>OV049926.1:110236396-110615162 GCA_920104205.1 Eupeodes latifasciatus
TTTACTTAACATAAAATTACATCTAATATTACATACATATATACTTTTAAGTTAAAATTGAATTGCAATTAAAATATAATAAATTAAAGTTTAATAAATAAATTGAAATCAAAAAGTTTATGTCGGTCGAATATTGGCACCAGGGCTGCCCATGTATCTCTATTTTTGGCCTCGTTGTACCAATTTGTTGTTAAATGGGATAAATCGTCACTCCATCTTTTATTGGGTCGTCCTGCTGGTCTCTTGTTATCTGGTTTCCATTTCGTCGTCAGTTTTGTCCATCTTTGATCCGGAAGTCTAGATAAATGTCCTGCCCAACCCCACTTCAGTCTTCTTGTTCTATTTATGACGTCTATAATTCCAGTTCTTGTGCGGATATCTTCATTTCTAATCCTATCTCGCGGTCGTATGTTTAGAATTTTCCTTTCCATTTTGGTTTGGCATATTCTAAGCTGGTCAAGTGTTTTTGTAGTCAAGCTCATTGTTTGTAGTCAATAAGTTAGAATCGGCAGAATAGCAGAGTTGAAGATATTTTTCCTTGTGTCTGTGATGTGGTACGGCGAGTGAAACTATTATTTCTGATTTCACAGTTATATATAAAAATCCAATTTTATTTACTAAACTTAATCTAGATCACATTATAAAAATTGATAGTCTTAAGAGCTTATCTACGTGTTAACTGTAGGGCGAATCATCAACGACAGACCCTGTTTAGTCAAACAACTAGAAAATGGTAACTGTGCGTGTGCAGACTGCGGAGAGCTAATTACGATATTAAGATTATACTAAACCTTACATTAAGTCTGCAAGCAATCATTCAAGTAATGATGGTGATGATTTCGGAGTCATAGGGTGACCACTACATACTCCCCTTCCAGCTGTAAGCGTCCCGAAATTATGTAAATTAATTAATTAAAAAAAAATTCAATCAAAAAAATTAAGCGAAAGTTACTTTCTTTCTTCCAACCGAGTTTGATTCATTTGCGATGATATGCGCAGGTTTCAATCGGTCAATTGAAACTGATATGTTTTTATTATTTATGTCAATTATGAATTGCTTTCGTAGTTTTCGAACTACTTTATATGGTCCTTCATATGGAGCTGATAGACCAGGCCTGACTCTATCAACTCTAAGGAATACATAATTCGAAGTATTGAGTGATTTGGGTACATTTATGTTTGACTGTTTAGAGTTTCTAGTAGCTGTGGGAATCGCAGATTGCATCGTATGACGGATTTGGTTTACAACATTAGATGGATCAGTGTTTTCGGAGATTTTTGTAATGAAATACTCTCCTGGAACTTTCAGAGTCTGGCCGTATACCAGTTCTGCCGCTGAACAACCAAGATCCTCTTTGACAGCTGTTCGTATGCCGAGTAACACAAGAGGAAGCTCGTCACTCCAATGTTGAGTGTTTCCTCGAGCAACAATCGAAGCTTTTAACTGTCTGTGTAATCTTTCCACCATTCCATTGGCTTGAGGGTGGTAAGCCGAAGTACGAATTCTGTGAGACCCTAACATGCTAGTTATCGCGGAAAATAATTTGGACTCAAACTGTGTACCTTGGTCGGTTGTGATTTGAGCTGGAACACCGAATCTACTAACATATTCTTTGATAAAGGTTTTGGCGACGGTGGCAGCGCAAATATCAGAGATGGCATATGCTTCTGGCCACCGCGTAAAACGATCTACAATAGTGAGCACATATGCATATCCATTAGATGGGGGGAGTGGACCCACAAGATCCATATGGATGTGTTCAAAACGTCCAGATGGAATGTTGAATGTATCATGTTTTGTTTTTGTGTGCCTATGAACTTTTGAACGCTGACATGCTACACATGTCTTTGCCCATAGGTTACAATCTTTGTTCATGGCAGGCCAAAAATATTTTGATACCACCCTTTTACGAGTGGCGCGAATGCCTTCATGTAAAAGATTGTGTAACGAGTCAAAAATGAGTCTTCGGAGACTTTGAGGAACAACTGGACGGTTGGTGCCTGTGCTTGTTTCGCACCAAATTTGTTCGTTAGTGATGGGCGTTTTGACAATTTCGAATTTTGTTTTCGAGTTAGGTTTTGTGTTTCCAGAAATGAGTGATTTGAGCTCGTCATCAGTTTCTTGTAGCTTTGAGATTTGTTTCAGATCGAAGTTAATTGAACTGATCTCTTCAGAGGGGCGTGAAAGAAGATCAGCTACCACGTTATCTTTACCACGAATGTGACGAATATCACTGGTGAATTGGGATATATAATCCATATGTCGGGTTTGACGTGGGCTTCTCTCCGATTTTGACATTAAGGCATTTGTTAAAGGTTTGTGATCGGTGAAGATCACAAATTCTCTGCCTTCAACAAAACACCGAAAATGTTTGATTGCTAAGTAAACACCCAGCAGTTCACGATCGAACGCTGAAAACTTTTGTTCAGAGGGCTTCAGTTTCTTTGAAAAGAAGGCAAGAGGCTGCCATTCGTTTTTGTTGTTTTGTTGCTGCAAAACAGCACCTACAGCCATATTTGACGCATCCGTGGTAATGCTTAGAGGACCGTTTTCTGTTGGATGGGTCAGCAGTGTAACATTGGATAATGCCTGTTTTGTTTTCACAAAGGCAGCATCGCATTCCGGAGGCCAATGAAAATGGTTTTTGTCTTTTTTTCTTTTCTGTAGATTAGCTACGTGAGTATGAATGGGTGACAACAATTCGGCGAGATTTAGAATGAATCGATTATAGTAATTAACCATTCCAACGAACTGTTGGATTTGTCTGATCGAATTTGGAGGGGCCATGTTCATAATTGCCTCTACTCGTTCCTGAGATGGAGCAATTCCATACTCAGAAATAGTATGACTCAAAAAATTTAAAGTCGATGCTCCAAAAACACATTTTGAAGGATTTAAACTAAGGCCATAATCAGAGAGTCTTTGAAAAAGAATTCTAAGATGTTGTTTATGCTCTTCGACGTCTTTGCTACCAATTAAGAGATCGTCTATGTATGCAAATACAAAATCAAGATCCTGCACTATTGAGTTTATGAACCTTTGAAATGTTTGGCTGGCATTTCGGAGTCCAAAAGGCATCCTTACAAACTCGAATAGGCCGAATGGGGTAGTAATTGCAGTTTTATGCACATCCTCAGGAGCGACGGGTATTTGATGATAAGCTCTAACTAAGTCAATGCATGAAAATATCTTACATCCGTTTAAGTTTAATGAAAAGTTATGTATATGACTAATGGGATGTCGATCAGGTTCAGTGACGTTATTTAAACCTCTGTAATCTCCGCATGCTCGAAAACTATCGCTCTTTCTTAGCCACCATGTGAAGTGGTGACGAAATAGGAGATGAAGATGGTCTACAAATCCCTAGCCTTACTAAATTTTGAAACTCTAAAAGAGCCGCTTTATGTTGTTTAACATTCAACCGGCGTGGTTTCGCAAAAGGTAGCCGACCTTTTGTGATGATATGGTGCTGAACCGTATGTTTGACTGGTTTATTAAAATCCGCAGGAGCAGTGAGAGAGGGAAACTCTTTTAAGATTTCTCCATAAGCGTTGTTGATGGAAGGGTTTTTCGGAGATGGAGTATCCACCAAAGCTTCCATAGCGCTTATATGCAATTTGGTTACCGAATCAATAAGGCGTCGATTCTTTATATCGACTAAAAGACCAAATTTATTAAGAAAGTCAGCTCCTATTAATGGACGGTTTACTGCTGCTATTATAAATTCATGAATGAATTGTCTTCGAAGCCCAAGATTAATTTTCATTAGCTTTGTACCATACGTGCTTATGGAAGTACCGTTAGCTGCACAAAGATATACAGAGGGATTTGTTTCTTTAGCTTGAAAAAGTGTGCTTGGAAGCACAGACAAATCAGCACCAGTGTCAATCAAAAATGTGAGGTTGTGATCGGGATCACGAATGAAAAGACGGCTTTGGGTGGAGCAAACCAAGCTGTGTGCCGTAGAAACAGCCGGCTTATCTAGTTTTTTTCATTTACGTTTCTTTTGCTCGAAGTAGAGAATTTATTGAAATTACAAAGAGTCGCACAATTACGGGCATTAGATCCAAACTTTGAATGGAACCAGCAGATGCCTGATCTGCTTCGTGATCTGTGCCTACTCCTCGAAGTATTTCTGTTTGAATTTCTTTGTGACCGAAAATTTTGTCTACTAAGCCTACTCGTAAGCTGCTCAACCATGCATTTTAACTCATTTATTTCAGACCGAAGTTCAGTTTGGGTTGTAGAGGCACTGGAAGTTTGTTTGTTGTTTGAATTAACTTCAGAAATTCCACCTACTACAGACGAAGCTTCCCAAATTTTATCTGCCAACGACGTTACCTCAGCTTCTGGTTTTGTTTCTTGTGCTATGAGGGCAATATTAATGACCTGTGGGAGTCTTCGAAGCCATAGTTTTCGAATTAAATCATCGCTAATTATCCCTGATGATGAACCTGCCAGCTGTTTTAACGCTCTAAGAAACTCAGATGGCTTTCTATCACCCAGTTGTTCGCTAGACAATAATTTTTCGATTCGGCGCTCTTCGCTAAGCGAATGCCGTTGAATGAGCGTCTCCTTAAACTTGTCGTAAATGTTAAGTGCGGGGGGCGATTGAATAAAATCGATTACTGTTTCAAGAACATTTTGTGGCAATGCGCCAAGAACATAATTGTATTTTGTCACATCTTTTTTAATTTTAGCGATTGCAAATTGCGCTTCAGCCTGTATAAACCAAACTGCTGGTGAATTTGCCCAAAAAGGCTGCAGTTTTACCGAGACGGAATTCACAACGTCATTTCCTGATTTCATAAATTCTTGATTGCGTTTCTTTTCATCTTTATCACCTTCATTACCTGTTTTCTCTTGTCTCTCATCATCATCACTACGTGACATTTTGCAGAAGGAAAGAAACCCGAATTTTGATAAAAAAAAATCAACAAGAGAAAAAAAAATTTTGATTTCTTGTATCACTAAATAAGAAAAATCCTAGCTATTCTGCAAACCGCACATGCACATAAAAAAAATGGTTATTTGCTGTCTATTGATGATGATTCTTCCTGTATGTAGCTGTACGAGAAAAGAAAGTAAAATTTACATTAAATAAACGAATGAAAAAAAATTTTGAGAAAATAAAATATAATGGGTTAATGAAAATAGTTAAATATAAAGAAAGGTTTAATAAAATTTTCAGAATATAACATAGATTGATTATAATGCAAAATTTATAATTCAAATAGTTATTAACATTAGTTGAAATATCATATATGTATTTAAAATATAAAATATTAAAGAGAAGTTGACGTCTATTATTGGCGTTGATGCTTGTTGAAGGTGGTGGAGCTATTATTCCGTTGTGCTAAGCGAGAAGTTTCTTGATGTTGTTGGAGCTTTCGGTGCAGGTGTATATGGTAACAGTAGATATGAAGAAGAAAGAAACGTTGTGGTAACGGTGTTCTGTTTTCAATGATGAAGAACAAAAATTATGGTGTGATTCGTTATGATCATTAGCTTTTGTTCTTGATGTATGATTAAACTGTTATTTTCAAATTGCGGTACAATGGAATGGCAATTTGATATTTTAGCAAATCAATGATAATTTTGCAGAGTTTTATAGTTTTGGTGTTGTACGAGTTACTATATTTAAGTAGGGATGCACTTTTTTTGGGTTTTATATAGCCTTAGCACTTTTGTATGGCCTTTAGCACTTATGTGATCATTACAGAGATATAGTTAACTGAATTTTTGGTAGTTAGTTTGCACGTGTGTATCACAATCACAATTTAAGTTTTTAATTGCTACGTGAACTTTTCGGGGTCACCAATTGATGTGGTACGGCGAGTGAAACTATTATTTCTGATTTCACAGTTATATATAAAAATCCAATTTTATTTACTAAGCTTAATCTAGATCACATTATAAAAATTGATAGTCTTAAGAGCTTATCTACGTGTTAACTGTAGGGCGAATCATCAACGACAGACCCTGTTTAGTCAAACAACTAGAAAATGGTAACTGTGCGTGTGCAGACTGCGGAGAGCTAATTACGATATTAAGATTATACTAAACCTTACATTAAGTCTGCAAGCAATCATTCAAGTAATGATGGTGATGATTTCGGAGTCATAGGGTGACCACTACAGTCTGCACTTTGGTCCAATTGTAAGATTTCTTTCAGGCTCCAGAATTGTCTCCAGCTGTTCGTGATGCGTCTGTTTATTTCTTTATTTTCTTGGTCTTTGAATGATTTGATTTGTCCCAAATATATATAATCTTCTACGTACTCGATTTTTTCTCTGTCCAAAGTTATATCATCTTTAGTGTGATTTGTCATGACTTTAGTTTTTGATTTGTTTATTTGTAGTCCATAATTTCTGCACAAGCTAGTTAGTTCCGTCAACATTTTTTGAATATGTAAAGATTTTGTAGAAATAAGAACTATATCGTCTGCAAATCTTAAATTGTTAAGGACCTGTCCACATATCGTTATTCCATAGTTCTTCCAGTTAATTTTTTGAAAAATGTCTTCCAGGACAGCATTAAATAGAGGTGGTGAAAGTGGATCTCCTTGTCTGACTCCTCTTGTTACGTTAAATTTTCGTCCAATTTTCTCTGTTTTTATTCGTGCTGTGTTATTTTTGTATATGTTTTTAACTGTTTCTATTAAATCTGGGTTTATGTTTTGATTTCTTAGGGCGGACCATATCATTTCATGTTCAACGGAGTCAAAAGCTTTACTAAAGTCAATAAAAAGAAAATAAACAGGTTGTTAAAATTCGTTGCACTTTTCTATTAGCTGATTCATTGTCTGTAGGTGGTCTGTTGTGGAGAATCCTTCTCTAAATCCAGCCTGTTCTCTTAGTTGTTTGTTATTAAATCGTCCTTTATGGTCCTGTAAAGTGCTTTGGAGAACAGCTTGTAAATTGTCGAAATGTTACTTATTGGTCTATAGTTGTTGATATCGTCCTTATTTCCTTTTTTATGTATTAGTGTTATTGTTGTTTCTTTCCATTGTTCAGGGATTTGTTTTGTTATAACGATTTCGTTGAATATGTTTGTAAGAATGTTGGATAGTGAGTTTTTTGCGTATATTAACATTTCCGCTGATATTCCGTCATTTCCAGTGCATTTATCTTTCTTCAGATCGTCTATGGTCCTTTCGATAGTTTCTTTGCTGAATATATGGGTTTGTGTCGATATTGAATCATTGTTCTCTATTGTTTCTTCTTCTGTGTTGTGTCGAGGTGAACAGTTTTTCAAAAAATAATGTAGCGTTTTCATTTATGTCTCTTCGGTTTGTTATATTAACTGCATTTTGATCCTTCATATTTACTATCCATTCTTGTTTATTATTCAAATATCGTTTTGCTTTGTTTATTGATTTTGTTTGTCTTAGTGTATCTTTTATAATTTTTTCATTATATGCACGAATATCATTCGTTATTTTAGATTTTATTGTTTTCCTGAGTTCACTTAGTTCTGTTTTTTCTTGGTTGAGTAGTTGTGTTTTTGTTCTTAAATGTTCTCTTCTTGATATAAGGGCTTTGGTTTCGTCTGATATTTTTTCTTTGGAAGTCTTAATGTTCATTATTGAGATTTTTGCTGTAGTCTTTATGATATTTTCTAACTTGTCATATGTATTTTGAAGGTCGTTATTTGATGGTTCTAAAAGTTGGTTGATCTTTGTCTTTATTGTTTCGTTGTAGTTGATAAATTTTTGTTCTGGTATTATTTTAGGGATGTAATAGATTTGTCGATTTCTTCTTAATGTTTTATGGTTTATTTTTATCTTTATTCTTACTAGTCTGTGATCGCTGTCAAAATTTACATTATTAAGGGCAGTAATGTCTTGGATAGTTTCAATTTTGTTTGTGAGTATGAGGTCTATTTCATTTTTTGTCTTTCTATTTGGTGAGATCCACGTCCATTTTCTGCTATCTTTCTTTTTGAAGAATGAGTTCCCAAATTTTAAGTTCATTTCTTCCAGCCACTTGATGAGTATCTCCCCTCTTTCATTTCTTAGTCCATATCCATGAGGTCCTAAAACTGAGTTTTCATCTTCATTTAATCTTTTTCCAAGTCTTGCGTTAAAATCTCCTATCACGTACATTAGTTCTGTTTTTTGGTTGTTGAATGTTTCTTCAAGATTATCGTAGAATTTTATCATTTCTTCTTCCTCAGCTTTTTCTGTAGGTGCATATACTTGTATTATAGTCATTTTTGTGTTTTGAATTTTAAGTTGTATGCTACATATCCTCTCATTATGGAATCGGATATTAATTATTTTGTCTTTTGATTCTTTTTTAATAAGAAATCCAACTCCGTATAGTCCTTTTGTTTGACCAATGTAGCAGAAGATATCATTATTATTATTAATTATTCTTTGTCCGAGCAATCTTACTTCAGCTAGTCCTATTATATCCCAATTTATGTCTTTTAATGCTAGTCTTAATTCCTCCTGTTTTTCATCCGAAGAGTGTCCTGACGTTGAAAGTACAGATTTTTAATGTATTTTGTTGTTTTTTGAGTGTTATGTTCTCTGTTCGCTTATTTTTATATAGGGGGTTTGATCTACTCTTCCCACGGTGATCAGCCGGGTTGGGAAGGATTTTTGTTGTATAGTTGAATGTGGGTTTTGGTTATGTCCGATATTTAATGTTGATGCATGGTCTTCATATTTCGTCTGGTTATTGTTAAGTAGGATTTGCTGTTTGTTATTATATGCTTTGTTTTGTTGTTTCGAGGTTTGTGGGTCATTGTATTTTTCTAAAAATTCGTTAGCGGTTTTTGTAACAAGAAATTTTCTTATTGGATTTGTCGGTTGTTTCTTGGGGTTCATTTCGGTTGATCCTATTATAACAGATTTTGTCCTATTACTGTTTATTTCTTTGTTCTTTGGTTGTTCTGATGGTGAGCTTTCATTCGATCGTATTCTTTTCCTTGGATTTTCTTGTTCGTTTTCTGTCCAAATTTTTCCATCTACAACGAGTTCGTAAAATTTAAAGTAAGCCCTCTTTCCTTCTCTCTTAAACTCTAGCAGTTTTGGGATAAGAGGTTTCCGAGCTTCAACCATTGATTTAGGAAGATCTTCCGTCATAGTAAAATTTGCTCCCAACTTTTTTTCCCAATAAAACTTGTTGTTTTTCTCAAAGTTTTTGAAAACTAGCCTGATTGGTCTTATTTTTTCTTCGCTTATTTTGCCTAAGCGAAAGCAGCTTGCAATGTCCGTTTCTTCAACTTTGAACTGGTCATTCGATTTATTTATTTGGTCAAGTATCATTGATAAAAGTTCTTCTGAGGTCCGTTCACTCTCTTCTAACTTGAAAATTATCAAATTATTTTTTCTCATAGTCAATTCTAGTTGAGTTATTTGCTTTTCATGTCTAGCACAGGTAGCTTCTTGTTGCTCAATTATTGCTCCTTGCGTCTCAACGATTTTTTCGAGCTTTTCAACTTTCTCAGAGAGGATTCCCACCTTTTCGTCTGTGTTTTTCATGACTCTGTCCGAAGCTTTGTTAATATTTTTAAAAATGTCGTTTTTTGTTCTTCTAATAAAAGTTTTAAAGTTTCCAGTGTGACAGCCATTATTTCGGAATACAGCCCTGGTATAATGTTGTTACTTACGTAAGGTTGTTGAATTTGCTAAATATCAACCCATCCCACAACCTCTTGATATTTAGCAAATATTTGTTTTCTTAGACAATTTAATTACAATTTGGAGAGTAAAACTTAAACGTTCTATGGCTGATGGCTCTGGTGACAAGTATATAATGTACATATGTAAATCCCAAACGAACATGCTTATTAAATATTTACAGACAAAATTGGGAGCTAGGTAATTCTTTTACCCTTAGGTTTCTTCTGAGGAGCTTTTGGGTTTAGTTTTTGAAAAAGTTCTTAAACATTTTCAACCGTTTCAGAGAAAAAGGGCAGAAAGTACGCACCACTCAGCAATGTTTGTAGAATAAATTGTTAGACCAAATGACACATATATCCCGAGTCCACTACTGATTTGACAGCAATAAAACATACTCTTAAGTTTCATAAGTACAATAACACAATTGCTAAAAAATTGTTGAATTTTCCTGATAAAAACGACGGGTTTACCAAACTATTTAAAGATCGTACATGAAAATGTTTGTGTTAATTTTTTAAAGAATTTTTAAATTTACGAATTTTCATAATAACATTAATATATGTGAATCAATTTATCAACCATATCCATTTTACTCACCTGGAATGAGCACATTAAGGAATCATCCACTGTCATCATTCCACCAGCATTGTCAAACTCTCCACAGTAATTCGGTGCCGAAAATAATGTAACTAATTGACGTCTAGCAAAGAACTCATATCCATCTTCAACAACCTTATTACAAAAAGTTTTATTAATAAAAATATTATAAAAATTACAATTATGGTATAAGAGCATACCTGATGAGCCCGACATATCAAATCTAGGTCGTGTTTTCGCAGAAATTTTGATACGACTGTTGCCCCAAAAGTAAAGCTTACGCCTCGGTCATTCTCACCCCAGCCTTCGACATCTTTATCTGGATCACTCCAAAGCAAATCACAGAGCAGACCTGTGTCTGGTACATCTGTTGGTCGCATCAAGCGCCTTATTTGTTCCATGCTCTGGAGGTCGGGACTCAATCCACCATGGCAACAGAATATTTTTTCGTCGATAATTGCCGCTATCGGTAGGCAATTGAAGCAGTCTGTAAAGGTTTTCCAAAGCTTAACATTGTACCTGCGTTTACATTCGTCATAGAATCCTTAAATTAAAAAATATGTATATACCTTACATTCAAAAATTTATATAAAAGCGTTTTGGTGATCATACCATAGATTCGATTAATACTAGCACACTCGTGATTACCACGCAAGAGGAAGAAGTTTTCAGGATATTTAATTTTATATGCCAACAGTAGACATATCGTTTCTAGTGACTGTTTGCCTCGATCTACGTAATCGCCTAAAAATAAATAATTGGCTGCAGGTGGAAAGCCTCCGTATTCAAAAAGACGAAGAAGATCTGTATATTGCCCGTGAATGTCACCACAAATGATAAGTGGAGCTTCTAAGTCAAGCAAAATGGGTTGCTGCAGAAATATTTCTCGTGATTTTAGACAAAGGCCACGTACTTCAGCTTCGGACATTTGTACAGCTTTACCTTGACGACATCCTCGCACTGTTTGAGAAGAAATGAGAAATGCAATGAATAAACGTTGTATTTAATTATGAATACTACAGAGGAGTGAGTGATTTTACATGCATAAAATGTTTCCTACAAAATTATGTAATAGTATGCAACGAATGACAGACTAGACAAGCATAACGATAATTAGCCAACAATGCAATGGGGTGTTCATATTTTCAAATTTATTGCATAACTTTCAATTATATAAACAAATTAAATTGAATTATTCACCTAAAAGTATTTATCTTTGCATTTGCTAATTGTTTGGATTCAAATAGTTGTTTTAATATCATAAGATTTATAAAGTAAAATAGAATAACGTTATTCTATAATATTCTATACGTTTTGATTGATTTTCCGAAAACTTTGTTGCATTTGGAGCTATAAAATTACTTAAATTTGAAAAAAAAAACACGGCAGTAATTTACGATTTTCTGAAAGCCAACAACTTGTTTTTTTTTTACTATTTCTTTCAACCTAGTTATTTGTTTTAATAGTTTTTGAAAAAAAAAAACTACTTTCGAACTTAAAATGTATCTAAAAAACAGGAATGCCAATGTTTATTAATCGAAACTGATACATTAGGAACCGAATTGGCTTCAATTATTTTTTGTCACTGCAAAATTTTAATCGAACCTGTTCTAGTTTATGAGAAAGTTAAAAACTACCAAAAACACTTTTTTATTATATTTAAGTATTTTTGGATAGTAATGTTAGCTTGCTTAAATATTTTTCTCTGCTAAATCAAGCTTCCATAAAATTGGAATAAAAGATAGTTTAGGTAATCTTCTCAGAAACTAGAACACATACGAGTACAAACATACAGTTGTCAGTGTTATGAATTAAAAAAATAACATTTAAACATTTTTTTTATGAATTTTGATTTCGAAGGCAGTTTTTTTTAAACTATTAACACGAATGACTAGGTTGAAATCTGTTACTGACCAAGCACTTAGAAATATAAAAAGAAAACAAAACTGCTACAAATAGCCAAGTCAAATGTTTACATTATTATCGCAAAACGTGATGTAGCTCTGCATTTTGGATATGATGGTAATCTTAAGCTAAATCTAAAGCTTTTAAAAACATGTACTAGCTGCTCTTTTAGCAATAAATCACATTTTCATGCAACGCGGATGTTTTCAAAGAATCGTAAGATACAAAACTAGTATAAAGTCTCTCTAGAAGGGTTTTTTACTACAGAAACTACTTTAAACATGTAACAAATTATTTAAATCCAACGAAAACAGAACAACGAGTTATAACTTTGCTAAAAGTGAAACGCAATTGCCAGTTTCTGTATTGATTGATAAAAAATAATTGTACGTCAGTTTAAACAATCTTATAATAATATCCATAAAATTTAATAATTCCTATACTACTATATAAAGAAGAATGGGCTTGACATCTGTGTAATATTGCTTTCCCTGCAAGAGATGAAGGCTAAAGTTCATGAATAAAATAACCGCTTTAAGACCTTTCAGGTGAAATATGTATTTGTAGGTCAAAAAGTGTTATAACTAATAGGACGCAAACATGTCTGGACCAGGTTTTAAGACGGGAACGTAGATTCGGCAACAGCGTGCGTACATCGTCATTCGTTATTTTTACGAAATTAAAATTTAAAACGTAAATAATTTAACTCTAAATAATAAATAAATAACATAAAAAAAATAATTAAAAAAAACGCTCTAACGATATTCTGATACAAATTTTGAAAAATTAAATTTTTTTTTTGAGAAATCAAATGACATTTAAATTTTTTAAAATAATGCATTTTTTAAATTTTAAAAGACAGGAATTATTTTTTGGATAAATGAACAAGTTCGTGCGACCAAGTCCTGCACTACATTTCTATGTTATAAATAGATGACTAAACATTCCAAAGTGAGCGAGGGTTTAGTGACTTACAACTCTCAACCATTCCTGTGTGCGAGAGACATATGGAACCTAAATTTTATATGCCGAATCCGAACGGATAGACGCAACTTTAAGAGCGTTAACTTCAATTTTCGGTTTTAATTCTATCTGAATGGCTCAATGGGTTCGTCAAGAAGCAAAATATGCGTTATTGGTCGTGTTTAAATCCACAATTCATCTACAAAAAATAACTGTTTTGTTGTCGGTTTGCATGCCTGCGGCTTTATTGGGCCATATTTTTTGTCGACCATAACGAACCTCGCGTTATCGTGACATGATTACCGATTGTTTTTGGACCGACATGTGGTTCAACAGGATGGTGAGTACCACACAGCGCGTTACAATCGATTTATTGAAAAGTAATTTAACGAGCGTATTATCTCAAGGAATGTGCCAGTTGATTGTCAGTTCCAAAGACTATTTTCATTGGGGCTACGTTAAGTCATGGGTTTATGCCAACAAGTCGACGAACGTTACAAGTGCTCAGAGCCAGGGGCCCTACTATGTAACTCGATTCTACTTTTGATTCTATTCGAAACTCATTTCCGATTCTACTTTCAAATCGTACTACGTATGAAAGTAGAATCCAATGCCGGGTTTACCAACTTGTTTTCAAAAAAATGTCTACTTTCGAACGAGTATCGAGTTGTTTGACAGTTAAAAAAAAAAAAAATAAAAAAAAACATCAAATTTTTGGACAAGAATAATTATTACAAAAATGGACACCGTTGGATTTTGGTTTAATTTGCAAGGCAATGAAGAACGGTACGAGCAAATTGAACGCAAAGGAATAAGAGATAATTCCAAATTAATGGAGCTGAGTGAGAAAAGATTTGCACATGTAGGGTCCGCCATCGAACTTTTTTTTTTCAACTAGTGCTTATTTCGTGAATGGTTACACTTAGCTCATATCTGATTTCACACATAATTAGTTTTATCTTTCCGCTGAACGAATATGTTCGTGTATACACTTCATCATCTTTTCAGATGAAGATGGGGCACAGAAAACCCGTACGCATACATTGAATAGCCGATACACCCAAAACGAGTCACTGTTTGAAGCTACACTCGATGTTTTTATAGCCAAAAAAAAAGTTATTTGGGGGACCCATTATCTATACGGTAGAATATTTGAACGCATTCTTAATGAAAAATATATACTTTTGTTTTAGTTTTGTTAAGAACTATCGTCTTTCTAAAGACGGATTTATGTTCTTACTTAACACCATATCATCCGACATGACTACTCGCAGAAGACAAAATGCTTTTCCGATTATCATTAAGTTATCAGCAGTATTGAAGCAACAAGAGGTTACCAAAACCAAATCGGTGGTGAAAAGAACGCTGGACGTGCACAGCAAACCATGTCAAAAATAATTGCCGAAGTTTTGACTTCAATCGAAAGAGTCCATTTGTGCCCGGTGATGATGAATTTTGAAATGAATGAGGAATGAAGAGAAACGAAAGTCCAAACGCTATTTTTGGCAAAAATCACGAATTCCCGGTGTAATTGGGGTGGTAAAATAATAAAACACAAAAAGTTGAATGAAAAACTTTCAAATTCCAATTGCATATTAATAATTTATAACATTTTACTTACACTTTGACAAAAAAACTTCGTTCGCAAACACATTTCATGTAGAGTGATTATTTTCGATTTTGCCTTGTTTTGAATTCTACTTTCGAGTTACGTAGTTCCTCGTTTATTCGAAAGTTCATAAGAATATAGTTGGCACTACTAGAACTATTCGATTCTCGTTTGTTCGAAAGTAGTCAAACAGATACATAGTACCAATTTTTCGAATTCGAGCAATTTCATTGTAGAATCGAGTTACATAGTAGGGCACCAGTATTGAACACGAATGTGTGGTCGAGTCATTGAAAATTGTGTCTAATAAATTCACCGCTACAAACGTGTCCGCGATGCCGGGTTCCACTTATAAAAAATTTGATTGTGCTTCAAGCCGATAACACAGTTAAATATCTCAAATGGTTTTGCGTTTTATTTAAAAAAAAAGTTGGCAAGTCCTTATTAGAAAATCAAGTTTTATTTTTTTGAAACCAATAAACCAGAGTTGCAAATAATGCATTGAATTTTATAATGCATTTTGAATAAATTAGAAAATATTTTTCAATTTTAAATTCTATTTTTTTTAAATTATTTATTAAATTTTATTTTTCAATGTTACCGTATGGCATTAATAAATTAATGTTATTTTTTAATTGTGTTCTATCAAATTAAAATACTATTTCCAATGCAAAACTTTTGAAATAAAAATACTTATTTTTATTTTATTTGGCAGACTTTCGCAATTATTAATTAAAATACTTTAAGTTTTTATTTCCAATATTTTTATGTATTTTTTATGTTTATTTTTTAAAAAATAAAAACAATTATATTTTTCTTTAAAAAATTAACAATTTAATAAAACTTTATGTTACAAACAAATTTATTAAATTAAATAAAACAAGCTACGCGTTTCAGAACTCTTGTTCCATCATCGGGCTGTACTGTTAACTGTTAATTATTTTTATTTTTTTAAAAATAAACATAAAAAATACATAATACAACAAACATGGAGACAAAAAACACAGCATCTACAATGTTTTTAACCTGATTAATGTTATGACTTACGGTTATCACGCAATTATAACACAAAAAACAACAATTATTCAAATATTATAATTTATTATTATTATTGTTCGACCGAAAAACGATTTTTTTTTCAAAATTTATTTGTTAGTATCAGTCAATCTTCAACCTGGGACATTTTTACGTCAAGATTAGAAGTTATTTTTTAATTTTAATTCAATTAAACTTGCAATAAAATAACATTTATTTACTAATTCAATAAAACTTGCAATAAAATAATTTTTAATTTTTAGTTTAATATTGATGGCAATAAATTAAATTTTTAATGGGTAATTCATAGATGACAATTAGCATTATATATTTTATTTCAGTCAAAGAACAATATCCATTAAAAAAATAAAGAGTAATGCATTGAATTGACATTGGAATTTTTGCAACCTTGCAATAAACCAAAATTGTCAGACATTTTATCTCTTCCTTTAATTATATTATTCATTGTTAAAAAAGCAAACAGAGAGATTGCGGGTATTTTTGACTGCATCTGTGAGATGCGGACTCAACAAGTTGTTGACATTTACTTAACAGAATGGTGTTTTACTGCTTTTTTGTATTTTTTTGTTTGTCCATCGGGTTAAGATGTCCAGGATAACACAGATTTGAATGGAATGGAAGCTAAGCATTCACCAATTTTGAAGAGTACTTGCGATCGTTATATTGCTTAAAATGGCATTTTAGTGACATATCGTCCTCAGAATCACGATATGTTTCCTTGGTCATGATTATCATGAATTTGGAATCTAGGCCCAGCACTAAACCAAGACGGACAACCCAATCTATGATGCTACTGCCTCCCTGTTTTTTTTTTTGTATAACGGAAATGAAACTTCTTTCCTTGAGGAAGCCTAACATTTCTTTTGAAGTCAGACGCAAATAAAATTATTTTTCTTTCATCGTTTCAAAGAATGTGGGGAAACCGCGTTTGCCTTGTCAAAGTAATTCCCAATTATTTCAAACAGCTGTGTACATACCGAGAAGTGCAAGATGTTCGGTTTTTTTGGTTCCAGAGAATAGTGACGCTCCAGCGACAACAGGCAACATTGATTTTTCGACGCAATTAAATTTAACATTCCTCATTTAAAAATTATGTTAAGATCAAAATTTAATTAACTTATCATATTACGATGAAGATCCAAATCCGAAGAGCAGAGTCTTGAGTCTAAAACCGAATAAGAAAATTTGAAGGTACTGTAATCAGCAAAATAGGTACATAAGTCGATTAGAAGTTTCAAACAGGAGATCAATAATAAAATTGGAAAAGAGTTCAATTAGGGTTAAACTATTTAACAAAGAGATTATCTTTCTCTAGAGCTAAGAAATGGAGTATTATTATTAGGCGTGGCAAAATCGCATCGTCACCTCCTCGCGGTGCCCGCTGGATACCCAACTAACGACGAGCGTTGGATCCATTGGATCCATGAGCTGAGTCACCTGAGTTATCTTTTCAGGAGCTAGGAGCAAAAGAACAGAAATATCGCTCTGAATTCACCAGCTCACGATTAAATCCAAGAGCGTCTGACACATATTGTGCGGCACACTGGTCAGCGTCTGTTCCCTGTGGGGCGGCTGAATATAAACTATGAATAGAAGTAACTGACCTATTTATGGTACGAACACTAAGTTAAAAAAAATTATGGCAATGAACAAAACGAATAGATTAAATACCCCAGGTGGCACTCCAGTGAAACTGGTAAATCCACCCTCTTTCGAGGTCGGTCCTATGGATTCTGGGGAGGACCAATTATTGCTTAAAAATATTAAGAGACGGAGTTCAAAGATGCAAAGAACTCCCCCAAACAAATATACTTCAGGGGTTACACCATCGACAACCTCAAACAAAATTATAGATGTTAAAAACATCAGCGAAAAAGGAACCAAGATCAATGAAGAGATCGACATCACAGATCAACAGAGTTCCAACGAAGACAAAGAGAAAGACCAATCAAAATCAAAGAACTACTTTGAAGAATGGCAAATTGAAATAGCGGCAAGAAAACAACTTGAAGTTCTAGTTCAAAGTCTTCAGCTGCAAGTGAAAAAACTCGAAGAGAAAGTTTCCTTGCTTGACAAGAAAGATTCAGAGTCTACGCTTCAGTTAAGTCCAAAATATATTGAACCTGAATATCAAACTGATGAAGAAGAGCTCTTGTTTGAAACTGAGAAAAAGAAAAAAAAACATACCACAAAGAAACGTAAACGTAGTCCCGAAACTCGTTCAAGAAATCAGAAAAGCTCTAAAACCGAAAATAACAAAGAGTTGATTACAGGAACTAAAGAAGCGAATAATGTGGTAGCTGTTGATAAATCAATATCTCACGCTAAAGGCAGCAAAAAAATTACACCACCACCAATTATGATCTCAGGATTTCCAATTTTTGGAGATCTTAAGAAAATAATAGAAAAATGTACTAAAAAAGCTTGCAAATACACATCGTACAACAAAGACAACTGGAAAGTCACAGTCGAAGAAGCTGACGAGTATAGATCTGTCACTGAAGAACTGAGCAAACACCAAATACAATGGCACTCATATGAGAACAAAGCTACAAGGTCAATAAAAGTAGTAGCCAGAGGTCTTCATTCCTCGTGCTCTCCCGAGGAAGTAGTAGAAGATCTTGTACAAAAAGGCTTCCAATCCCTTGATGCAGTCAATCTATTTAAGAATGAGAAAATTAAAAACTCCTCTGGAGAATCGATGACAAGTAAGAGGTTACTACCTTTATTCATGCTTACTTTTGACAGCAAACAAAGTCTCGAGGAGATTTATAAAGTAAGATCAATCTTGGGCATAGCTGTTAAAATTGAACCACTCCGAAAATCTAAAGTTGTTCCGCAGTGCAAACGTTGCCAAGCTTTTGGTCATACCCAAAAATACTGCAACCGAGAGTTTGCTTGTGTAAAGTGCGAAGGAAAACATGCAACTAAAAATTGTCCTATGAGCAAAGATCAGAAAGCAAAATGTGTGAACTGCCAGGGTAATCACCCTGCAAGCTATAGAGGCTGCCCAGTTGCCAAAAAATTCCAAGAGTTCAGAAGCAAAAATACATCTGCTAGAGACAAACCCAGAAACTCAGTAAATACCGTTTTAACTGCTGAAAACAGTACTAAGAAGGAACCGCCTAAAAAGGCTGTTCAAAGTAAAAGCGATGAAAATAAAGCCTATTCTCAGATTGTTAAAAATGTGCGGAAGAATGAAGAGACTTCCATAAAAGAAATGCTACAACTTATTCTTCAAAGAATTGATAAACAGGATTTGAATATCAAACAGCTAAGCGAAAAAGTCGCTCTTAAAAAACAATGATGGACAGAACACTTAAAATCGCTACATGGAATGCAAACGGTCTTATACAACATTCATCCGAATTAAAAATCTTTTTAGATCTAGAACATATCGATATTTGCCTGGTGTCTGAAACTCATTTCTCCAATGAGCAAAGTCTAGATAATGTAATAGAAAACTATTCATGTTACCACGCTCCACATCCAGCTGACAAGGCAAGAGGTGGATCGGCGATTCTTATAAAAGAAAGCTTAAAACATTATGAAGTAACCAAGTTTATTAGTGAAAATATGCAAGTAACAACTATTAGTATTGGTATGAAAAAGAAAGAGTTTAAGATAGCAGCTATATACTGCCCACCAAGGCGCTCCCCGACAGAAGATGACTATACAGATCTATTTAATCTTCTTGGGCACAACTTTCTTGTTGGTGGAGACTTCAATGCGAAACACACCCATTGGGGTTCAAGACTTATATCAACAAAAGGCAAAAGACTTTTCCAAGCAGGCCGTAAATACAATTGCGAATTCTATTCCTCCAGGTCGCCAACTTACTGGCCTTCCGATACTAATAAAATACCAGACCTTATTGACTTTTTCGTAGCTAAAGGAATCAAACGAAATCACATTAGTGTCGAAGGTAATTATGACCTGTCATCAGATCATACTCCAGTGATTCTATCACTAAGTGAATCGGAAGTACTAGAAAAAAGTAATCCAAAGCTTGTAAATAAGAAAACAAACTGGTGTGATTTTAGAGAAAGGCTTTTAAGTTTTATAAATTTAAGATCTCCCATGGATACAATCGAGCAAATTGACCATGAAGTGGAACAATTTATTGCTGATGTGCAACAGGCCGCTGAAGAAAGTACTCCTACATTTTCTAATAGAAGACAAAATGAAATAAAATATCCCTTAGAGATAAGAGAGTTGATAATAGAGAAAAGAAGAGCTCGAAGAAAATGGCAAAATACTAGATTTCCAGATGATAAAACAACGTTTAACCGTATAAGCAACAATCTTAAAAAACAAATTTACAAATTCAAAAATGATTCACTTAGTACATTCCTAAGGAATTTAACGACTGATGCTTCAACCGATTTTTCGCTATGGAAAGCAACCAAGCGCCTGAAAAGACCGCAGTTACAAAACTCGTCCTTGAAATCTCAAGATGGGAAATGGATCGGTAACCCGAAAGAAAAAGCTAACCTTTTCGCTGAACATCTTGCGAATGTTTTTAAGCCATACTCATCAAACGCGGCTGAAAATAGCTTACAGTTTGTTGATAAGATAGATGAAAGTGAAATACCAATTGTAAGACTTAAAGAAATAAAAAGTATGTGTTTACATCAACTATCAAATAAAAAATCACCAGGTTACGATTTAATTACTGCTCAGGTTATGAAAGAAATGCCATTGAAAGCCTTCATAAAACTCCAATATATAATAAATGCATGCCTTAAGCATCGGTATGTCCCGCACCATTGGAAAATTGCTGAAGTAATTGTCATACCAAAGCAAGGTAAACCACCTACAGAAGTGACGTCTTACAGACCAATATCGCTTATACCAATTATGGCAAAAGTTTTTGAAAAACTGCTTCTGAAGAGACTTAGCAAAATCATAGAAGAAAGAAGGTTAATCCCAAACCATCAGTTTGGCTTTAGAAATAAACATTCCACGATAGACCAAGTTCATAGAATATCGGATGTAATAGAAAAAGCATTAGAAGAAAAACAAGTATGTTCAGCTATTTTCTTAGATGTTGCTCAAGCTTTTGACAAGGTTTGGCATGAGGGACTTGAGTACAAACTGCAAAGGGATCTTCCCAGGCAGTACTCTGAAATATTAAAATCGTACATTTCAGACCGTTTGTTTAGAGTAAGGTACGATCAGGAATACTCGGAATTGAAGAAAATAGAAGCCGGTGTACCACAAGGAAGTGTCCTAGGTCCTACCCTGTATTTACTATACACAAGGGATATTCCAGTTGGTAATCACACCATAATGGCTACTTTTGCAGATGATACCGCAATTTTGGTACCCGACAAATGTGTCTCTAAGGCAGCAGTAAAACTACAACATGCCGTCGACACAGTGAGAGATTGGACCGAAAAATGGCGTATCAAACTCAATGAAACAAAATCTTCACATATAAACTTTACAAATAAAAAGATAAACAATATTCCAATATTCATTAATAATCAAGCTGTACCTTACGCCAATACGGCCAAATACCTTGGAATGACTTTGGATGCAAAGCTAAAGTGGAAAGAGCACATCAAAAAGAAAAGAGAAGAACTAAACTTGAAATATAGAAAAATGTACTGGTTACTTGGTAACAACTCTGATTTATCAATCCAAAACAAAATAATGCTGTATAATCAAGTACTAAAGCCTGTTTGGACCTATGGAATCCAATTATGGGGCTGTACAAAGAAAACAAATACCAAAATCATCCAAAAATTCCAAAACAAAGTCCTTCGTGGAATAGTTAATGCACCTTGGTACATAAGAAATACCGATCTACATCGTGACTTACAAATAGAAATGGTTACAGAAGTTGTTAAAAAATACGCTGTATCGCACAACCAGAGACTGCAAAGTCATACTAATTCTGAAATGGAGTCCGTCTTGAATATAAGAAACCATGTTCGGAGATTAAGAAGAACCAAGCCTCATGAGCTTATGGTCTAAAAAAACATGGGAAAGTATTAAAAGTTTAAACTTCCCCCAAAGTGATTGTACAAAGTTAAGAAAGAAAAATCTGTAGTCGATCCTTCAAGATTGGTCCTGATAAAGAGGTGGTTTTAGTGGTTAAGAGTCCCACACTACTTGGTGTCGAATACTGCCAAGTGTCTTTTGAAGATTTCCTCCTGTCAAAAAAAAAAAAAAAAAAAAAAAAAAAAAAATATTTTATACAAATTATCAAAAATGTTTACTGGTTTACGTGAATGACATTACAGCCATTTTTTGTTGTAATTTTTGGTCACGTAAAAATCTAATACGTTGGGTCTTTTCTATATGTCTGACCCTTTTAACCCTGCTCGGAATAAAAGTTCTTAATTACAAAAGAGATAAACACGTGATAATATCAGCATTGCAATCTTCTTCACTACCGAAGAAGCATAGTGAACAGAAATAACTAACTAAGTTGGTTTTTTCTCTTTCGAAAAAAACACTTATTCCTCAAATATTTATATCTACTCTTTTGATTCTTTACTAATTTCCAAATTTGCAGGCTCTTCAACAGTATTTTACCTGCTGTATACATTAAACATCATTGCTTTATAAAAAAGGTTAAAACTTTTCATAAAATGTTCCTGATATTAGAATTTTATTAGACGAAATTAAAAACCACCCAAAAATTATGTACCATTATAGCAATGTATGTAAATACTCTTTCCCAGCCTAAATGGATTATACAAATAACGTTGACTCACATACACTTCATTTTGTCAAATCGTGTGATCGTCAAATTTTCGAGAGTAAACGCTTTGACAGAGATAAATAAACGTTAGGTTGATCTACATATATACTCGTCGCCACGTCAACGCATTTTGGGACAGTATTGACCGCACACTGTCATTCGTGTGATGGTCAAAGTTTTTTACATTGACAAAGAAAATTTTAATTTTTGACCATGTAACTGTAGCTTAAGTAACGCAAGTAAAGGAATTTGATAATCGGTTGTAACCCGTGAAACATGTAATTCCAGCTATGTTTTATGTTTTTATTTAAATAATTAAAATCATTAATGAGCGAAAAAAGTGCGATAATTTAATGTTTCGCTATCTTGCATTTTGCACGTCACTCGTAGTTTCGAACATGGATTATTACTTTGGTCAACATAATAAACATTTAACCAACAAAAAAAAAAACAGAACTACCGGATGTAACAAGGTTTCCTTCTGGTGAAAAAAATATATGTACATACATACATATGTATAAATGTTTTCGATATATTCTTGTAAGTGGGGACAGTCACAATATCAAAGAATGTATTTATACATTTTTTACCAACTACAAAATGAATATTAGCAATATACAGGAAGGGTTTTTGTTCACAGAAACGTCAGTGGAAAAGGTATACAACTGAGAATGATCAGTGTGGTTTTCAATTCATATACCGAATTCAGATATAAAGAAGTCTCTGAGGCGCGGCTTTTTCCTTTCTTCCTTGGGCTGATGGTGGATTGTTATTTGATCGCCTTCTGCCGATACATGTGTCTCACTTGATGGTGAAGAAATTAAATCTTGATTTTCTTCTTGCAGCAATTTCAAAGCACTTGCTTCCCGCTCTTTTTCCTTTTTATAGGCTTTATTTTTTTGTGTGTGTTTTGTTAAGTTTTTAATTTTATAATATAAGAATAAAAGAAAAGGTTTTGAAATAAGAAAATAATTACAAAGTAGGTATATAAATAATTACACAAATTTATTTTCTAAAAACTACACATTTTTCTACTTGCCCACACACACACTCACATGCATACAAAAAAAAAAAAAAAAAAAAAATAAAGAAAATTGTTATACTGTTAAAGTGAGGCATGTATATGTATGTATATAAGCATGTATAAAACATTAAAGTTATAAATCCTTCCCACACTTGGTGTATAAACCGACTGGAATTTATTTCAATTTAATATATATCAGTACGATTTATATTTGAGTGACTTTTAATTCAGATCAATTGTTAAGTTCGTCTAAAATGATGCTTGTTAGTAATGGCGATTTACTTAAATATGCATATGTGTGTATTAACGAATGTACATATAAAATTAGCAAATAACAAAACAAACAACTGAACAAAAAAAAACTAAAATTTAAAAATACATGCGTTCAGAAGTTCTTAATGTTCTAGGAATAGTGTAAGCTTAGGCGAAATACTGAAGTCCAAATATTTATTTTCTTTTAATTATCAACATCAGCCCATTAAAAAAAATTAAATATCTACTAATGACGAAAGAAATAAAATTAAGTTTATTATACTTGTGATGTATTTCCATAATTAATTATTTCCAATTATTACATGTTGACATTTTTAAAGAAATACAATTTTTATTAATTATTTGCATGTGTTTCTTTGGAAACTATAAAATTATTTAATAGAAATAACTCAATTAGTATTTTATTGAAGTGTAGACACAAGTTTTTCTTTCTCTTGTAAGATATAACGAGGCCCTAGTCCTAGCATTACGGTGAGTTAACGCAATTAAATATAATATGAAACTCCCCTGCTTGGGGTAGATACAAGGTTAGGTGATGCAAAGGTTCTTTTGCATTTAAGAAGATCTGGGCTTAAACTATATATTACAATACAATACATATATAAAGATACAATGCATGAATATTTCAGTCCCAAAATATGTCTCTTTGTCATTATAAAGGAGCACTGATCAAACCCCTTATGAACACGCAACCCTGACTCGAATATTGCCTTTCCCTAACATGGAAAATCTGCACGAAGGACCACATTTTCAAATCTTCACTGGGCCTAGTTTCAAGGCACCTAATGGAACGCACCTCATACAATTATATAATCTTTCTTTTCTCCTTAAGTACTGCTCATTTTAACTTTTATATGTTTTTGAACCGAATTTTGTAAATTTTATTTTGTATAAGCACGATAACACTGTACATGTCAGTTATCCGATTCATAGCAAATAAAACTAAATAAGAATATCCTCTTTGGACCAAATAGTTGCAGTTACTTTTAAAAGAGCCTTTGTTTTAATATAGAGTCAAAACATAGCCGAAATGAAACATATTAGCAGTCAAACCTGAAGCAAATTTTAGAGTTATCAAGTATATACACAACATCAATGCTATTATAAATATGTACATATGCCTTATATAATGTATATAAGACATTTACAATCGGCAACATTTTTTTCCTTCCTATTTCTGCTTTAATTCCATTTCCAATAAGTTTCTGTCTGAATCCATCAATTGTATTTTGAAGTACAAGGGTAACCACAACTTTTTTCACACAAAAAACTACTGTTTCAAGTAATTTGTAAAAAAGAAAAGAAACTTAATAAACAAATCATGTCTAATTGGATTGTAAACCACATTTGATGTTTTAAAGATTACAATTTCTTATTTCCAGTCAAATTAAAACTTTCATTCCACAACAATTTCTATTTGTTAAAAATCCCTATTTCACGCACTCACAATCACGACCCACATACAAAAAGACTAATAAAGAAATAATATATTTGTTTGTTCTTAAAGGTTACACAACATTTCACCTTCACTTTGCCACTTATCGCTTTCCAGTGTCATAACAAACAAACATAAAATAAAACTAAATAACGTAATACCGTTAGCAAAAAATCAATTAAAATTATGTTCCTTTTTGTATTTACAAAACAGTTTACACATAATAAACATAAACATATAAAAATACATAGAATGCGGCTTTGTTTTATAATAAAAATATATACAATACACATTTGTAGTGTGAGAGATACAGTTTAGATAACTAGGTATTGTGGATATTTATAATTAATTACATAGTTATATGTACATTGATGGAAAAAATAAAAGATCGTCATCTGCGTCTTAAATTGCAATTTAAAGTGTATCTCCATAATTTATGGAAGAAACTCAACTGACACATTTTACATTAATTTAAAAATATATCGACATAATAATTGCACCGGAAAATATAGTTTTTGGCAAGTATGTAGTTGTCAACAGTGAATCCGTCCGTATCCGAGGCTTGTTGGTGCTTCGCAACTAGAAAATTTTTACGTGGTCAGGAAGTCACCCTGACGGCACAACCCCCAACCTGGAGGGCCAGATCCTTAGTATAACTCCAAGGACGGGGAGCCGGATAAACCGCTCCTTATAGGCCTGGGCTCCGAATAAGTCGTAGAAGCCCTATAAGGTGTTCACTAAGTAGTTCAGCCTTACTGGAACTGTAGACGCCACCGTTGATTCCATCTCAAGAATTCGTCCGCTGCCGTCTGGATAAGGAGAGGTGCCTTAGTGGAAACACCTCTCCCCCCCTCTCTCGTTTGCTGCCCCCAACAACTTTCCACTGGGGTTAGAACCCAATCTCCAGTTGAGGTACTAGGCACCCGATGTTCACCACAGGGAGGTGAGAGTAGGAGTTGATAGACAGAGGCGGGTGATTTTTGGTCCCGTACGTATAGATGGAGAATGGAGGAGAAGATATAACGACGAACTGTACGGGCTGTACAGCGACACTGACCTAGTTAGCAGAATAAAAGTCCAACGGCTTAGATGGCTGGGTCATGTAGAGCGAATGGACATCAACGCTCCAGCCCGGAAGGTCTTCGAATCCAATCCCGAGGGACGGCGCAGTAGAGGAAGACCGCGACTCAGGTGGCGCACTCAGGTGGGTGAGGACCTCAACCAACTTGGCGTGCGAAACTGGAGACAGCTAGCTAGGGACCGAGCTGGCTGGAGACGCATGTTGGTTGAGGCCCAGGTCCGCCCCGGACTGTAGCGCCACCTTAAGTAAGTAAGTAAGTAAGTATGTAGTTAAATTTGTACACAGATTGGATTGACTACAAAATACTACCAAAAATTGATAAAAACTGATTTTAGACTTAAACATCTTCATAACAAAGAAACACTATTTTTTTTTTTTTTAGAGTTGCAGACCTGAATGATATTGGAAAATTTAAATCACAAAAATGTTGCGCACAATTTTATGTTATTTTTTTGAAATTTTATCCTGTTAAATTATTTTAAGAACACTTTAAACTTTGAAAATTACCTTTTTTACGAACGCAGATACTCAAAGCCAACAGTCTTTTACCTTATTCTTGGGCGTTGTTCCTTAGTTTTTAATTTCATTTGATTTAACATGTGAAGAAATAATTTTCCAAACTGAAGGTCCGGTGTTTTATACTTTTTTTCAATTTATTATTATTATTATAATTTATTAATATAAAATTAGAATTTACATGTTAATGCATAAATGAGCACTAGCTGCTTCGAGCTTCTGGCTCTTAAATGAAAAAAATGTATGTTAAATTACTGTACAATATTACATACATATGTTATGAAAAAAGATTAGAGTTAAAAGTTTATATTTGAATCTTTTATTGATTTGATAAATTTATATAATTATTTAATATTCTCAGGGTCTAAGTTATTCAAGATCTCTTCTACTGATGACGTTGGGTTATAGATGCTGTTGTTGAGTTGTGTTTTCTTTTTGTACAATTATTTGTTTGTCAAATTTTATTTTATTTTTTAAGAAATTCTATCTAAGTAGCATGTTCTTTTCCACAAAATTTATAAATTACGGATATTTAGAGTTCGTTTTAGCCCACAACAAATATTTTAGCATTCATTCAAAAAATTAACCCAAATCCAGTTTCTAAAAAAACAGCCCCAAATCAAAGTGCATTAACTGTATTCTACATTTTATACATTTGATCTTAATAAAGAAGAATGGGCATTTTGGTTTACCTATTGCCCACAATTGAGTAAAATGTTGTTGGAAAGCTTATTTCTAGTAAATCATTTGTTTGTATGGGCACAAACCTGCTAACCATGGGGTTAGGGCAGTATATGGCAACAAAGATTGCAATTAGAGCAAATATCAATTGCAATACTGTTCCATTAAAATGAAAGTATTGGTCATTATTGATGCACTGGATATACTTCAAAATAAATTAAGTTTTGTACCAACGCATAATGGTTGGCGAAAAATTCGCTTTATACCTTGCGCCCGAAATCAGACCATGTTCATATTCCTGCTGAAATAGTATAGTATTGATACACAGGCTGCAAAAATGAGTCAAGTGGTTAATGTTGTTTCTTTAGGCTGCTAAGACAATAGCAAAGCTCTCAAAGAAGTCTCGCTATGTAAGACCCTTATGATCCTTATCCTGCTAAAAGTTGCAGAAGCAAGGATTATGACAAAAGCGAATGAAAGCGCCTTGGGTTGTTTTGAGAGAAAAGTTCTTCGCGTGATCTACAGTCAAATTGTACTATAATAACAAATAATATTATTTATTCTTTCAGAGTTAACCCATTTGTTTACCAACATTTTCATTCATTCCTTCTCCACACATTAAGAAATAAAACCCTTAATAACAACATACTACTAACAGTGTTTTTTTTTATTAAAAAAACTGCAAAAAACAAAGAACCTAGCGTTGCCATTCATGCGGGTTTTCCCGGACATATACTATTTTGAGTAATGAATCCGGGATTGTCCTCTTTTTATCACAAACAAAATTTTCTTTTTCTGCGCCATTGTACAAAAATATAATCGGCAGAAAAATTATTGTTTTTGTATTTTAAAAATAAAATTTGTTTTTAATTGAAAAATTGAAAAATAAAAAAATTTTAAAGCATAATCTACTAATATAGAAAACTTATAATATGCACAAAAAAGACAAACAAAATATTCTGTGTTTTTGAACATTGATGTATAAAACTAAAGAATCTTTGTAAAAATGTTGTTCATGAATTAAGCTAAGACACAAGTTGTAAAAAAAAATTAAAAATGATAAAGATAATTTTTAAGTAGATTACAAGAAGGCCCACAATGTATCTACTCGTACGTTAAAGAGGGATTGATAATTAAACTTGAACAACCTAGGAGCTTCCAAATTCTCATAACTGTGCGAAGGTATTTAGAGTTTCTGTAAAAATATACTGCCAATATTACAAGAGGACATATCAGAAGAGTTGAGCCAATCCTATTTTCTTCAAAATGATTAATGCTTGCGCATTGGCTGTGCCTGTTCTGGCAAATATGAATGATAGGTACAAAGCCAGATAAATACAACTCCTTGAACTAATAATTAAATCTGTATCAACTAGATTTTTTTTATAAAAAAAAGGTTTTCTGTTTTTTATTGAAAATTAATAAGAGCATAAAATTTTGAAAACAAGAATTTTAATTAACTGCATACATTTAAATGAAAATTAATTTGAAATTTTTAGATTTTTTTTTTCAAGTTTAAAAATTATGTTTTCAAAAACTATTCACTCAAACTAGTTTATTTAAAAATAAAACTAAAAAATGGGTTTGTGGCTTTTTAAAATGTCATATAACTCTGTAGGTGTTATCGTAATTTTTTTAAATATTTTTGTCTGTTTTTTGTAAAGATAAATATAAACACGCAATGGTAATTAATATTTCTTTATCATTTATTATAAATTCTAAATAAAAAACATAATTTCATCCCTATATATACTATGAGAACATTTTTTTGCTTATTTATTTATCAATTTTATTTTGTTTATTTATAGTATTTTATAAAAAAACTGCACACAGCAACAGTTTTTAAGAACGCAGTTTTATCACATAGTTTTTTATCACATAAAGAAGCTTTTTGCAGAGGATATCTAATTAGAAACAACATGCAAATTTGTGTCTACACCCAACAATTTTTAATTTAAAGAAATCACTACTTAAAAATTACTTAAGCATTTTGTTGTGGAACCTCTTTGCTTTAGAATTTCGTATATTTGCAGTACATTTGGAGTTAAGTCTTCCAAGCGGCTTCAATGTTCGAATTAAGAACATCAAAGTCGGTGTTATATTTTAGTGGAACAGTTTATTTAACGTCCTATAAAAGAAGTTCAATTGCTTTAAGGTCCGTACTTGCCTATAACCATTTAAAAATTGTGATATATCCAACCCTAAACTTTCATGTGTCATTCCAGCGGTATGTTTTGCGTATTTAAGTTGCTGGAACTTCCATAATTTTCATCGGGATAATTTACTAGTCGTTTTTTTTAGAATGCCTATGTATTTAACTGCTGTCATCCTCTTATTGATTTGAAGCACTACATGAACATAGTGCCAGGAAAAACAAACGAAAACTTTTGATCGAGCCACTTTCATGCTGACCAGCTTATTTCTAGTAAATCATTTGTTTGTATGGGCACAAACCTGCTAACCATGGGGTTAGGGCAGTATATGGCAACAAAGATTGCAATTAGAGCAAATATCAATTGCAATACTGTTCCATTAAAATGAAAGTATTGGTCATTATTGATGCACTGGATATACTTCAAAATAAATTAAGTTTTGTACCAACGCATAATGGTTGGCGAAAAATTCGCTTTATACCTTGCGCCCGAAATCAGACCATGTTCATATTCCTGCTGAAATAGTATAGTATTGATACACAGGCTGCAAAAATGAGTCAAGTGGTTAATGTTGTTTCTTTAGGCTGCTAAGACAATAGCAAAGCTCTCAAAGAAGTCTCGCTATGTAAGACCCTTATGATCCTTATCCTGCTAAAAGTTGCAGAAGCAAGGATTATGACAAAAGCGAATGAAAGCGCCTTGGGTTGTTTTGAGAGAAAAGTTCTTCGCGTGATCTACAGTCAAATTGTACTATAATAACAAATAATATTATTTATTCTTTCAGAGTTAACCCATTTGTTTACCAACATTTTCATTCATTCCTTCTCCACACATTAAGAAATAAAACCCTTAATAACAACATACTACTAACAGTGTTTTTTTTTATTAAAAAAACTGCAAAAAACAAAGAACCTAGCGTTGCTATTCATGCGGGTTTTCCCGGACATATACTATTTTGAGTAATGAATCCGGGATTGTCCTCTTTTTATCACAAACAAAATTTTCTTTTTCTGCGCCATTGTACAAAAATATAATCGGCAGAAAAATTATTGTTTTTGTATTTTAAAAATAAAATTTGTTTTTAATTGAAAAATTGAAAAATAAAAAAATTTTAAAGCATAATCTACTAATATAGAAAACTTATAATATGCACAAAAAAGACAAACAAAATATTCTGTGTTTTTGAACATTGATGTATAAAACTAAAGAATCTTTGTAAAAATGTTGTTCATGAATTAAGCTAAGACACAAGTTGTAAAAAAAAATTAAAAATGATAAAGATAATTTTTAAGTAGATTACAAGAAGGCCCACAATGTATCTACTCGTACGTTAAAGAGGGATTGATAATTAAACTTGAACAACCTAGGAGCTTCCAAATTCTCATAACTGTGCGAAGGTATTTAGAGTTTCTGTAAAAATATACTGCCAATATTACAAGAGGACATATCAGAAGAGTTGAGCCAATCCTATTTTCTTCAAAATGATTAATGCTTGCGCATTGGCTGTGCCTGTTCTGGCAAATATGAATGATAGCTTATTTCTAGTAAATCATTTGTTTGTATGGGCACAAACCTGCTAACCATGGGGTTAGGGCAGTATATGGCAACAAAGATTGCAATTAGAGCAAATATCAATTGCAATACTGTTCCATTAAAATGAAAGTATTGGTCATTATTGATGCACTGGATATACTTCAAAATAAATTAAGTTTTGTACCAACGCATAATGGTTGGCGAAAAATTCGCTTTATACCTTGCGCCCGAAATCAGACCATGTTCATATTCCTGCTGAAATAGTATAGTATTGATACACAGGCTGCAAAAATGAGTCAAGTGGTTAATGTTGTTTCTTTAGGCTGCTAAGACAATAGCAAAGCTCTCAAAGAAGTCTCGCTATGTAAGACCCTTATGATCCTTATCCTGCTAAAAGTTGCAGAAGCAAGGATTATGACAAAAGCGAATGAAAGCGCCTTGGGTTGTTTTGAGAGAAAAGTTCTTCGCGTGATCTACAGTCAAATTGTACTATAATAACAAATAATATTATTTATTCTTTCAGAGTTAACCCATTTGTTTACCAACATTTTCATTCATTCCTTCTCCACACATTAAGAAATAAAACCCTTAATAACAACATACTACTAACAGTGTTTTTTTTTATTAAAAAAACTGCAAAAAACAAAGAACCTAGCGTTGCCATTCATGCGGGTTTTCCCGGACATATACTATTTTGAGTAATGAATCCGGGATTGTCCTCTTTTTATCACAAACAAAATTTTCTTTTTCTGCGCCATTGTACAAAAATATAATCGGCAGAAAAATTATTGTTTTTGTATTTTAAAAATAAAATTTGTTTTTAATTGAAAAATTGAAAAATAAAAAAATTTTAAAGCATAATCTACTAATTCTATATTAGTAGATTATGCTTTAAAATTTTTTTATTTTTCAATTTTTCAATTAAAAACAAATTTTATTTTTAAAATACAAAAACAATAATTTTTCTGCCGATTATATTTTTGTACAATGGCGCAGAAAAAGAAAATTTTGTTTGTGATAAAAAAAACTTATAATATGCACAAAAAAGACAAACAAAATATTCTGTGTTTTTGAACATTGATGTATAAAACTAAAGAATCTTTGTAAAAATGTTGTTCATGAATTAAGCTAAGACACAAGTTGTAAAAAAAAATTAAAAATGATAAAGATAATTTTTAAGTAGATTACAAGAAGGCCCACAATGTATCTACTCGTACGTTAAAGAGGGATTGATAATTAAACTTGAACAACCTAGGAGCTTCCAAGTTCTCATAACTGTGCGAAGGTATTTAGAGTTTCTGTAAAAATATACTGCCAATATTACAAGAGGACATATCAGAAGAGTTGAGCCAATCCTATTTTCTTCAAAATGATTAATGCTTGCGCATTGGCTGTGCCTGTTCTGGCAAATATGAATGATAGGTACAAAGCCAGATAAATACAACTCCTTGAACTAATAATTAAATCTGTATCAACTAGATTTTTTTTATAAAAAAAAGGTTTTCTGTTTTTTATTGAAAATTAATAAGAGCATAAAATTTTGAAAACAAGAATTTTAATTAACTCCATACATTTAAATGAAAATTAATTTGAAATTTTTAGATTTTTTTTTTCAAGTTTAAAAATTATGTTTTCAAAAACTATTCACTCAAACTAGTTTATTTAAAAATAAAACTAAAAAATGGGTTTGTGGCTTTTTAAAATGTCATATAACTCTGTAGGTGTTATCGTAATTTTTTTAAATATTTTTGTCTGTTTTTTGTAAAGATAAATATAAACACGCAATGGTAATTAATATTTCTTTATCATTTATTATAAATTCTAAATAAAAAACATAATTTCATCCCTATATATACTATGAGAACATTTTTTTGCTTATTTATTTATCAATTTTATTTTGTTTATTTATAGTATTTTATAAAAAAACTGCACACAGCAACAGTTTTTAAGAACGCAGTTTTATCACATAGTTTTTTATCACATAAAGAAGCTTTTTGCAGAGGATATCTAATTAGAAACAACATGCAAATTTGTGTCTACACCCAACAATTTTTAATTTAAAGAAATCACTACTTAAAAATTACTTAAGCATTTTGTTGTGGAACCTCTTTGCTTTAGAATTTCGTATATTTGCAGTACATTTGGAGTTAAGTCTTCCAAGCGGCTTCAATGTTCGAATTAAGAACATCAAAGTCGGTGTTATATTTTAGTGGAACAGTTTATTTAACGTCCTATAAAAGAAGTTCAATTGCTTTAAGGTCCGTACTTGCCTATAACCATTTAAAAATTGTGATATATCCAACCCTAAACTTTCATGTGTCATTCCAGCGGTATGTTTTGCGTATTTAAGTTGCTGGAACTTCCATAATTTTCATCGGGATAATTTACTAGTCGTTTTTTTTAGAATGCCTATGTATTTAACTGCTGTCATCCTCTTATTGATTTGAAGCACTACATGAACATAGTGCCAGGAAAAACAAACGAAAACTTTTGATCGAGCCACTTTCATGCTGACCACGTACTTCGGCTGCCGAATATACCATTAACCATCTTGCCACATCCGATTTTTGTAATGCGGATATTCAGCGGCTTTTAATTCGAAATAAGATTTACCAGTGGCCAAGAAATAAGATGGTTCGATCAAACGCTTGCTTTTGTTTTTCCTAGCACTACGTTGCAACGTTGACATTTTTCTTATCACGTCACTATGATGTAGTTAGGGGAAAACCATTATTTTTCAACCTCAAAATATGTAATAGGCGGATTGTCCATAGGACGTTAACTATATGGTTTATAAACAACGCCAATTTTGTTTTTGCAAGAAATTAACGTTGATAGACCGGAATATAAACACATAGTCAAATGAACTACAATGAATGTGCTTAATGAGTATAAAGCACACAAACAATAAATATATACAGCCAATCATACAATTCATTCTACGCCAACAACAATTACAGTTAGATGAAGCATATTCAACAACATTGAAAAAGCGCCAACTATATACCAGAGAAGCCAAAGAAATGATCATCAAATTAACTGCACACTTCATTTCAATTGGCATATAAATAAAAAACACGTGAGGCAGAACCACGCTGTCTGCAACAACAAGATTGAGTTCACATCACTATTGTTATCAACAAGATATTTCTTCTATATTATATTATATTTTTATTTAGTTTACTCAATCAATTGGAGGAGGCTTTTGAGCCTGTATCAAATGCTGCAAAATAAGAAAAACCAGCGTGAAAGCGGTGTACATTTTGTATAATATAATAAGCAATTTATTTGTCTTTAACAGTTTACATACTGCTACTATAGTCATTGGTTTGGTTTGTATTGAAAAAGTAAATTTTCACTTTCCAAAAAAGTCTAGCCCCAGTGCATACACAAATAAAAATAATGTTTAGCCAAATTAACATATATTCTTAATATTTTCAAAATCGTGTTGAGAAATTCCTATAAATGTATATATGGTGAGCTTGAAAGGACGAGGAGCATCTCCTACTCAACAACTTCCCCAACTTAGACATGGAGGATGGAGTTAGCATCGGGGCATTTGAAGTTGACAGTGTCAGCGACAGTTGCTCCGTTGCTAGCTCCAACCTCTCGGGTTTATCGACATCTTCTATGTAAAGTAGAAATTTCTTAGCAAGGAAGGCAAGACCGAACTAGAACGTAGAAGAACACACTAAACTCGTGCCCTTCTTGATAGAGAATGCTGGGGAAATCACTTGACACTGGTGTCAAGACATTGATGGGACCAATATCTTTTATAGCCGCTATCCTGCTTTGCTAGCCCTGAGCACATGCTATCAGAGACTAAAGACTTTAACAGCGAACACAGACGAACGACAAAAAGACAATACAAACGGAATAGTTTGAGAGGGTAAGGATCCCCCAATCAACCAGCGACCCTTGACGAGATCCTCCAAATGAGCAAGGAACACAAGCTCGTCGCCAAACATTTCCTAACCTAAGATGAGAAAAAATTTTTAAACAATGGCAGCGGCTAGAGCTGAGAATCCTGGAAGAGGTCGATGAGACGATCGTAAAGAACAGGCGCTCCACCACTCTTTGGCAACCTCACGCTACGGTCCAGGGATTAAAAACAATGACGGCGAGGATGATAGAATTTTAGAGTGGATCCTTGGCCTTAATGCGTCTTAGAGACTTTTAGGAGATCAGGAATCAACCGGCCAACGAGAAAACTCCTGATAAAAGAGCCCAGACTGACAAAGGATCGGCTTGAAAGATACATCTTATTTTTAAATACCGATCTGCAAAACCAAGACTGGGAGGTTATCAGAGTGAAAGAAGGCACGGAAGTGATCCAGAAATCAATACCAATTCTGCGCAAGGCAAACTTGTCTACTTGATGAATAGTTGACAATATGATGTGGCCCTAAGTCAAGAACCTCGGAAAACGGGTGGCAGAATAAGTTGCCTAAATTAGGAAGAATTCGTGTTGTACAAAACCAACACAGGTGACTTAGTAATTAAACAAGTTTACTAGCTAGGAAACAGTTTAGCATCTTTCTTTACCAATCAGTTGGTAACCTACGCTGACAAGAACAGACTCGATCTGGTCTTAGGATGCGAAATCGAAGCACATCATGTTCAGTGGGGTAACACTGAAGTTAACACCAAGGGCGAGTCTCTTTTCGAATAGCTTTTAGAAAATCGTCTTTTAGCAGCAAATAGAGGTAATACACCCACTTTTGTCACTAAGAATCGAAAGGAGGTGCTTTATATTCTGTAACCAGTAATTCAAACACCTGCCTTAATGACCAATGAGTGTGCTAGTAGAACCCGAATTCTCCAATAATTCAATTCCTAATTCAGATATCTAGAAACCTTAGTAAAACTTTTAGGAAAGTTGAATGGGGAATTGGAAACTAGTCAAATATATTTGAGCCAAAACTTATCGCCTAAATAACAACCAAATTCACAGTAATCTTGCGAGAAGCGGTTCAAAGAGTGCTGTTCTCTCGAATCACCTTCTAAGCAGCCAGGAAAGATACAAGAAGTCTTTTTAATTTTGCCAAGCACACCAGACAGACAGCGACTGGGACTCTTTCAAGTCAAGTCAAAGAACATTTAAGTCAGAATCTCAAAGAGCGAAACGTAGCTCTTATAGAAAATTAGGTGGCAAAATAGAAAGCAACAATAAGTCAGCGAGACTTATGTAAAACGAACCCACACCAATAGCATCACTAAAAATTACAATGGTCAATGGACAGAATCATGTCATAAAAGTTTATAACTCATGTTGAAAAACCGTCTTGGAATGCAATCATGATGAAAAAAAAAGTGCTAAAGACTACAGACCAATTAGTCTCACATCGTTTATCCTTAAAACATGGGAGAGACTTTTAGAAAATCGGGAGCGGGTCGAAATGTTGTGTTTTAAAATACTGTATGGTCAAAATTCTGTATGATACTGTACGATACTGTATGGTCATAATACTGTATGGTTAATATTCTGTATTTCAAAATACTGTACATTTAAAATACTGTGTCTCAAAATGCTGTATTGTCAAAATACTGTATCTCATAATACTGTATAATACTGGAAGTTTTGACAGATCAATTAGTTTGGTGCAATTGTTCATGCAATTGTTGATTATGATAGGAACAATTCATGTACAAATGTGAGAGAGATACAAATAACTAAGAAGAAGAAAATGAGAAAGAGAAAATAAAAAGAAGATACCATTTATATTATTTTTGTTTTTATTATTTCAGATACTTATGAATTATCATAGGTACAAATTATGTTATTGTTCAAGGGAGCATATTAGAACATTATGCTAACAAAAAATTGTTATGATGTTTTCTTAAAAAAAGTATTCTGTTTTTAAAATTCTGTATTTCAATATGCTATAAATAAGGCTAAAAAATAAAAATCGTTTTGATAATGTAAAAAATTGCGCACTTTTTTACATTGTCAAAACGATTTTTATTGTTTAGCCTTATTTACAGCATTTTGAAATACAGAATTTTGATATACAGAATTTTTAAATACAGAATTTTGAGATACAGCATTTCGATCATTCAGTATTTTGTACATACAGGGTTTTGAAATACAGTATTTTGAGATACAGTATTTTAAATACAGTATTTTGATCCATACAGTATTTCGACCCCAACCCTAGAAAATCACATCGGCAATCATGCCTATTCTAAAGGCAAAAATGTGGAAACGGCATTACACTACGTGGTGAGAACTATAGAAAAAACACTCTATGATAACGAGTATACACTTGCAGCGATCTACGACACCGAAGTGTCTTTCAACAGAGTACAAAAACAGTGTGCACACTGCAATCGTCAGATTAGTACTCATTTATGGTAACATGGTATATAAAAATCTAAAAACCCTCACTTGGGTGCCGAGAATGGTATGTATAGCCATAATAGGGGCGACGATGACCACTCCTACTGCAGGAATGGAGGCAATAATCAATTTTTTACCCCTGGACCCATATGTACACACAGTGCGTTACGGCTGAGCCAGACCAGTTGCTGAAAAACCAGCCACATCACAGATTTTACAAAAGTGCATAAGGAACAATATAAGCACACTCTGTCTGAACTTCAATAAACCTTTCCTGATAGGAACAAATGGGTGAACAATGTTCCACACATGAGTGAGTCGATATAGATATATATCCATATATATGATGGCTCGAAAACGGAGTAAGTGCAGTTTTCTTTTCTGAAACACTCAATCTTGCAAACTTCTTCAGACTTGTCGATATGAGCAGTGTCTTTCAGTCGAGGTTTTGGCAGTGACATACATACGCTGAAAAACAGGTCTCAATGATGGAGGTATCACGAGCAGATATCATCAACTTTATTGATAGCCAAGCAGCAATAAAATCTATTTCTGTCACAATAATCAAATCAAAGCTTGTAAATTACTGTCCCAGGAACTAATGGCTCTTAGCTCACAGCATAACATTAGTCTCTGCTGGGTACCAGGTCACAGTGATGTGCCTGGGAACGAGAGAGCTGAGGAGAGAGAGACTCAAGTACAAACACCCCATCATGTGAACTAGAAGTCTAGAACAGTTCATTTGTAACTGTAAAAAATGAAAAGCCTTCAAACCTGTCCAAAACCAAGAAGTTATGACCTAAATGTATGTATGTATATACATATACAGCTGTGTTCAAAATAATAGGAGTGCTTTTACAAAATTTGCTCAAGTGTTTTTTTACCATGTGTATACTGGTAATCAGCCCATTTCTCTACCGGTAAGTATAACGGGACATTAAAGATGATAAAACAATGAACTGGTTTGCAATTCATAACCGTTTACATTTGTAACCAGAGATCAAATGATCTTTACTCTCAATCAGGCTATTCAAAATAAAAAAAAAAATAAAAAACTTAAAAAAAATAAACAGTAAGTAACTAAATTAAAATAGGAATATTAAATAGATTAGAATATCGAATATCTAAACAAGTTTGGTTATTTAGTGGGCCGAGGAAAGCACTGCACCGACGAAAAACGGAAATCATAAAAAAGTTGCGAAATGAAGGAAAAACGTATAAGGATATAAAGTTGATGTTGGGGTGCTCTGACCAAATGATCGCCAATGCTGTAAAATATGAAAAAAAAGTAGAAACCCGGGGACGGAAACGAGAAACGAGTGAAAATGACGATCGTCGTATTGTTCGCTACAGCCGAAAGGATCCTTTTGCGTCCTCTAAGATGATCCAGGAAGATCTAGGACTGGCAGTAAGTAGCGTAACAATAAGAAGGCGATTGTTGGAACACAATCTTTCCGCTCGCAGTCCACGAAAAGTGCCGATGCTTACAAAAAAACATGTAGTCGCTCGTTTGAAATTTGCAAGAAGCCATGCTAATTTACCTGCAGAGAAATGGCGAAACATTTTGTGGACTGACGAGACCAAAATTGTTTTATTCGGTGGAACTGGCTCTAGGCAATACGTCCGACGTCCAGAAAATTCCGAGTTTAAGCCTCGGTACACCATTAAAACGGTAAAGCATGGAGGTGCTAAAGTGATGGCGTGGGGCAGTTTCTCATATGCTGGTGTTGGCCCCATACATCAAATCATTGGCACGATGGACCAGCGCGTTTATGTGGATATAATGTCCAGTGTGATGCTGCCTTATGCGAGTTGGAATATGCCGGTAAAATGGGTATTTCAACAAGACAACGACCCGAAACACACCAGTAAGTCTGCCAAGGAATGGTTTCGGGTCAATGCGGTTGAGGTCATGGACTGGCCAGCTCAGTCGCCTGACCTCAATCCCATAAAAAATTTATGGGCAGATGTGAAAAAGGGTGTTTCTCGACGAAGACCCTTGAATTCGAGGCAGTTGTGGGACGCAGTCGAGGAAACATGGAACCAAATTCCAGTTGAGCGTTGTCAGGCCCTTGTGAACTCTATGCCACGCAGATGTGCAGCAATTATAAAAAACAAAGGATTTTCCACAAAATACTGACAAAAAAATCTTAATATTGAATATTTGTTTTTAGTTTTTTATACTTTATTTTGTTTACTCCTATTATTTTGAACAATTCGTTTTGGCTTTATTTTGATAAATTTCATGTTTTTACTACCTTATTTGTTTTAAACAAAGTAGTCTTTAAGCATAATAATAAAAGACTGGATTACCTATTTTCTATTTTGTACAAAAAAAAAATATACAACTTTTGAGTCACGATTTAATCTAAAAAGAACAGGCACTCCTATTTTTTTGAACATAACTGTACATACATACATATGTATATTACTTATTTTTTTGAAATTGTTTTACATAGATTGTAGGTATGGTGTATTATAATTAAAAATCCCGTTCAAAGAAAATCTAATTTTCTCCAATAAATCCGTAATGCAGTCAGTCTTTCTAGCGATCGCTAGTGTGTGCTTTTAGGTCACAAGATTGAGAGATTTGTGTTGAGATTTGATTTATATTCATATTTTATTCCAATGAATGAATTATTAAAATAAATACAGTTTGTGCATGAATTTTATCAATTTATTTCAATAAAAGGTATCGCTTCATTAGTTGTACGTTAGGCTTCACGATGTTTGACGGGACAGCAAGTAATTATTGATAAATTGAACTCAAAACAAAAATAGTACTCAGCAACAACAAAATTTGATAAACAAATAGATAAGTACATTATGTATGTACCTATTTGAAAAAATGGGTATTTATCTTCAATAAAAAGTATATTATAATAATGAATATTTTGCCGTTGGTTTCCAATAGTTGATTTTGTATGTTAAGTTAATTTTTGGAATACTGCCCCCCCGCCCCTATACTAAGTGCCATACATAGTAAAAAAATGGCAGTATACTATTTTCACAATTGTTTATTTTAATTTCTGTAAGCAACACTATTTTTACTACGTAAGGCTGAACTGATGTTATATAACGACAACATTTTAAGCATGAGGAAAACAAACATAACGAATGTAAGAAACTAAATATTTTAAAATAAATTAAATTTGACTCTTCATTTTTCTATCACACTTCCATTCACATGCATAAAATTGCAATCAAAAGCTATTAGCATTTGCTTAAGAAAAATAAAAAAATAGTAAAATTAAACCAAATTCTAAAAAGACAGTTTTAGCAGTTTGGTATCCATAAGAGGATACAAGTCGTGTGATCATAGCTTAGTGTATACAAATAATGGATACAAGAGAACTTACTTTCCAAAAGACGCTGAATTAGACTGTCCACGTTCAGATCAAAGTCAGCCATCGCAATGTGTATGAGGTGTCCGTGTCCGTGTGCAGGTGCTCCGTTCTTTTAAATAATTATTAAAGTTTAAGATGAAATTGATGGCAGCAGCAGTGTCTTTTGGGATCACCATATACCAGTGAAGAGAGACAAATAAATAAGAAAACTAAATCAAGTATCAAGCACGAGAACGAATTAAAAAAAATGGAATATTATTTGGCCTAGCTTTAACAATTTCAATTAAATTAGCAAAATGGGACTGACAACGGCAAGAAAAAAGAAAAAGTTGACTATTCATGTACATATATATCACAGGGAAGATTTCATTCTAAATATGAAGATTAATGCACATCACTTTAAATTTGCAGTTAATTAAAAACAAAAAGTATTTGCTTCTGTTTTAACAATCACACTTTTCATGTATTTATATTTAAAGAAATGTTATTTATTTTCTGATTGGTATAATTTTGTATTATGTTATGATTTATGAAGCTTGTGAGAAAAATATACTGGCTGCAATTGCTTTAAGATCCTCAGAAAAAAAATGTACTCTCCTAAACATGGCGCCCGTAAATTTAAAATGAAAACTATTCGATGACGTGATAAGACGTAAGCAAAAACACTCTAGTAAAGATATAAATCCTCGGTAGCCATATTGGTTTAACACAAGCTAAACCGGAAACCAGCCTCATAAAGTATTTCTTAGTTTGCGTGTAATTTCTCCTCTAATTTATGAAATTTCCCCTAAAAACTCAGTAAATCTGTCTATGTATGCGTGAAACCACGTCAATTTTACTCGTTGAATTCTTCCACATTACAAATACAACAATGTAAACAAATGGGTTTTGAAGGGTGATACGTACGAAGGATTTATATCTTCATATGGTGTTTTTGCACGTAGCAGTAAGCACACAAATAAAACCCAAATGTCATTTCGATTCCATTTGAATTCGATTCCTCGATTGAGTGCCACCATATACCTGGATCGAACTCTCAATCAAAAACACTCTAGTAGTGCTTGTCTCAGTGCTGCCGAATCTCATGATTTATCATGATTCTCATGATTTTTCACCTCCATCTCATGATCTTATGAATTTATTGAAAATCTCATGATTTTCCAAATCTACCTTCAAAAAAGGTATTGGTGCTGATCAGGGCCGGCCCCAGCCAAACTTGCGCCATGTGCAAGATTTGTAGAAAGCGCCCCTTTTTTATATTTTTTTTACACATAAACTGATACACAAGCATAAGCCTTTCCCAGATTACCCAGGAGGTAGACTTTCAATGCGTTTTTTTATTGAGGTATCCACTTTTGAACATAAAAGTATCAGCTGTTCAGGAAAATGAATTTCCGTCCGGAAAATAGAAAAATACATTTTTAGAGAAAAATAAATGCGTAATTACACTTTTTTTCTCAAAAAAATTCTTTGTGTGATTTCCGATCGATCAGTATATAATTTTCATTTCTAATCAAAGGAAAACACCGTCAAATATCGATTCAAAAATTTTCCGGATCGATTTCAATGATAGCTATAACTGGCCCATAGTGTTGTGAGCACAACGTTGTGGGCACAACGCGTGTAGACTGTAGACAGGCATATATAGAGTGTTTTTGCTCTCAATTCGATTCGTTTCGATTCCTCGATCTCCTCTTGTAACCGGGTAATTACTTAAGTTGGATATGGTTCGATTCAAGGGCGACTTCTATTATGCTTAAGCTTTGCGCTCATTGGGCAACTTAGTCGCAAGCAACTTAAAGCGAGCAAATAAGTCGGTTTCTATATAGTCCAGTAAAGTGATTATGGATCTACATATAATATGCAATCCGAAGTCTGCGGACAAAGAAGAAGCAAAATAATGAAATCACACTGGTTGTATAGAGAGAGTAGATCAAAACTGCCGACGTCTTTAAAAATGCAGGGAAAATTATAGGGAATCAGATAAGGATTGATTGAAAAAAATACTTAAATTAAGAAAATTTTAGCTGGAAAAATATGACCGAAATGGCAAATATCCAATCTTCCAGACGGCAACTGAAACCAGAGAAAATTTTAAGTTGGAAAAATACATCAAAAAATAGTTTCCTTCAATTAATGTATGAGATAGACTGAGATAATTAGATAGTGATTAATGATTCCCCACACACGGCAGAGCCACGCCTTGAATTGTTGGCCAGGCTCGTTGATTTTTGACTTGCTGAACATCCAATATGGATCGACAGAGCCAAACCAAGACACCTCAATTTCCCCACACATAGTGGTTTTTGACTCTTTGGCCAAAATTATGTTGGCAATAAAAAACTTAACGTAATTATTTGTATGCCTTTATTTTAGCTTAAAATACTGTAACCTCCTATTTTGCCTTGGTTCTGTTGGCTGGAATTATTCCCTTAGGCTAGCTCGGCCGTGGGATCTTGAACCTTAAGAAGTTTACAAAAAAAAATCCAGCCAGCGTCAAGATGTTGAACGACGCGCGAGTAAATTTCCTCTACCCTCCCTACCTTGGTTGCTACTCACGCCAGAGCAACCCCTTTTCCGGCTTCTTCTTACCTTTCTATCATCCCATGTCCTCTCCCTAGTTCCTCACCCTCATCCTAAATATTAAAAAATTAGTTCCGGCACATTGTGCTATTAATTCTCATGAAGTTCAATTAATTTTGGATTGATGGTTCATCTTCAGATATAAATTCGTTTTATTGGCTAGATATATGTACATCTGATATTTTAATTAAATAATAGTGATAATACAATAAGATAATTCATAGTAATCAAGTAATTATGTATTCTATATTGGAATTTAATTTTATAGCTTTAATTACTTTATCGATGGTAAAAAAATGTATGAAAATTATTCAAGCAAATTATTAAATATTATTTTAAACGAATTGGCAATCAGCGATAAAAAAAAGAAAATCCAACTCAACGCTATACGTATTTGATTAGCTTTCTTAGCTTTCGCGCAAGTAGAAGGAAATTTTAATCCTTTACTACTTATTTTGTATTAACGTATTCACTTTACTTTTAGTCGCGAAAGTTCGAGTTCACAAAAAAATTTCAAATAAAATATAGTATGTACATATATGTAATTATACTCAAACAAACTTACCCCTATTCGTAGAAGTGGCCACTGCTGCTAATAGTCTTGTTTGGAGTCAGTTTTATTTTTTGTAGATAGGTATGTTTTCTTTCGACTTCACTTGAAATTTAGTTGGTATCTCGTACTTGTTATTTTTGCGTGTTATTACAAATTTTAATTAGATATGTACTTTACACGATATGCTATTGAGTTTCAATTTCTTCCTTTGTTCGCTTTAAGCAAAGCTTATTTTAAACAAAAGTTAATTAAAAGAATACAAACAACTATTTAATAATTATTTAAAATTGAAGTTAAACAAATTAAAAGTTAAAAGAAATATGAAGTCTTCGATGGGATTCGAACCGGGAACCCTTAGATTTGGAGGTACTTGATACGTCGCCTAGACGATCACGACCACGGAGCCCCTATAATTTAGGCGAAAGTTGAGCACTTGGAATTTCCTAATGTGTCGAAGTATATTTTCAGGCGACTTGGATGTTTCTGAATTTGCTGAGCACCTGTGCCTCTTCAGTCGGAAAAGTGGAATTTTCTTCGAAATTCCTGGATTAATATAATTTATGTCACTCACTTTCACCATATTATTCTTTAAGTGCATATATATATGTATACATATATACGGATTCATGTCCCGTACGTCCTATACGTATATATATATATATAAGTATACATAGACACATGCAACTTTGCCACAAAAACTAAATTTAAAAAAAAGAAACGACAAAATACCTAGACTTATCCTGGGATTCCCTTATTTCTTCTTTTACTCTGCTCCTCTTTTGGGTATGTATATTTCGAGGTTTTCCTTCCGATATAAAAAAAATTATATAAAATATTTAGTTACTTCGAACGATTTTCAAATTTCGGTTTTCGCTAACCGTCTTAACAATACCGGTGTTGAATGCCCTTGTGTAATCTTTCAAGGTTTTCTTTGAAAAGAAAGACTTTCACTTTCAAACCTCTTCCTCAACCTATCCATTTAGTGCATTCATACCGGAGAAGATTCCGCAAACTCTTTCCTACCGTTCGATCGTGAGATATCGGATTCGAGTCTTATGCTCTCGCCAGATCGAAAATCTCCCTCTCTATTTGTCCCGCTCCCAGACTCTATTTTGCGAACAAACCCCCGAGGAATATCCCTAAAAAGGTTTTGCTCTGTTCTAAACTCTAAATTTCCCATCATTCTACAATTTCCCTCCTATCATTCTGACAGCTGTATTAACCCAAGTTAACAGTACTTCCTGACGATTCAGGGAAAAGTTTGTTGGGGAGAATTTAGGAAATAAAAGAAATATTTGTTTGCTTTTTTTTTATTTATTTATTACTTGAAAGGCCCGCTGTCTCAATGCTTGGCTGCGACCTTCAAGTTTGAATGATAACTAAATTCTGTTTATTCCTCCTCATCCTTTGCCTATTTATACTAGTTTCAATTTCCATTACCACTTAATAATATAGCATTTTCCATATGGAAATGCATTTTTACGCAACCTCATATGAAAAATGCCTTATCATCATAATTTTCAATTTTGTCAACTCGCATTGATACCAATAACCATTGCATGTAGAGTTCGATGAATCATATTTTGTTTACACTGGCCCAATATGAAGCAAATTCAACTTATCCATAGAGGTACCAGATACACACGGGCAGCGCAGCGGCCTAATTACCGAAGTGTGATATGATTATATATGTACTTTGAACTCGAAACAATGCTTGCTCATAGTGGTCATTCTTACTTTGCTGCACTTAGCAAAACTGGCGACAATTAATTAATTGCTGTGGTGTTAGGTTTCACTAAGTGGGCTACGGAAGATGACACATTTATGGGTGACAATGTCTTGGATCGGTTGCGCGAATGACAACGAAAAATGATACTATACAAGATCGTGTGTGGTGGCTTGGGAATGGAAATTTAAATAAGGCTAATAGAGTGGTCGCATGTAGTGGATCACTACATCCCGCTCCCCTTGAAGAAAGAAAATTATATCTTGAAGAGGTTAATTTTCTGTAAAGTTGCGAAAGGATGAAAAGGTTACATTTTTGATATAATTTTGATATGATTAAAATAATATTTGTCTAGTTTTAAGAAATTTTATAAAAATAGTATAAAATAAGGAATTAATAGTATTGAAGTGTTTGTTTTATAATTTTTGTAAGCTTTTTTTTTTTTTTTTTTTTTTTTTTTTTTTTTTTTTTTTGATTATTTGTTTTTTTTGACATTTTAAATTTGAAAATATAGTACCTTATAAAATATTTATTTTAAAAAATTTTTATATTAAACATTTAAACATTTTTTTTTGTCTTTTTTATAGATTATTATAAAAGAAAGCCGGCAGACGGCTTAATAGCCATGCTTGTAAATCTTTAAAATGTAATTGAGCCTGTATTTTTTTGTGAAGAAAAAAATAAAGATAACAATAATAATAATAATAATAAAAGATTTTATTTATAAATTATAGTATAGCATTTTTTTTTTTTTTTTTTTGATTGTAAGCACAATTTATTAATATAAGGTTTTTATTAAAAGTTTAAACATATATTTTTTTTTTGTTTTTGTTTTTGTTTTTATATTATTTTTGTAAAAGGGGTTTTTTTTTTTTTATTATTAATGTGTGTGTGTTTTTTTTTTCAATTTTAACAATCATATATTTTAATATAGTTTATTGGTTACTTTGGATATTTGCGTAAGACAAATTTTGGAGAGGGTTCAGGTTTTGAATCTGTTTCTACTATGGTATCTTTAGATGAGGATTGTTGGGAGCTTTTGTCATGGAGTTGTATTTCAGTTTGTATTTTGTCGTTTTCTTTGATTTGATTTCTTTTTAATTTAATATCCGAAACAATGGGTTTTGGTTCATTTTTCACTTTGTAAGTTTGGTATCTTCTGAAGCAACTCAATACTAAAACTATAATTATAACCGTGTAGATAAGTATATAATGATGAACGTGATGTTCACTTAGATTAGTCAATGGTTTTGCTTCGTCTGCTTTTAACTCGCTTATTTGTTCAGATACTAATTTTAAGTCTTCATGGCTAGAGAATCGAATAATGGCTAAATTGTCGGGGTAGTTTGGGAAACTTGAAGTATTATTTATAAGCAGTTTTGAAATGTTTATCGGGGGAATGTAAAATTTGTTAATTGTTGTAGAATTTTCGTTAAATGTGTGTATTGTCATGTCTTTGTTCTTAAGGTAACAATGCCCTACAATTTCTATTGTGGCTGTGCCGTACAAATTATATGAGGTTATGTTGTCGTCACATATTTCGTCAATATAATAATTATTTAAAGTTGAGAAAATCCACTTATTCTTTTGTGATAGTTGGATCCATACTGTTGAATGGTTGGATTGTCTTATTTCGCATGAGTTGGGAATAACTGATATTCTGTTTAGTAATTCGATTTCACATTGTGGGTTTCCTGATTTAGTACTCAATAATGGATGTGTAAGGGGACATATGAATTTATCATTTTGGGACTTGCAGAGAGATAACTCCGCTGTATTTAGTTGACAGTAATTTTCTTTGTTGTAATCGAGAAAAATGTATTGGGAGGTTGGGTGTATGAACACGAAGTTATTTTTATGTATGGTTGGCAAAGGAATACTTTTGTATAAGATGTATTTTTCAACAAATGGAAGGGGTATTTTGATTTCGTATACTATTTTGTCGTCATGAATAGCTACTTTGGTAGTACAGATTTTATAAAAAGATATAATGTTATTATCTATTGGGGTATTGGGTAATTTTGTGTTTAATGGAAGTTCTTGCTTTATTTTTGCTAATACGTCTCTAAATTGTTCGGGGGTTATAATGGATGGGTGAGGTTTTCCATGAGTTACATCTGTAACTAAATCGAGTATGTCGTCTAGTGTGTTAAGATATCTTATAATAATGAGAGTCAATAAGGAAGTTAGGGATTCGAGTTCAGTGAAGGCAACAATGTTTGTTGTATTAATGAGTCTATCTATCATTTTTTTTGTATTTTCTAATTTTGAATTGATTATCAACATTTGGTTTTGAATAGTCGCTTCTGACTTACTAAATACATTTTTGGTTGTTTCGAGTATGAGAGTTTGTTTTTTGACGAGAGATATTACATGGTTTTCATTTTCCCTAATTTTCTTGATTTCTCCAGTATAAAAATTTGCATCATCTTCGTTTAAGGTACCGAAAAGTGATTTGCTTAGAATCCCTACGGCATTAAATAGTGATCTTTTTTTCTATAGTGTGGGTTTACAAGACTGTATTTTATCTGAATGTCTGTCATCAAGTGACTCATTTCGGATAACGCTACGACACATATTATTTGAAACTGTTCCTTATTTTTAAGCTGTTCGCATATACCACTGATTTCGGTGATTATTTTTGCTGCTTCCTCTAGTGCTTTTGTTAAATGTTCCAAATTGTAGTACACAACAAGTTTCCACTCATGTGTATATAATTCAACGGGTCCGATTACCTCGAAGTAAATACCAGCCTTTTGTTCGATTTGGGTGATAATTAGGTTTGCATATGCGGTACTCAGAAGTCCAAGAAGGAGAATTGTGAACTTCATGTTCTACAAAAAAAAAAAAGAATTGTCCATTTATCTCAGAGAGTTTTGCTTGGATCTGTGTGACTGTGTACTTATGGGATAGGGGATAGTTATTTAATCAGAAAAGAGTTTGAGATCATTGTTATGGATAACCTTATTTCGATTTCGTATTTTTATCTCAGTCGTTTCGTCGGAAATTATTCTACATACCTCATGGGGACCTTCCCAAAGTGAGGAAAATTTGTTCTTTCTAGCATGGTTTTTTATTAGAACTCTGTTTCCTACATTAAATGTCTTTTGCTTTGAATGTTTGTCGTAATATGTTTTTGATTTTTCTTTATTACCTTTTAAAGTTTCCTTAGCAATATGGTATCCGTGTTGTAATCGAGACTTTAGTTCATTCGAATAATTTTCGTAGTTATAAGTCACTTGGGGATTTTTTCCAAGAATAGTAGGAATCCTAGCTGGATAACCGTACAATAACTCATGAGGTGTATAGCCAGTGCTGCTATGGGGAGTCGTGTTAAAGACAAAAATAGCGTATGGAATCCAGGTATTCCATGAAAGAGGATCACGATTAACGTAATGCCTTAGGTATTCTACTAATGTGCGGTGACTACGTTCAAGAGCTCCATTAGTTTGAGGGTGGTACGCGGTAGTTTGAATTTTTTTTATTTTAAGAAGTTTGCAAACTTCCTTGAACAATTGGCTAAGAAAGTTCGTCCCCTGATCCGTAAGGAGTGCCTCAGGAAATCCAAAGCGACATAAGATTTTTTCGACAAACTCCCTAGCTACTGTAGAGGCTTCTGCATTTTCCAGAGGTATAGCCTCAGTATATTTGGTCAGGTCATCTTGGTAGGTAAGGAGATATTTATGGTTTTCATAACTAATGGGAAGTGGTCCTACAATATCTAAAGCTATTCTTTCGAACGGAGTTGAGCTTGTTGTGGTGATCTTCATGGGAATTCGGGGATTCTGTATTAACTTGTTTGTCTGACAGGATTTGCATTGGAGTATATAGTTTTTTATATCATTGTTCATTGTTGGCCAGAAATATTGTTTCTTGATTTTCTTTAAAGTCCTCGTTATGCCTTGGTGGCCTCCGAGGGGGGAGTCATGGAATTCATAAAGTACAGTTTTTATAGACTCGATATTATCTAAAAATATCTTTTTATTGGTAAAAACGTAAACGACCTTGTTTTGATTTTGAAAAGTATTTGTTAAAATTGTTTTTAATTTTATCTTGGATTCATTGTCCATTTGGGGTAACGCAAATCCGATAGACTGTTCATCAGTATTAAGATCGCTAATCGAAGTGAGACATGTTTTAATTATTTCAATATCTTTGTCGGTTCTGATTGGGATGGGTAAAGTGGTTATAAAGAATGTTTCTTTATTATGTGGAAATGTGGAAAATTCTCCTATATCTGGTTTAATAAAATTTGGGCATTTATTTTGTAAAAATTCTTCGTCTATTGATTCTATTATTGGTATTATTATAACTTTAATTTTAGTTGTTTTGGTTTCAAAAATTGATCCATTATCCTCTAGAAGAGTGAAGGTTGACAAGACTTCTATATTATCTACCTCATCATCTTGTATATTAACTTGGCTTACTTGATTTCTAGCTTGATTGCGGGTTGTCACGAGTACCTTACTGTCATTGTCAATTTTTACCCTACTGAGAGCGTCTGCGATAACATTACATTTACCTTGTTTGTGAATAATATTGAAGTCGTATTCTTCCATCAAGATGCGCCATCGTAACAATCTGGATGTGGGATTCTTTTGTCCAATTAACCATAGTAAATTGTTATGGTCTGTGTAAATAGTGAACTTTCGTCCATAGATATATGGTCGAAACTGCTTTAGCGCATAAACAATTGCTAACAACTCCTTTTCCGACGTTGTGTATTTTATTTCTTGATCATTGAGGGTTCGACTTATGAATGAAATTGGTTTATCTTGTCCAATCGGTCCTTGAGAAAGAACCGCACCCAATGCTACATCACTAGCGTCGGTAGTTACAATGAATTCTGCCGTAAAATCAGGATAAGAGAGTATTGGAGGTTCAATAATTTTTTGTTTTAAACTTCTGAAAGATTCGTCGCAGAAGGCATCCCATTTAAAGATAGCGTCTTTTCGTAAAAGTTTTGTCATTGGTTTGGATAAATTTGCAAAGTCGGGAATGAACTTTCGATAGTATCCCACGAAACCTAAAAATGATTTTACATCTTTTGGCTTTTTGGGCACAGGGAATGTTCTAACTGCCTTGATTTTTTCGGGATCAGGCTTAATTCCTTCTTCTGAAATAATATGCCCCAAGTAAATTAGTTCTTTTTTAAGAAAGTTACACTTCTCTGGTTGGAGTTTCAAATTATGCGTTCTTAGACGTTTCAGAATGTTAACGAGCTTTCTGTTGTGGCTATCAAGATCATACCCATAGATAACGATGTCATCTACATAAACAAAACATTCAATACCCTGCAGTCCCATGAGAACATTATTCATGAGGCGTTGAAACGTAGCAGGGGCGTTTTTCAAACCAAATGGCATACGGTTATATTCGTAGTGAGCAAATGGTGTGCTGAACGCGGTTTTTTCTTTATCAGCGTCGGCTACCAATATTTGGTGAAACCCTTTAGCTAAATCAAGTGTACTGAAATATTTTGCCTGACCTAGTTGGTCGAAAATGTCTGTGATATTCGGCAATGGGTATGCATCTCCGAGTGTTTGCTCATTTAGTTTTCTGAAGTCTACGACTACTCTCCATTTTTTTTCGCCATCGTAACCAGATTTTTTCGGAACTAAGAGGAGAGGTGAGTTCCAGGGACTGAAGCTAGGTTGTATGATTGAATCATTAAGCATTTCGTTTACCTGCTTGTGAATTTCTTGCTTCTGACTTTCGGGAAGTCTATATGGTTTTAGGAATAATGGGGGCCTACTGTCGTTAGTTATTATTTTATGTTCCATTGCATTGGTGTAGGTAAGGTGATCACCTTTGAGGAAGAACAAATCATTGAATTCTCTACAGATGTTCGATATTGATTTTTGTTCCTCTTGATTGCAATGGTCCAGTTTTATAATTGTTTGTAAATCTGATAGCCTTTTCTGTAAACGATCTTTATGACTATCAGCTGAAATAATATTATAATTGTCTAAAGTATCCCATTTTAAATTTAAGTCATTCGGATTAATGTTTTTTTTTTCTTCTAAAGTGTTCATAAATAATACTTTTATTTTATTTTTTTCAGGTTTAACTATAGTTTCACCTACATATACCCCTGGGATTATTTCTTTTTTCTCAATTACTATATCCCGTGATTTATTGGAATTAAATGGAATTTCTATCATTTGCTGACTACGTTGTTCGAGTGTTATGTATTTATTTTTTGTTATCCCAGTCTTACTTTCTGCTGAGATTTCTATTATCTCAGTCTTACTACCTGCTGGGTTTATATAAGTTTGTGCTATGGTTTCTGTTACCATAGGCTTATTTTTAATTTTTGTATTTATAACTTTTTCCTTAGGAAGTGGTTTGCTAACAACTTTGTCATAGTCTTGTTTTGATGAATCTCCTGATCCGACCCGTAGGCAAGCCCGAAGGCAGGCGGTATCATTCAACGATTCCCATGCTTTTTCTGTACCTCCTACAATATTGTCTGTATGACATTGAGAGGAGTTAGAGCCAGTATGGTTAGACCCTTCAGTTGTGCAATCTTCTTGAAGGTGAGTTTTGGCTTGAGTTGAGTAATCTTTGTTCAAATTTGTAGTTCCATTAAATATAACAGATTTGGGTACCGAATGTATTTCTATATTTGCTTTTGATACATTAGCTTTATGATGAGGAATAGTACTCAGTACCTTCCCAAAACTATTTATCGTAGCGGTAGATTGGTCACCAATGAAGGGAAAAATCTTCATAAAATTTTCATCATGGTTAACTACGCATGAATATTTTTTTAGAAAATCGTTTCCTATGATGCCGTCAAAATTCATGTCGGTACTTACATCTAGAATGTGAAAGGGGTGGTTAATTATAATTTTATCATCATCACAGCCGACCAATAGAGTCTCATTCACAACACTGGTACTCATTACCTTATGACCGCCCATGGTTGAAATTGTTATGTTATTTTTATTGTTTTTTATGGGTTTGATCGTAGGTGTTTTAATTATGCTTATTTCAGAACCAGTGTCAATAACAAGACTTCTATTCTTACCGTCTGTGAATGGAATTCTTATTATGGTCAAGTCATTGTAAGGAAGCAATTCGATAATTATGCTTGCCGTTACTCTTGAGTTTCGTGTATGTCGGCCTGAACTTGTTGTCGGGAAGGATAGCCGATCTCTTCGACCCGACAATTCTCGTTTCCCGTATTATAAGAAAATTGGCTTTCGGGCATTACGTGGTGGAAGTTCACCTGTCGTTGGTCACCATTGTTTCTTTCGGTTTTAAAAGGGTTATGCGGGTTCACTTGGTTTGTTTGTGAGTGTAGTTTTCGAAGTCTACACTCGCTTTCCGTATGATAGTTTTTGTTGCAATAATTGCATTTAACAATTTCTGTTTTTGGGGTAAATTTGGGTAGAGTCTTGTTTTGGTAACAGGTTTGGGCAGAGTGTCCCAATATCCCGCAAATTTGACAGGTTGGTCGGGAAGAAAAGTTTGAGGGTGAATTCTGTTGTAAAGGGGGTTTATTCCTATAGGCAGGCATCTGCCTATCTATTCTTGCAGCATGGTTTTCTGCGAACGTTATTATCCTTTTCAAACTAGTTTCCCCGCGAGCTTGAACCATCAAACGTAAATTTTGATTCGAGAGACCATCTTCAAATGTCTGGATAGCCAGTTTTTCGTTCTCATCGACCAGATACGCCCTGACGGATGCGTCACTAGTACCTGAGAATGTTGCTGAGTTAAGAGAGGTTAAAAGTTTTGAGATTTTGTCTCCAAACTCCTTAACTGATTCTCTGGCATTTTGCTGAGCTACCAAAAGTTCATTCTGGGCTACAGAACGAGTTTTGGTTTCCTTATACTCGTCCTCTAGTTTAGCAACTAAGTCACCCCACTTTGTAAAAGAGTTGAACTGTATTAGTTCGAAGGCCGGACCTTGTAGCCTAGTTTTTACTATTTCGAGGAATGTTGTATGTTCCTCTTTCTTACATGATGAGAACAAGATGTTCCCGCATGCGATGAATTTATTCAATTCACTGGGGTTACCATTGAAGATGGGCACTATATTGAAAATATCGCTTATATTGACCTGAAACGCCATTGTTTCAGATTCTATTACGTTTATTACGTTAAAAGGAAGATTTAAAAAAAATTCTAAACGCTGTCGGTCTCGTCGTGTCCTGACAATTTTGAGGGAAAAATATTTTGAAGAGGGGAAGGAAAAAGAAAATGGGGTTCACCAAAAAAAAATATATGTAAATATAATTGTTTAAAATTTCTTACGCTAATTTTATTTTCTGGTGCTGTTGATTTTGGTAATGTTGTTGATTTTGTTGTCGAAGTTGTTATTGTTGTTGCTTTTGTTGATGTTGAAACTGTGCCAGGCAGACTTCACGCCCTATAGCTGCAGATTACAACCTGGTCTTTTCACTACCTATATTTTGCCTCCGCGTCCTCTTGAAGGAATTCGCCAGGTCTTATGGTCATAGGATTTTTCACAATTAAATTTTATACTACTTTAGCTTTGCTGATGTATAGCCCCAGCAATACGCATCAAAAGGAACGGCCTTTTGTATTTTTGGTAGGGGATTTTTTAAAAGAATCCCACCGCTGCCACCATGTATTAACCCAAGTTAACAGTACTTCCTGACGATTCAGGGAAGAGTTTGTTGGGGAGAATTTAGGAAATAAAAGAAATATTTGTTTGCTTTTTTTTTATTTATTTATTACTTGAAAGGCCCGCTGTCTCAATGCTTGGCTGCGACCTTCAAGTTTGAATGATAACTAAATTCTGTTTATTCCTCCTCATCCTTTGCCTATTTATACTAGTTTCAATTTCCATTACCACTTAATAATATAGCATTTTCCATATGGAAATGCATTTTTACGCAACCTCATATGAAAAATGCCTTATCATCATAATTTTCAATTTTGTCAACTCGCATTGATACCAATAACCATTGCATGTAGAGTTCGATGAATCATATTTTGTTTACACTGGCCCAATATGAAGCAAATTCAACTTATCCATAGAGGTACCAGATACACACGGGCAGCGCAGCGGCCTAATTACCGAAGTGTGATATGATTATATATGTACTTTGAACTCGAAACAATGCTTGCTCATAGTGGTCATTCTTACTTTGCTGCACTTAGCAAAACTGGCGACAATTAATTAATTGCTGTGGTGTTAGGTTTCACTAAGTGGGCTACGGAAGATGACACATTTATGGGTGACAATGTCTTGGATCGGTTGCGCGAATGACAACGAAAAATGATACTATACAAGATCGTGTGTGGTGGCTTGGGAATGGAAATTTAAATAAGGCTAATAGAGTGGTCGCATGTAGTGGATCACTACACAGCTCAGTTCGTCGAGACTTTTCAAAACAACGTAAATATCGTCATCGTTGGTATTTATATTTCTATTCGTACGCGCATTTCTTTTTAAACCAGAAAAACACAAAAAAGTCTAATTCGGTTACAGGGCTTTGCTTTTTTCTGATAAAAACGTTGTCAGAAATATGCAAACGAACCCACGTATAAACCTCGGGCAATAGGGAAATCGTGCGGGCGGTAGACCATAATACACCCCCAATCTTGGTGTTTAGTTCTAGGAGTGATTGAATGCAAATTGTTGCAGTGTTTTAAAATGCCATTCCTGTGATGTTCGTTCGTCAAAATGCAATTCAGTGTTATTTCTAGTGATTGAGTCATTTGTGTTAATTTATGAAAAGTTATAAAAAATAAGGTCTATTGAATTTACAATGAAAATGGTGAACACAAAAAAAAGCAAAAACGGGATCGTTGAAATGCGAAAGAGAAAGTCATATAAGCCTCGACTTGGCTCATTTAATTATTTGTAAACAAGACAACGGCACATCCTTTTGGCTTTTCTTAAATATATCGGTATTCGGAAATCGAAAAAGAGGTCGTCAACCCCAAACGTCAACAACACAAAAAAACATACAAAATATTGCAATTTGCCGTCGGGATTTTTCACTTGCATTAAGTATCGTCGGGAAGGTATTTCGTCTTAAATCGCTTAATAGAAATAGGCGAATCGTATTTAAAAGTGTGAATAAATAAAATAAATAGGAGGAGTGTCATTTCGTGGAAATAAATAGGTGGAAGTCGATTATCTTAGTGTCAAGTGTATCTTACTTAGTATTTTCAAAGGTAATTCTCTTCGACTTCAATGTTATTTATGATGGTCAGTTTATCGTGAAAGTTTTAATAAATAAAAGGTGTTCTAATTTGTCCTATGGTGCGAATATCGTTAATATTATGTGTCGGTTCGGGATATTGTTCGTCAGGAAAAGTAAATAGGCAACCGAATACTAGGATATTGTCAACTACAATCAACGTGGGACGCGAACCCACTTATGCTAGACGGGCACTTGATTCAATAAATCGTCAGATAAGTACATTTATAATTTTTAAAAACAAAATTCGATGCTTTGTGAAATGTTACGTTTTTCTTTCCAGCTTTTATTGCCGTATGTCTTGGGCATGGAAAACGGCAAGGGGTTTACCGGACCGTGATTCCAGTTCATACATGCAATTTCCTACAACTCTTTTTATACGGGATTTATGGAATTTTGGAAGCAATTTGGCGTTAATTCCCTGTACGAAATTGCTTTGATCGAAGTTACGGTGGAACACTTCTTGTCCTTCCTGGTAAGTAACGTTTCTTGTACGTTTGTTATATGTATCTCTTGACTTGACGTATGCCCTGTCCAAATTCTCCGACAACTTCTGTCGTGCCAAGGTAAATTTCAGTGCGCGGGGTGTGACCACCATTTCAGGATCGGGTAAAGCGTTAATCTTTCTAAGCAGTGCGTATGTTGACCCATGAGTGACCATGTTCTGACCGAACATAGCGAAGTAGGGCTGAAATTTTAGAGAGTCGTGCATATCTGAACGCAACGCACAGGCTATACTGGACAGATGGATGTACCAGTCGTTCTGTTGCTTCGAAATCACGATTCTTAGCTTGCTAAGTAGACTTCGATTTACCCTATCCGAAATGTTGACCTGCGGTGCATGCACCGCTGTACGCACATGCTTAACCCCTCGTCCAGAAATTCCCTGAAATCCTTGGACACAAATTGATGGCCGTTATCGGAATGAATTTGTTCAGGGGTCCCGAAAGTGTGGAAAATTTCAGATTCAAGGTATTGAATCACCCGTTTCGAAGTGGCTTTCGGTAAAGCCTTAAAAAACATAAATTTGGTGAAATGATCCACCACGATGAATACATACACATTACCGCTTTTGGTACGCGGATAGGGACCTAAAAAATCTATATATATTCGTTGCATTGGTCTCTCGGTTTTTGTTTGACTCACTATTGGTGGACGAAGAGTCTCATTCGGAGCTTTTACCATCTTACAAACCTCACAGTTCTTGACGTAAACTCTTACTTCTTTTGCCATTTTAGGCCAGTAATATTTGGCTGCTATGTGGGAATAGGTTTTGTCAAAACCACTGTGACAACTAAGTTTACTGTTATGACTCAATTCAATGCACTTTAATGTCAGACTGTCTGGTAGCCACAGGCGCCAAAGAGAGTCTTCTTCGTCTACATTCCCCTCTCTAAATCGAACCCTTCGATAGACGCATTTCCCAGAAACTATGACATCTGGTAGATTTGACTGGTTTCGGACAACGTTCTCTCAAGTGGGTGTATGACTCGGAATCGAAATCGGTTGAATCCAAATCGGTCTCACCCCATGTGGACATCGAAGAATCCCCCCGAATTCCACCGTCACCAGCGTTGCCACTCGCTGCAATTTCGTCCATGTTTATCCGAGAAAGGCAATCGGGAACTACGTTAAGCGACCCCTTACGATGCTGGATGGAGAAATTATAACCTTGGAGTTCTAAACTCCATCTGGCTAGTCTGCCTGACAACTCTTTCATTGACATGAGCCATTTAAGGCTCAAATGATCAGTTATAATCGTAAAGGGTAGTCCGTCAACGTAGGCTCGGAATTTTCGGACGCTCAGCACCGCTGCAAGGCATTCTTGCTCAGTGACGGTGTAATTTTTCTGGGACTTATTAAGTTTTTTGGACATGAAGGCAATGGGTTTTTCGTTACCGTCCTCATCCACTTGAAAGAGGACACCCGCTACTCCCTCAGACGACGCGTCACATTGAATCGTGAATGGTTTGGAGAAATTTGGTTCGGATAATACAGGAGCCGACGAAAGGGCAGTTTTGAGCTGCTCGAAAGCTTCCATTGCTTCCGGCGTTAGTTCAAATTTGGATTTCTTCTGAAGACAATTGGTCAAAGGAGCAGCTAAATCAACATAGTTCCGGATGAACCTCCTATACTAACCTGTTAGACCCAAGAATCTCCTTATTTGCCTAACCGTTGTTGGAACAGGGAAATTGACCATAGCCTCTATCTTATCCGGGTTGGTTTTCAAATTTCCTTGACCTACAACAAATCCAAGAAATTTAATTTCCTTCATACAGAATTTACTCTTCGCCAGATTGATGGTCAGGTTAGCGCGACGAAGGCAACTTGCCACTTCTTTAAGGATGAGTATATGCTCCCCAAAGGTAGAAGTACATGTAAAATTATAACACTGTTGTCCGACGACGACGACGACGACGACAACAGCCACCAGCAAAAATCTTACATGTGCTAGGCGCGAGCTGCATGTGATTGCTGTGGCTGTTGTCGTCGTCGGACAACAGTGTTATAATTTTACATGTGCAAAATTTCGTTCGAAATCTCGCACATGTAAAATTAGTATATAGATATATATATATATATATAATATGTATACAACAACAAGAATACTAATAATAATTTTATATAAAAGTGTATGTTATGTTTACGGAAGTTATCAGTATATAGTTTGATTGTGATCATGGCAACATGGCCGGGATATAATTATTTGGGGCCGGGCAATGATTTGAGAGATCACGCGCCAATAGTGAACAGTACTGATTTTTTAGCGTATATACATGATTTAGAGTATGCGCTAGCAGAGAAGCCGGAAGATATAAGGGCAGCAGATCGCGAGGCAATACGTAGTTTTTTAATAGACTTCAAAGCTACTCGTCGTGTAGCTGATTTAGTGGGAGTACTCGGTCTTGGTGTAAAATATGGCATTGAAAGTGTCTTCAATGTTCAATATCCACGTAATATTGGTAGTGATGATGGTGCCGTAATGGGACAAGATGATATTCCTTGTTGGAAAGATTATTTAGAAGATTATAAATTAAAACATTTAGAAAGTGAATGGCAAAGATTAAAACAAAAATTTCCGCGAATAAACGATTATAAATTAAGTGAAGAAGGTAAAGCTCTAAGAAAACATTACGATAGAGACGGGCATTATTGGAAACATTTACGTGAAAGATACGAAAGACTATATGGTATTAGTTTAAGTGGTGGCACAATCAAACGTGGTCGTGGTGGTGGTGACGAAAAATAAATTAAATGTGCAGGTGATGTTGATGAATATATTCCAGACAATCCAGAATTATCTAGACGAGTTAACTACAGACCAGTGGATCAAAGTCGTAGCGCTGATTTTACTGACGATCATTTGTCTGAAGTACCTGATATGGCACAAGAACGAAATAATGGCCAGGAGCCGATGGATATTGCGGAGAGTGGGACATCAAGGGGACCGAATGCAGGACTTCGAGATGAGGCCAGTGGTTCAGGAGGCTCTTCATCATCTGGATCAGCATCGACCAGTGTACAGGGAAATTTAACCTATATCCATCCGAGTAAACCATCTAAATGGGTGAATTTGGATTTTACTAAAACAAGAATTTTATATTCTTATGGCTATGCAGTTGAAGATTTATCTCAAACAACTTATGACGCAATTACTTCACCGCTGGCATTAATACCGGTAGATTTTCTGCCATTTTATTTATCACATTCTGAATGGGAGTCATTGCCGGCTGGCTCTAAAGTTTTACATGTTAGCTGTACAGTGACACCATTAGGAACAAGGACTGCATTTGATGTTGGTACAACGGTTAGTGGTAGTGCAACATCTGAATATGTTCCAATTGGATTATTTGTTGAGGGTGCAAATATGAATTCTACGGTTCAAATCACAAATATACAAGTCATAGTTCAGATCCAATGACTCCAAAATCTATTAAAGATATATCAGCTGTTGAAATGGCCAAAAATTATTATACACATCGCCGCCTTTCTTTCTCAACCTCGTATCTGCAAAATTTTAGTTTTTCGTTTTTTTTCAGATATGACATCGTTCCTGTCCACCTCATAAATGTAACAATCCCGTATCTGAATAGCAATCTCAAGTTAGTCGTAAATGACGGTGCAAATTCCTTTTATCTTACTTCCTTTGTCCTTGATTACTGCAAGAACCTCTTAACTCACAGTTACGAGGTTTTCAACAATACGTCATAACCCAAACTCAAAGATACGAGGTTGTTGCCCTTCATACATTGCATCAAGAGTGACCAAAGATATTAAGCTAAGTACAGACGATTGTCAGATCTTACAAAATTGTCAGATTTATCAGTGTAAAATAATTAACTGATGAGATGATCATCTGACTATGGTTTGAAAATAATATTTCTAACAATATTGTCAGACAATATTGTAAATACAGAATGTTGTAAGATATTTAAAGCATATTTTCCACTAACAGATCTGACAACATTGTAAGATCTGACAATCGACTGTACTTAGCTTTACTTTTGTCTCGTTTAAGAAGATTTAAACAGTCGATTTTTTTTTAATCCTTATCGTATAACAGTCAAATTTACCGTAATGAGAGTGTTTGTGCAAGCTTTGTTGATTGTCTGTGAAATTCTTAACCTGAGTCGTGTAGTAAAATCATTGTAATAATATTGTGCTGGCCAATGTTATTTTCTTTATGGTAGTTTAAAACATAAATCGGTACCTATAAGTGCTTTTTTTACTATCAGTAAATTTCTATACTGAAAAAAACGTATAAAATGAAAAGGTGGAGCAGGGGTGCGGAGTTAGTGAATTTGGCTAGAGGTAACGCTGATGAAAACGAAGCATCTACCTCGAAAAAGAACACACCCGGTGGGTATCTCGGGCACTTATTCCTCCTTTTTTCTACTAATGGCATAAAATGTGTTGTATCTAGTTTTGTCGGCTTCAGTGCAGTTGTTGGAAACTCCAGAAATTATAATAGAGAAACAGGAGAATCTCATTTTAGATGAAACGACTGGCCAGTTTGTTTTGCAAGATTCAAAACCGGCAAAAAGCGATATTGTCAATAATGATAACTGTATTTTGGATGAAAAAACTGGTGAACTAAAACAAAAACCTCCTTCTTTAAGCTCGGATAGTGATGATTCCCAATGTGACTTTTCTGCTTCGACTGACGATACAGATTATAAAAACAGCGAATGTTCCAGCGATTCAACCGACCTGGAAACGTCTTTAAGGACTCTAGATGAAACCAGTGGTCTGTGTTTTAACAAAAAAGCCAAAAAAGGCCAAGGAAATACAAAAAGATGGTTGCGAAATCAACTGAAACGTAGAAGGCAAAAGGGAAAACAGTATACTTCAATAAAAAGGAGGAGAGGGGAGGGGATCATTGGAATGGAAGTTCGGAAACAGAGAGCGATTAAACCCAAATGTGATTCAGTAAAATGTGCTAAGAGTAAAACTAAAAAGTGCCAAGAAATAACAAAAGAAGACAGAGATGAAATTTTCCATACATTCTGGGACGTTCTTTCTTGGGAACAACGAAAACTGTATGTCAATTCGATGGTTGCACTCAAGCCTGTTGAAAAACAAACCACGGGCATTCCAAGTAAGAGATCACATACGCTCGAGTATAATTTAAAAGTCAGTGGTGAGATGAAAGCTGTGTGTAAAAAAATGTTTTTGAATACACTGTGTATCGGGGAATGGTCAGTTTTAAATTGGGTCAAGAGTGCTAAAAATGAAATCTCTATGACAAATAAAGCCCCAACTATAAATAGGCTCAAACCCATTAATATTACCAAAAAAGAGCACATCAAAACTTTTTTGAATGCAGTCCCTAAAATGCCATCACACTATTGCCGAAAAAGTACAAGTAAACAATACGTTGATGTAGATTATGCGACTTGGATGGAATTATATAAAACTTTCGAAGTCTACATGAGTGACAACAACATCCCTTATGAAGAAAAAGCTTCATATAAATGCTTTTTGACAATAGTGCATGATATGAATCTTGGCCTTTATAAACCCAAAAAGGATCAATGCGATTTATGCTATGCGTTTAAAAATGGTAATATTGAAACAGGAGAGTATCAGACGCACATTCAAGCAAAAGAAAGAGCACGGCAGGAAAAGGATTCAGACAAAGAAAGATGCTTAAAAGGTGAGGTACAGCTATTTACTGTAGATTTGCAGGCTGTACAAAATATTCCCATGATCTCTGCCGGTGCACAATACTTTAAGTTGAAGCTGTGTGTTCATCAATTTACATTATACAATGAGGGTGATGGTAGTGTGCTTTGCTATGTGTGGCACGAGGGAGAGGGTGGCGTTGATTCAAATGTTTTTGCATCATGCATTATTGACTTTTTGGAAGGATTGGAAAATAAAACCAAGCCAATTATTATCTTCAGTGACGGGTGTTGTTATCAAAATCGAAATGTGACTCTATCAAATGCCTTACAAAACCTCGCTATTAAACATAAAGCTGAAATTTATCAGAAATATTTAGCAGTAGGACACACCCAGATGTCATGTGATTCGGTCCACTCTACCATTGAAATATAAAAAAAAACAAAGAGCTCTTCGTTCCTGCAGACTTTGTACGGATAATTAAAGAAGCAAGATCAGCAAAACCATATCAAGTACGCTACCTTAGTCATGAATTCTTTCTTAATTACGGCGCAGCAATCAAATACTACAAATCGATACGACCAGGGAAAAAATCCGGCGATCCTTGTGTAGTTAATATCAGGGCAATCAAATACACACAATTTGGAATGCATTACAAGGTAAATTTCGACGATGATTGGAAATTGTTGCCCCAGCGTTTTGATAGCAATGCCTCACGTGAAGTTGAAAGACTCTACAATCAACCCTTACCAATCACAAAAAGAAAAATGGATGATCTTCAGAGCTTGAAGGAGCTTTTACCAAAAGACTACCACTCCTTTTATGACAGTCTGACTCATGAAGAATGATGCTCCACTACATTCATTAAAACTTGTTATTTCCTAAAATTGTTCTTTTCTTTTGGTATAATAAATATAAAAAAGTTTATTGGTTCTTTTATTAATAGTTTTAATGCAACAACCTCATATCTGAAATGTATGGTAAAACGATTGTACTGGAGCACTTTATACTGTAACCTCGTATCTGCAAATACTTCTCTCACCTGGAGTGAGTTATTTAATGTACCATTGAATCACCTAAGAACTATGCATGTTGTAAGTTTAAATGAAATGACATTCACACATTTTCCTTAAAAAATTATAAAACAAAATAATATAGTTTTTTCTTCCTACTGTAAACCTGGTGAAATAGAGATACGAGGTTGAGAAAGAAAGGCGACGACATGTTAAGTCGAATGCAATGTGTGTTCCGATGCCCATTCAAGAATATTGGGTACATGAATGGAATAAATCCGGCAATCCCGATGACAAAAAATATCCACAATATCAGATACATAATAGAGGTGTTGCTCGCGCCGATGAAGTTATAACTCAATTTTTAATTAATCAATTTATTGGTAAACCAATTGCTAACTACAGCTATACACCAAAGGAGGCTACAATACGCAAGAACAAAGAACATTTTATACCTTACCATAAAAGAAATAATTGTGTCGAAACTTGCATGAGACGTCCACGTTCTTTGGTATTGAAATACTATGAAGAATCTAAAGGTGGACCTAGTATTGGTAGATTGGGATTTACGGGTGAAAATAAATTTGAATCAATATCAAATCGTATTGATAATACCTATGAGCGTCGCATAGAAAATTATGGTACATTTAATTTGATAACCGGTACACCAAACACTATAGCACAACCACAATTGCATGTAGGTTTAGTTGCAACACCCCAATTAAACCCAGGCAACACAAGTGTAACTTATTTAAATTCATCATGTTATTGGAAAGTTGAATGTTCAATAAAAATTGCATTCAATATAAGATCTGCATTCTTAATAAAACAACCAGTTAGTTGGCCGAGAGAAGTCCAATTTTATTCCGTACATCCATCTAAATATACAGACGGCACATGTTATTTCGGCTTAGCCGATATTGAAGATCATGAAGTTAAAACATCCGTACCAGCTGTTGCTGCCGCTACTACAGCATCAAACGAAGAAGAAGAAGACCAAGGCGACGACGAAGACCTTGATAGTGAAACTAACAACGAAGACGAAGAAAATAATCTATTATTGAAAACCTATGAATATTTAAAAGTAAAATAAAAGAGCCAAATGCTAAAATTAGAATTTTACAATGTTGTGTTTTATTAATAAATTATATTATACAATTTGAATAAGTTTGCTACTGCTAATGGGTTGGGCTTTTTGTTTAAATTTTTTAATAGAGGACATGTTTCCCATTCATATTTATACATACGCGAACGAAATGCTTCATCTTTGGGGAATATATCATTATTGGAGAGTATGATGACAGGTGTTCTTGTTATTACTGCATCAGGCATATATTTTACCTTAGCATTAACCGTATCACCACCTAAAATCATTTTCAATGTTTCCTCAGCCGCAGGTTCCATCATTGGCTCGTTCGAAAGTATTATACGCCGGTCACAGCATTCCATCAATGGAAAACTACTATATCTATTGAAGTTGCCCATTTGTCCAAAATTAATTAAATAGTGAATAAATGGATCGACAAACAAATTTTTTCCAGCATTAGGCGCAGATAATATAAATAATTAATTTTTTTTCAGTATTCGCTTATCAATAACATTATATAAATCTAATAAAAATTTTTTAATTTTTTTTACATCAGATTTAAATTGGAATTTTAACAATTCATTTAAATGCTTAACAGAATCTTTTACATTATAATAATAACTTTCAATATCGCCCAAAGGAGCATTAAATATTAAATAATTTTGTTCAATATTCTTATAATATAAATTATAATCTGTAAACGCCATTTCGTTAAATTTATTATTCACAATTCTTAAACATTTTTTTATTAAAATACTGTTGCAATCGTAAAACCTATATTTAGAATTTAACCAAAGTGATGTTGAGAAAATGTTTCTCATTGGTGCTGTGGGTCTTGATAATAAGAATTGGATGATCTGGTTGCCTTTTCCTCCTTGTGGATATGTGGATGTTGCTTTAGTTGATACACAAGGCCTCACGAGCCTTCTGCCGAAGCTGTTCAAGATTTTTGATTTCAGCTGACAGAAGAATCTCTCCCAATTTTTCTTTGGCGTTGCCCCTGATAATTTCGACAAGCTTTTTGTCATCGAAAGAGTCCTTCAGACGATCGTTTAAACCACACACGGAGGAGTAAAAATCATCGAAGGATTCCTTCGCACCCTGCTTTCGACACATTAATTCATGTATATGTCAATTTCAGACTCCAACCTACCAAACTCTTTCTTTATAGCTACTTTTATAGCTGCAAGATCCGCGTTAGGATTCTTTTTGACGAAACGCCAAAACCACTTATTAGGCTTACCTTCCAGCAAAATGTGGAAGTTAGCGGCAATCTGTTCATCATTATACGCTGATGACGATTGCATCCTGCCTATTTTTAGTAAAAAATCAGAAATATTCTCGGAACCATCGTATTTGATATTCCATCGATCTAACCTACAAGGCCCTGATGCAACAAACGTCGTAGACCCGTTTGAGTTCCTTGGTTGAGGAAACTGGTTCATAGCCGATCTTTGCGATTCTAATGGGGAAGGGTTGCTTGCTTGCTGCGGCTGTATGCGCAAACTGTCAAGCCGTTGCGACACATCCTCCATGAACGCATTTATTTGTTGGAAAATTCGGGTTTGGTATCGAACCATAGTTCTTTTCATCCTAGAGAGAAGGTCCTCATTTGGTTCACCATTATTTTCACCCTGATTTTCCCACATCTCAGCGTTTCTTTCTAGGCCTTCTGGAAGCTGACCGGCATTATGGTCACGATCCTGACCTGCCTCTTGATCGGCCATGTTAGAGGTAGAATTGGAGATGACAGAGTTTAATTCTTCAGAGAAACTAAATGACGCGTCTAAATTAAACCTATCAATGGTAGTATGAAACCTTCGGTAGAACTCTTCGAAATCAGCTTCGTTCTGAGGGTTAAAATTAAGTATGTTGTCTTCTGCACTTGAAAGGTTATGCCCACTATTCATACTTAACCACGCGAGTCGCTTTCTACAGTTAGGTCTTTGCTACTCTAACTCTTGGCAAGAAAAATATATAAATGCAAACAAACAATGTTTATTTTTGAAATACTTTTTCAAAAAAAAAATGTACCACACAAACTTTAAGGAAATCAAAGTGAGGATTATTAGAATCCAGGTAAATCCAAATCAAAGGCGAGTGAGTCCTACGTATCCCAAAAGAATTTCAACAAAATTCAATTTCAAAGTTCTTTAACTATATGGTATTTGAATTCAAACAAATGAAATAAAAAAAATGATATGCAATTCTTCTTACCAAAACAGGAAAGAATAAAAATTTTAATTTGAAAATGTACTTAAAAAAGTAAAAAAAATCTAAAATCCACAATTTCTTAAATACTAGGATCTTTCTGAAAGTGAGTATAAAAAAAAATATAAAAAAAACTTTTATCTTAATCCAGAAATTTCTCTTCCAGTACCACTTAATGGAATAAAAAAAATTTAAATTATCGGACCCTGTGATGCAATTAAAAATCAGAGGTGTCCACTTCGACGATCAAAGATTTGACTTTAGAAACAAAATTTCAAAATTTTTGTTTAAGACCAAAGTGTGTGTAATTTGAAATTTATTGAAAAATATATATTGAAATTTGAAAATGTAATGATAAAAAAATTAATATGTTTTCTTTTAAAATGTTTTATTAGCTTAGGACGAGGATGAGTTTTCTGGAGAAGAATGGATGACAGGCGGAACGAAGAAGCCGTTATTCTAAGAGCCGACGAGCAACAAAAAAAATATAAAGCATACTATTGTTGGAAAGGACTTCTGCAAAAAAAATATATTCTCCTCGGGTTACAGGACTTCGAAAGACGAACCCTTCATCTTTGAAGGCATCTGGAACCTTCGGAGAATTTGATAGGGCTTGCTGAAAGGACCTACGAAGACGCCTTCCTTAAGATCGACGGGTCTCTTTCAGCATTATATTTTGTGTTCGGTTGGTTCGGACAATTGGGAATCCTTATCGAGGATGACCGAAGACTCGAACCAATTTTGCACGAAATTGTATTCATGTTGTTGTTCGAATGCGTTTCCTTGTGGCAACGCGATACCAGTTTAAAACAACCTAGTTATCGGGACTCACAACAAAAACTGCAAGCGAAGCTGAATTTGAAGTTAAAATTGACTTTAAAATGGAATAAAAAAAATAAAAAAGCAAAAATTTGAAGTTGTACTTAATAAAAGGACTTTGATATTTAAATGAAAGTTAAAAGTAAACTATTGAACTAAAATGAATTGGCTCAGAAAAAATAATCAGCCACTCTATCTAAAAGATAGAGGGCTCCACGTTATGGGCGCCATTTGTAACCTCCTATTTTGCCTTGGTTCGGTTGGCTGGAATTATTCCCTTAGGCTAGCTCGGCCGTGGGATCTTGAACCTTAAGAAGTTTACAAACAAAAAATCCAGCCAGCGTCAAGATGTTGAACGACGCGCGAGTAAATTTCCTCTACCCTCCCTACCTCGGTTGCTACTCTCGCCAGAGCAACCCCTTTTCCAGGCTTCTTCTTACCTTTCTATTATCCCATGTCCTCTCCCTAGTTCCTCACCCTCATCCTAAATATTAAAAAATTAGTTCCGGCACATTGTGCTATTAATTCTCATGAAGTTCAATTAATTTTGGATTGATGGTTCATCTTCAGATATAAATTCGTTTTATTGGCTAGATATATGTACATCTGATATTTTAATTAAATAATAGTGATAATACAATAAGATAATTCATAGTAATCAAGTAATTATGTATTCTATATTGGAATTTAATTTTATAGCTTTAATTACTTTATCGATGGTAAAAAAAATGTATAAAAATTATTCAAGCAAATTATTAAATATTATTTTAAACGAATTGGCAATCAGCGATAAAAAAAAGAAAATCCAACTCAACGCTATACGTATTTGATTAGCTTTCTTAGCTTTCGCGCAAGTAGAAGGAAATTTTAATCCTTTACTACTTATTTTGTATTAACGTATTCACTTTACTTTTAGTCGCGAAAGTTCGAGTTCACAAAAAAATTTCAAATAAAATATAGTATGTATATGTAATTATACTCAAACTGTAATGTGTGCCCTACCTCACCTACGAATCTATGTGGGATATTGAAAGGCTTCCCCAAGCCGAAAAAGGTGATGGCTAAAGAGCCGATCTGCTTTCAAAGTTTAGAGTAAAAAAACAAGGCTGAAGAGCCGAATTAGGTCTTTTCACTTCCAAACTGAAAGTGAATTTATTCAGTCAAACTTAAGCTATTTATACAAAAATAATCTACTTACACACTAACATCTTAAGCCTATATCAAATACATATAATCACTTAAACATAGAAATATTTTATATAAACATAAACATATTTTGTATTCCGAATTCTATGGGAAATTTATGACAACGGAACCAGGCAGCATACTTGCTATGTCATCAAATAGATATTCGATTATCCAATGTGCATAGCCCTTCTAATACAATGCACAAATGTATCTAAATACATCCAGTCATATGCACTACACAGTATGCAGTACATTGAACCTCAGCGAGTAGGTAGATACACTTGACCAAAGTAATCTGAAGCGTCGCGTCCCGTCGTCGTCAATGGCATTGAAATTATTACTTAATATTTTAGTGTATGAGGGTGATATTCTTGACCATGAATGAAATGCGAGTGCATTATTAAAATATAGGTCGGCTATTGTAAAGCGTAGTGTGGATTTAAGTCAATGACCGGAATTAAATGTATAATGAAGTGGTCGCTAGTGTGATTCCTTCACACCACCCTTCCTGGGGAAAAAGGAGAAATCATGACATATCTTGATTTCTTCTTTTAAGCGACACTAACTTGTGTTATAGGAATATTCTTTTTTTTTCGTTCGGAATCAAATTTCTTTTTTTTTTAACATTATTTTCTTCTATAATGTATTTTAATAGTACATACTTAGTTTGTATTATTGCTTACGTATATAATATAATACATTTTTTTTTTTTTTACATTCATTCATACAAGTAACTTATTTTATTCTTCTTATATTCTATTTTTATTTATTCATACAACTTACTTATTTTATTCTTCTTATATTCTAGTTGCGTTTTATTTATTGCTAAACAATATAATTTATTTAAATCCTATGGCGCCTTATTAAAAATTAAATGAAGTAGTTATCATATATTATTATTTACATTTTTTTTTTTTAAATTAAATGAAATAGTTATCTTGTATATACATACATATATTATTATTTACATTCTTTCCCCTTTTTTTTTTTAGACTTTGATTTAATTATTGATTATATAAAAGTTAAATACATGTAAAATGGTTTTAGTCTATTCTTGTGTACTGTCATTCTTTTGTTATCGTATTGGATATCACAATTTACACCATTTTGAGACAAAACTTCGTATGGTCCTATAAATATTGGATCTAATTTCTTTCTGGATTCGTTTCTTAATAAAACTAAACTTCCTTTTTCAAAACTACTACTCTTTGTTTGTCCCTCTTTATCATATCTATCTTTCCTAATGTTTTTCTTCTTTATAAGCGTTTCTCGGGCATCTCTGTGGGCAACTTGTAATTTATGTTTAAGGTCAATTACGTAATCGTCATAATTGTACACCGGTTCCATTTGTTTTGTCAGATTTTTGGGCAAGCTACATTGCTTTCCGAATATCAACTCGAATGGTGTGTAACCCGTTTCTGAGTGTACGGAAGTGTTATAACAGAAAACGTAATATGGCAACCAAGTACTCCAGTCCGTGTGTTTTTCTGAGACGTAACTTCTAAGATATGCTCCTAAAACCTTATGTGAATTTTCTAAAGCTCCTATGCTCTCATGATGGTACGCTGTAGATTGTAATTGTTCTATTCTCAAAAGCTTACAGATACTTTTGAAAACCTGGTTTATAAATTCGGTTCCCTGATCAGATGCTATTGTATGTGGTACTCCGTACCTTAGAATAAAACCTTCTACTAGAGCTTTAGCTACCGTGCTTGATTCTTTATTGGGGAGTGGTATAGCTTCGATAAACTTGGTAAGCTCATCTTGAATGGTGAGTATGTATTTAGATCCATCTTCAGATTCTTCTAAAGGTCCTACTAAGTCTATAAATATTTTGTCAAAACCTGATTCGGCTGTTGATGTGATAGTCATTGGTTGTTTCTTCGGTTGGATATATTTGTTTCGTTGACATACGGGGCAGTGCTTAACGAATGTCGTCACATCGTTTTGCATTCCTGTCCAAAAGTATTTTTTCTTTATATTTTGAATCATACGGTTTATACCTGCATGTCCACTGGTCGGAAGTATGTGAAAGTCGTTTAGTATTAATTTCTTCTTACAAGGATCGGTAATTTCAATAACATTATCTATGAGGTATACCTTTATATTACTTTCTTTAAACATTTCTCCTAATATATTTTTTAATTCATTAATTTTATATTCTCGACGGCCGTCCGAGAGTTTCTTTATTTCATTTTTAGTAATATATATTTTCTTAATTGATTTGGGTCCGCAGAGTTTTTGCACATCCCTCGACAATATTTTGCCAAATAATGTCGATTGGGTTGTAGTGCTGTCCTTGGACTTTTTTAGGAGTAAACTATTCCCTTTTGGAATATACGCCAAAACTTTGTTTGGTCCTATAATTATGTCGTCCTTGAAATTAACTAAATCTTCCGTAAAATTGTCAACGATTTTTAATTCAATAACTTTTAGTCCACTTTCGGGTGGTTTGAGAAGTTCGGTTATCCTTTGTTCATTGGTTTGTATCTTATTATTTTTAGGTGTATTTTCATCTTTATTTTCTACTTTCGACTGGGCTCTTGTTACTACACAGATGTATAATTGTTTTAATTCTTCAGACTCTACTTTAATGCGACTGAGCGCGTCAGCGGTACAGTTATCTTTTCCGGGTGAATATTCTACGTAAAAATTGTATTCTTCTAATAATAGTCTGAACTTAGTCAGTCTACTACTAGGTTCTTTTAGTGAGAACAAGTACACTAGGGGTCTGTGGTCTGTCAAGATTTTGAACTTTCTTCCGAACAAGTATGGCCGATAGTGTTTTACTGCCCACACTATAGCAAGTAATTCTTTCTCAATAGTGCTATAGTTTTTCTCTGCCTTATTAAGAGTTTTGCTTGCGTAAGCAATTGGCCTGTCATCGGAATTAGACAAAACAGCTCCTAAAGCGAAACCTGAGGCGTCTGTGCGTAGAATGAATTCTTCACTAAAATTCGGAAATTGGAGAATTGTAGGACTTATAAGGACTTCTTTAAGCAAATTGAATGATTTTTCGCAATCTTTATTAAAATCGAATTCAACATCTTTTTTCAATAACCGATTTAATGGGATGCAAATGGTAGCAAAATTTTTAATGAATTTCCGATAATAATTTGCGAATGCTACAAATCTTCTTACTTCATCCGCGTTAGTAGGAGTTGGATAATTTTTTATTGCGGCAGATTTGGAGGGGTCAGGTAAAATTCCTTTGTCCGATATAAGGTGTCCGAGGTATAATACTTCTTTTCGCAAGAAAGAACATTTTTTCGGGTGTATTTTGAGATTTACTTCTCTCAGACGTTCGAAGACTTGGATCAAGTTTTTGTTGTGGTCCATTAAATTTTTACCAAAAATTATAAGATCATCAAGATAGACGAAACATCGTGAATATGTTAGCCCTGACATGGCTATAGACATCATTCTTGAAAACTTACTGGGTGAGATTTTTAAACCCATTGGTAGACGTTTTAACTGGTAGTGACCATCCTCTGTTGAGAATGCCGTTATTGGTCTACTATTGGTATCTAGCTCCATTTGGTAGTATCCTTGACTTAGATCTATACATGAGAAGTAAGTCGCTCCTCCGATCATATCATAGATGTCCGTTATGTTCGGTAGTGGAAATTTATCATCTTCGATTCGATCGTTAACGTGACGATAGTCGATCACCATTCGGAATTTTTGTAGACCGGTAACTGGGTCTTTCTTTTTCGGCACTATAAGTATTGGAGAATTCCATGGGGAGGTGGATGGTTCTATTATGTCATCTGACAACATTTTTTTTATTTCCTCCTTTATATCTTCTTTTTGAGTATGTGGTAATCGATACGGCTTGGTATATTTCGGTGAAGATTCATTTTTAAGTTTAATGTCTGCCTTTCCAATATGGGTATACGTAAGTTTGTCACCATCTACGTGAAAAATGTCTTGAAATTTTGTACATATTGCTTCAATCTCGGATTTTTCTTCGCTATTTAATGTCTCAAAATTTATTTCGTTTAGAATTTCCTGAACTCGCTTGTTTATTGATTTATCTATATGGTTATAATGTAAAATAAAATGTTCCGAAGAAGAGAATGATATGGGTTCAACCCATTTTAGAGTTACAGCTGAATCACGTGTATTCAGAATTTTTACGGGTATTTTTCCATTTTTAACAGTTGATAGTGAACCTGCCATGAAAACATTTTCACATAATTCTTGTGGATAAAATATTCGAGAGTCAGAATGTTTTGTAGTCATCCAATAAGTTGCTTCACACCGTGGAGGTAAGAAAACAACATCTATGTTTTGTTGAGTATATATAGGTAGAATGACTGGTTGGTCATCTACTTTCAATTCAAACGAAAATTTCTCCAGATTTATAATAGCACTGAACTCTGTTAGGAAATTCGCTCCGATTATACCATCAACTGGGATTGGAAAAGAATCACTTACTACATGAAATTCATATGGAATGGAAAATTCTCCTAGTTGTAATACATAGATACATGTCCCTAAAGTTTCTAGATTTCCTGATATCCCTAATACTTTTGTCCTTTTTCTTTCATCTATATTAATGTTTTTAGTGAGTGAACATTTTTTTAAAACGCATATTGAGGCTCCTGTGTCTAGTAAGAATTGTTTGTTTATGTTGTTAAATGGTATCTGTATGTAAATGCCGTTTGATATTCCAACAGTACAAATGGCATCTGTTATCTGTGGATTTAATGAATTCCCTCCGACGGGTCGGCTTCCCCTTCGGTGGGTTGCTCGTTTCCCATTATTAACACCTGATTATTACGTCTATTATTATTAGGTTGATTTACATTATTCGACCTATTGGTATTAGTGGTATTAGTGGTATTGTTGTTGTTACCGTGATTATTACCGTTATTGTTATTATATCTTTGTCTGTCATTGTTGCCTGTATATCTGGACCTGTTATCGTTGTTATTATTTCTATAGTTACTATTATTGCGGTTCCTAAAGTTTTGTTGGTTGTGATATGAAGGCCTAGTTGAGTTATTATTCTGTGGGTATGAACTTCTAACTTGGTTATTGTAATCGGTATGCGAGGATCTAGCTTGAGGGTTGTTAAAATTATTTTGTCCATGATAGGTTCTACCTCTATTATTCATGTACCTAACAGTGTTTAATGTGGATGCAGAGGTTTGATCCAATTCTACTATATGGTGGATAGCGTCTTGAAGATTAGTGTGTCTGGCGCTATCTAATACTATTTTTAACCTATCGTTTACTCCCTTTTTAAGAAATGCTAAACCTCTTCTTTCATTAGCTTTGGTTAGGATTTCTCTGGCTTCTTCACCATGGCAAGATACTTCTAGTTCAGTCATTTTTGTAATTAATGTTTCGATGTCTGTTACGAATTCTCGCACTGGTCGATTACCCTGATATGTCTTGTTAAGTTTGGTTTGTATTGTTTCTATTGTCTCTTTTGGTCCACATTTTTCTATTAAAATTTTTTTTAATGAAACAAAATTTTCTGGTTTTTGATTACCTAGTTCGGTAAGAGCTTTACCTTGAATTTTGCATTTCAAAATAAATTTTATTAGTGTGGGTTTCGAGGTTTCACTAAGTGTGTCATGGTAGAATTCTATGCTGTTCATAAAATCCCTAATGTGTTCAGTTCTTTTGTCATCCTCATCGCAGTTGAGGGTAGGCAATTTCTGAGCTATACTTATATTGAATATTTCTGCCATGTTTTCAACTATTCCTTTATCTTCTTCTTCCCCTATATCTTCTTCGCCTAACAATTTAGTTTTCTCTTCTAATATTTGATTAAGTCTGACTAATAAGTTATCTATAATTGTTCTTAAAGTTTGTTGGTTTGTATCCTTTTCTAATTTTTCATATTTTTCATTGAACTCTTTTTCTAATTCAGATATTTCTTGTCTTTTTTCGGTAATATATGTTTCTGAGTATTTTCTTTTTGGGGTTTTATTGAAATTCGCAAGTATTTCCTTTAGTGATTTTATTATGTTTAACATATTTTTAATTATATACAAAAATTATTATTTATTTATATTTTTTTTTTTAAACATTGTTTTTATTTTTAAGGGTTTTTTTTTTTTTTAAACTGTTATATTTTTAATTTCATGATTTACAATTTTTTGTACGTTTTGTTTGAAATAAAATTTTACAATTTTTCTTATTAAATAAACTATACATATAATCAAAATTATGATTATGATGTCCATAATTAAAAGATTGGAAGTTACCTCATTATTATTGTTGTTGTTATTGGTCACAACGACCCCTTCTTTGGAACTTTTGCCTCCCATTATATACAAATTTTTTGAATCTAATTAAAGTTGTTTTCTTTCTTTTTTTTTTTTAGTTATTTTTTATTTTGTAAATTTTTTGCTTGTTGCAAAAAAATTTTCTTATTATTCCCTGTGCTCAGACTTGCTAGTCTGTATAGGTTGCCTACTTCTTGTCTTAATTTGACTTTTTTTCCAGCGCGTTTCCTTTTAGGTGTTTGTGGTTGCACTTGTTGTTGCACTTGTTGTTGTTCTTTTGTTTTTTTCCTCTTTAAATATTCCTCGATGGTTAGAGGCTTGGGTCCAGCTGTCTTTGGCGTGGGCACGTATACGGGTGCCCCAATCGTGGGTTGTCCGGGAGTATAAGGACAATCCAATGCTGCGAAGAGCTCGTCTAAAGCCTCCTTCTGATATCGATCTGACATTGGTGCTTCCAAACGTGGCACCTTATATTTATTGGATTTAATAATGAATTCAAGAAATTCAAGAAATTCAACCAACTGATAGCTTCTCCTGGCAAGATCGCCATGTAATGTGTGCCCTACCTCACCTACGAATCTATGTGGGATATTGAAAGGCTTCCCCAAGCCGAAAAAGGTGATGGCTAAAGAGCCGATCTGCTTTCAAAGTTTAGAGTAAAAAAACAAGGCTGAAGAGACGAATTAGGTCTTTTCACTTCCAAACTGAAAGTGAATTTATTCAGTCAAACTTAAGCTATTTATACAAAAATAATCTACTTACACACTAACATCTTAAGCCTATATCAAATACATATAATCACTTAAACATAGAAATATTTTATATAAACATAAACATATTTTGTATTCCGAATTCTATGGGAAATTTATGACAACGGAACCAGGCAGCATACTTGCTATGTCATCAAATAGATATTCGATTATCCAATGTGCATAGCCCTTCTAATACAATGCACAAATGTATCTAAATACATCCAGTCATATGCACTACACAGTATGCAGTACATTGAACCTCAGCGAGTAGGTAGATACACTTGACCAAAGTAATCTGAAGCGTCGCGTCCCGTCGTCGTCAATGGCATTGAAATTATTACTTAATATTTTAGTGTATGAGGGTGATATTCTTGACCATGAATGAAATGCGAGTGCATTATTAAAATATAGGTCGGCTATTGTAAAGCGTAGTGTGGATTTAAGTCAATGACCGGAATTAAATGTATAATGAAGTGGTCGCTAGTGTGATTCCTTCACAAAACAAACTTACCCCTATTCGTAGAAGTGGCCACTGCTGCTAATAGTCTCGTTTGGAGTCAGTTTTATTTTTTGTAGATAGGTATGTTTTCTTTCGCCTTCACTTGAAATTTAGTTGGTATCTCGTACTTGTTATTTTTGCGTGTTATTACAAATTTTAATTAGATATGTACTTTACACGATATGCTATTGAGTTTCAATTTCTTCCTTTGTTCACTTTAAGCAAAGCTTATTTCAAACAAAAGTTAATTAAAAGAATACAAAAAACTATTTAATAATTATTTAAAATTGAAGTTAAAAAAATTAAAAGTTAAAAAAAAATATGAAGCCTTCGATGGGATTCGAACCGGGAACCCTAGTTTTTTTTTTAAATTAATTTTTTTTAATTCAATCTTAAACCTATCTTAAAGCTAGACAAAAATTCATAAAACTAGCATAATTAAATATAACTTACAACTAACTTACTGGTCCCATACGGACACTCTAAGTTAAACAATAATACTTAATGCTAATGCCTTTCGGCCCTAAGATCTATTTAATTTCAATTCCATTTTATTTATTTTTTTTATTCATTAGAAAATTTCAAAAAAACTAATATCAATATCCTTTTTATTTTTACTTAAAAACTACTTAAAATAAGGTCCTTTATATAAAACTTAAAGCTAACTAAAACTACCTATTCTACCTATAAACTACTTAAAACTAGAACAACCACAGAAGCAAATCTACCTATCTAACGTTTTTTGTTTTTCATATTTTGTTGTCTTTTTTTTTATTTTTTTTGTATTTTTTTGTATGTATTTTTGTTGTATGTTTCTTTTTTGTATTTTTTGTATTTTTGTATTTTTGTTTGTGCCACCATGCCTATTCTACTTAAAATTAAACCCTAAAACTATAAAACAAGTATGTAAGCCGGCCAAGGCTTTAAACCCCATCCCGACTACCCACTATCAAGTGCCGATTGAAGCCACCAAAACTGGTTCTCCTGCTTCACCCTATCAGTTCGGTCCCTTTCGGACACAGCCCTACTGAACCGAAGGAGCTCTGCTCCGCCCTGTGCCATGACGTCCCGATTGTACAGGAGTCGCCTATCCACGGTTCGTCGTCTGACGTGGTAGATTAGCGGAACTGCCAATCTATCCTGTATCAGACCGCATCTATCTAAAAAGAGGAATGCCTCTGGTGGAATGAAGCCGCTCAAGCGTGCACTTTCAAAATACTCGTCGTTCGGCCATGTAGCAAATTACCTTCACTCTGGGGTTAAGCCGACTGCTAAAAAACAGACGTTTCGTCAGAGCGAAGGCTCCTCTGGCCCTGGTCAGAGCAGCATTTATATGTCTGTCGAAATATAAATACTGATCTAACCAGATACCGAGGTACTTCACTACACTTTTGCTCGCTAATGGCTGCCCGTGAAGATCAACGATGACCATCTTGCGCCAATTCTTGCACGTATCCCTCAAGGCCCTAGCCAACGGAGTCCGGAACAGAATTGTCTCCGACTTCTGGACATTTATTTTCAGTTTGCAGTCGTCGCAATATCGCTGAATCTTGTCGAAATCACGCTGCAAGAGAATTCTAATAACCTCAACCTTTCGGGCCGTTCTGTACGCAATAAGATCGTCGGCGTACGCAATTGCCTTTGTAAGACTACCTATCAGATCGCTGGTGTAAATGCTGAAGAGAATCGGCGAATTCACCGCTCCCTGTTGAAGACCATTTTTAATTAAGAATGTTGTGGTAGAAGTTACATTGCCACTTTTGACAACAAACTTTCTACCGTTAAGCATATCATAAAGTATATACAACAATGGCTTGCTTATGCCAAGCCTGCTCAGTTTTAGGTAAAGACCCTCTAACCATACGGTATCAAAGGCCTTTTCCAAATCAACTAGAACATCACCTGTGCATTGTTGTTTTGATTTATTCCATTGGATATCAGAAACGAGTTTAGACGCAGCATGAATTGTGTCATGACCCGCCTTGAACCCGAACTGTTTATCCGGAATTATTTTGTTGTCCGCAGCCCACTTCGTCAGAGCCTTATTGATGATCTTTTCGAAAACTTTGCTGATGCTCGGAAGAAGACTTATCGACCGAAGATTTGACGGGTTGGAGTTGTCCTTTCCCTTTTTCGGGAGAGGATGAACCACAGCGGTCTTCCAATGCACTGGATAATATGCATTATTCAGTGCATTATTGAAGAGTGTGGTGTAAATGTCAATTGCCTCCATCGGTAAATGTCTTAGTACAACGTTGGATATACCATCGACACCTGCTGACTTTTTATTTTTTATTGAATTAAAGATGAGCTGAAGCTCAACCTTCGTCACTAACAGGGGACTTGCTCCCGTTTGCTCGGCGATTATGGCATTTGCCAAGGAATCGTCATTGAACCGCATGAAACCGCGGTTCTCAGATCGCCATTGTGTTATATCATTTCGAAGGTAAAAGTGATTAAGTAGGGCTCTGTTTTCCAGGTCGTGGTTGGGGCGAATGCTAACATTCACCTTGTACACTTGCTGGAAAGCAGCTCCCACCGCCTCCACTTTTTCCTTCGGATCTTCAATTATATAAAAATCATCGTCAAAGATGGCTTCTTCTGGATCTATTTGCGCTGTCATGAGTACGTCTCTGTTCTGTTCAGTTCTTTGGAGTTTCAGACACGGAAGGTCATTGTAGTTCTTTTTCATAAATATCTTGTTGATTTTAGGGAAAATACCAGGGTCACTAGAATTAACTGACCGGATCTTGCGGTCCCAGTACTTGTTGATTGATAACCTGTAGTTCTCCTTAATCAACAGATTGACATTTTTTATTGACGATTTCAGTGTCCTAACCTCCAGGTCGTGTGGGTCTGTAAGTCGTCTGTACAAGTTTTTGAGTCTTGTCAGTAGGCCACTCTTGTGCCTACGTAGTGCGTCAATAGTCGCGTTTCTGTAAGCGTCAATTTGGCCCCGTTCTTTGTACTTTGGTATTGTCCGTTCCATCGTTCGTTTTATTATTTCGTCCATCTGTTGTAAATGTTGGTCAATTTCTGTATTTGTCAGGTTTCTGTTGTTTGGTGGGGCTATGTCACTCGAACAAAGTTCTCTCGCTAGGGCGTTGGTGAAACGAGGCCAGCGCATCTTACTGTAATTGTAAGAATGCGTTGCAACGTTTTCCTCCAACTCCACGCGTTCGTTCGGAAGCTGCATTACAGCAGCCAGTCCGCAGTGATCACTGTCGTACTCGACTGTCTGTAAGCAGTTTCGAGGGTGATTGATTACCCACTTTGTCCGTAACTGTCAGTCTTGTGTCGTACAGCAAAAGATCCAGAAAGGAGCCGCTTCTTGGATACGATGGCTTTTCAGTAGCCAGCAGGTCGACGCCATATTCAACGCTGTAAAGATTCATCAAATTAAAAAGATGGTTACCTCTGGGATTACTATGTTGATTTCCCCAATCTTCATGTTTGCGTTCAAATCACCGGCCAAGATGAAATAGTTTTCTTCCAAGCTCAGTTTAATTTCCCTAAAAAGAATCTCGAGTTCTGAAGCAAAGTAAGTAACCTGCGGAGCTCCAGCCGCATAAGCCGCAAGATGCATACAACGCAAACTTCTAGCGTCTTGATCTTTCGCAATTCATTGTTGTATATGACCTTATAATTAATGCCTTTTCGTATAAAGAGAGCGACACCGCCCCCTTGAGTGGAGTCGGGCCGGTCTCTTCTTACGATATTGTAATTTTTATGAGTCAATTTGTGTTTGTGGTTTAGCTTAGTTTCGCTAGCCATAAACACATCGGGACTGTAGTCTTTCAACAATTGGAACATATTGGCTCTTCGTTCAATCCTAATCAGTGAATTTACATTCACAGCTAGGACTTTTAGGCGCGTCTCCGGCAGCGCGCCCAATATGGTCTAGATTGCGCCAGGCCAGGCAACAAAGAGTAGAGATGATCTACCCTTTTGCCTTGCTCCTTTATCTGACTTTGCAGCCCTGTTAGTTGACCTTGAATGCTCAACAACAAGGCTACAATGTCAGACTGCACCTCTGGTGCCTTAGGCACAGGGGCCTTTGGGGCAACCGTTGGTGGAGCCTGTCTCGTGTTCCCATTCCCTGACACCATTTGGGCGTAAGAGAATTTGGGATCCACGAATTTTTGTGTTGGAGCCTGTCGAACTGTTCGACTTCCTTCGGCTTTTTGGCTGGCCTGTTTTTGTTTCATTTGCTGCACCTTAGGGCAACCCCTATAGTTAGCCGGGTGCCCTTGGTTTCCACAAAGGACACACTTGAGCTGGGTCAAATCCTCAACCCGCTCATTCCCCAGCTTGCATTCTCCCTCGTTGTTGTGGGTTTCGGATCACCTGACGCAGCGCAACTGCATATTGCAGTTGGCTCTGGCATGGCCGAACCTCTGGCACTTCGTACATTGTAAAATGTCGTCGTGCCTTTTTAATGTCTCCCAGTGTATGGCTTGATAGTCGAGGCATTTGATTTCCCTCAGACTCTCAAAACTACTTTGGGGCGATAATGTTACGATGAACATTGGCAGCCTGTAACCCCCTCGCCTGGACTTCACCGTAGTGAAAGGCTTGAACCCGATAAAATCGAGATCATCATTGGCATTTTCACGGAGCTCAGCTAAGAGCGCCTCCGGTTCCGTGCAGGAACTTATGCCCTTCAGAAGGACCGTCTTAAATTTTTCACTTTTAGGCGTGTAGCTGAAGAACTCAGCTGTGGCCTCTTTTAATAACCCTTTTACTAACTTGTAATCGGCCAGTGAGAAGCACTGGACCGAATAATTCTTTTCTTTTTCGTTAAGGATTTTAATGAAAAAATTGCCCTAAGTGGCCGACTTACATACCTGTTTTATGTCGTCCAGGTCAACTCTGTGTGTCCTTATTGGTGGCACCTTCTCCTTCTTGGGCTGTGGTTGTTTCTGGTGTTGCTGCTGCTGTTTTTGCTGCTGCTGTTTCTGCTGCTGCTGTTTCTGCTGCTGTTGTTGCTGCTGCTGTTGTTGCTGCTGCTGTTGTTGCTGCTGCATTGCTTTAGTTGAGGTCGATGGGCCCTCAACATTTGGGCCTGTCACTGCTGATGGCGGTTTTTTCTTTTGCTCCGCTCCTGCGTTTTTGGTAGCGGGCTTGGGTTGTGGTTGTTTCTGCTGCTGTGGTTGTTGTTGCTGTTGTTTTTGCTGCTGTTGTTGCTGCGCCTCTTGCTGTCGGCGCGCTTCCTGCTTTAGTTTAAGTTGGCTGAGGATTGGCTCCATTTCCTCCTTTAGTTTTTTTTAAGCTATCTTCATGTTTACTGATGGCGGCCTGCTTAGTTTGCAGTGCCTCCATCAGTTGATTCTCCTCTTGGAGGATTTGGTCCACCTCCCCCTCCAACGATTTATTTGTTGACGGTTCTGGCTCCGATAGGATCTTGTTCCTAAATTTCGGAGACTTAAACTGCCCTTCTCCACCCTCTGAGACGTAATCTGGGCTCCCAGAGTCGTCACTCTCTGAGGTCTCATGGTCTGACGTCACGCCTTTGGTTTTCTGCTGCATTTTTTTTTATTTGCTTTTCTCTTAGAAGGATTGGTTCGTTGAACCAAGTTGGGAGTTTGCCTCTTCCTCTTTATTATTGACCACTGGTCCGTTGCATGGTCCGATGTTGTTTCGGTGATTTTTTGTACCGCTGCTGGCACCACAGCAACATCACCTGATGTATTGGCAGAGGTATCTTTCGATACCCCTGCTTTCCTCTCCTTCTCCATTTGCTTTTTTTCCCAATCTATAAAATTTACGATTTCACGATTGTGAAAAAAAGCTTCAAGATTTCTAGTGCACTCTGCACGGGATTCGAACCCACGACCCTTGGAGTTGTGTTCCGACGCCACTTTTTTTTTTTTTTAAATTCATTTTTATTAATTCAATCTTAAACCTATCTTAAAGCTAGACAAAAATTCATAAAAATAGCATAATTAAATATAACTTACAACTAACTTACTGGTCCCATACGGACACTCTAAGTTAAACAATAATACTTAATGCTAATGCCTTTCGGCCCTAAGATCTATTTAATTTAAATTCCATTTTATTTATTTTTTTATTCATTAGAAAATTTCAAAGAAACTAATATCAATATCCTTTTTATTTTTACTTAAAAACTACTTAAAATAAGCTAACTAAAACTACCTATTCTACCTATAAACTACTTAAAACTAGAACAACCACAGCAGCAAATCTACCTATCTAACGTTTTTTGTTTTTCATATTTTGTTGTCTTTTTTTTATTTTTTTTTTATTTTTTTTGTATGTATTTTTTTTTTGTATGTTTCTTTTTTGTATTTTTTTTGTGCCACCATGCCTATTCTACTTAAAATTAAACCCTAAAACTATAAAACAAGTATGTAAGCCGGCCAAGGCTTTAAACCCCATCCCGACTACCCACTATCAAGTGCCGATTGAAGCCACCAAAACTGGTTCTCCTGCTTCACCCTATCAGTTCGGTCCCTTTCGGACACAGCCCTACTGAACCGAAGGAGCTCTGCTCCGCCCTGTGCCATGACGTCCCGATTGTACAGGAGTCGCCTATCCACAGTTCGTCGTCTGACGTGGTAGATTAGCGGAACTGCCGATCTATCCTGTATCAGACCGCATCTATCTAAAAAGAGGAATGCCTCTGGTGGAATGTAGCCGCTCAAGCGTGCACTTTCAAAATACTCGTCGTTCGGATAGAACGCCCCGAAAATTAAATTGTTGGTCGAAGACATAGCTCTTGCAATGTGACCTCGAACGAGTTTTATCACGAAATTGTCAATTCTGTTGATTCGAGCCCCGTTGTATAGGACCTCGTTGGAATAGTAATGCACGTAAGAAGATTCGACTGTTCGATATAAGCCGGTACAGCGTCGTCGTAAACACTGCCGCTCGAACACCCGAAACTTTTCCATCTGGGAAGGGGCAACGTTGAACCACACAGGACAACCATAAACAATCATCGGCCGTATGAGGGCCATGTAGCAAATTACCTTCACTCTGGGGTCAAGCCGACTGCTAAAAAACAGACGTTTCGTCAGAGCGAAGGCTCCTCTGGCCCTGGTCAGAGCAGCATTTATATGTCTGTCGAAATATAAATACTGATCTAACCAGATACCGAGGTACTTCACTACACTTTTGCTCGCTAATGGCTGCCCGTGAAGATCAACGATGACCATCTTGCGCCAATTCTTGCACGTATCCCTCGTGGCCCTAGCCAACGGAGTCCGGAACAGAATTGTCTCCGACTTCTGGACATTTATTTTCAGTTTCCAGTCGTCGCAATATCGCTGAATCTTGTCGAAATCACGCTGCAAGAGAATTCTAATAACCTCAACCTTTCGGGCCGTTCTGTACGCAATAAGATCATCGGCGTACGCAATTGCCTTTGTAAGACTACCTATCAGATCGCTGGTGTAAATGCTGAAGAGAATCGGCGAATTCATCGCTCCCTGTTGAAGACCATTTTTAATTAAGAATGTTGTGGTAGAAGTTACATTGCCACTTTTGACAACAAACTTTCTACCGTTAAGCATATCATAAAGTATATACAACAATGGCTTGCTTATGCCAAGCCTGCTCAGTTTTAGGTAAAGACCCTCTAACCATACGGTATCAAAGGCCTTTTCCGACGCCACGTCCACTGGACTACCGATAAGTTATTTAAAAGTGTGGCTTACTGCCTTCTTAATTTTAAAACTCTACAAATTCACTTTTTAATTAAAAATTAAATAGCAATCACTTGAAACACTTGTTTTCTCTCTGGAAGTCAAAGAGCGACTGATACGTCGCCTAGACGATCACGACCACGGAGCCTCTATAATTTAGGGCGAAAGTTGAGCACTTGGAATTTCCTAATGTGTCGAAGTATATTTTCAGGCGACTTGGATGTTTCCCAATTTGCTGAGCACCTGTGCCTCTTCAGTCGGAAAAGTGGGATTTTCTTCGAAATTCCTGGATTAATATAATTTATGTCACTCACTTTCACCATATTATTCTTTAAGTGCATAAGATGCATATATATATGTACACATATAAATACGGATTCATGTCCCGTACGTCCTATACGTATATATATATATATAAGTATACATAGACACATGCAACTTTGCCACAAAAACTAAATTTAAAAAAAAGAAACGACAAAATACCTAGACTTATCCTGGGATTCCCTTATTCCTTCTTTTACTCTGCTCCTCTTTTGGGTATGTATATTTCGAGGTTTTCCTTCCGATATAAAAAAAATTATATAAAATATTTAGTTACTTCGAACGATTTTCAAATTTCGGTTTTCGCTAACCGTCTTAACAATACCGGTGTTGAATGCCCTTATGTAATCTTTCAAGGTTTTCTTTGAAAAGAAAGACTTTCACTTTCAAACCTCTTCCTCAACCTATTCATTTAGTGCATTCATACCGGAGAAGATTCCGCAAACTCTTTCCTACCGTTCGATCGTGAGATATCGGATTCGAGTCTTATGCTCTCGCCAGATCGAAAATCTCCCTCTCTATTTGTCCCGCTCCCAGACTCTATTTTGCGAACAAACCCCCGAGGAATATCCCTAAAAAAGCTTTTCTCTGTCGAAACTCTAAATTTCCCATCATTCTACAATTTCCCTCCTATCATTCTGACAGCTCAGTTCGTCGAGACTTTTCAAAACAACGTAAATATCGTCATCGTTGGTATTTATATTTCTGAAAAAGAAGTATTTGACTGTTAAAAGTCAAATAGTTTATTTTTCTGAACACTGTTATTTATAATAAAATGATTTAAATTCATGAAAATCATGAAAATAAAATAAATATGATCCAGCAATTAGTGTTCTTATATACGTTTCGCCCCGGTGCAATGGTTGGGCTCATCAGAAGATGACCATTACACCTTGTCTTGACGCATATTTTCTCGAATAAATCGAGATACCATATAATCTGAGCTACTTAGAGCAACTGCGAATTATATGGTTGCTACAAGTCTTCAGAGAAGATAAATTGTAGCTATAATTTATTGCCGTGCTATGGCTTTTTTGAAAAAGAAGTATTTGACTGTTAAAAGTCAAATAGTTTATTTTTCTGAACACTGTTATTTATAATAAAATGATTTAAATTCATGAAAATCATGAAAATAAAATAAATATGATCCAGCAATTAGTGTTCTTATATGCGTTTCGCCCCGGTGCAATGGTTGGGCTCATCAGAAGATGACCATTACACCTTGTCTTGACGCATATTTTCTCGAATAAATCGAGATACCATATAATCTGAGCTACTTAGAGCAACTGCGAATTATATGGTTGCTACAAGTCTTCAGAGAAGATAAATTGTAGCTATAATTTATTGCCGTGCTATGGCTTTTTTGAAAAAGAAGTATTTGACTGTTAAAAGTCAAATAGTTTATTTTTCTGAACACTGTTATTTATAATAAAATGATTTAAATTCATGAAAATCATGAAAATAAAATAAATATGATCCAGCAATTAGTGTTCTTATATGCGTTTCGCCCCGGTGCAATGGTTGGGCTCATCAGAAGATGACCATTACACCTTGTCTTGACGCATATTTTCTCGAATAAATCGAGATACCATATAATCTGAGCTACTTAGAGCAACTGCGAATTATATGGTTGCTACAAGTCTTCAGAGAAGATAAATTGTAGCTATAATTTATTGCCGTGCTATGGCTTTTTTGAAAAAGAAGTATTTGACTGTTAAAAGTCAAATAGTTTATTTTTCTGAACACTGTTATTTATAATAAAATGATTTAAATTCATGAAAATCATGAAAATAAAATAAATATGATCCAGCAATTAGTGTTCTTATATGCGTTTCGCCCCGGTGCAATGGTTGGGCTCATCAGAAGATGACCATTACACCTTGTCTTGACGCATATTTTCTCGAATAAATCGAGATACCATATAATCCGAGCTACTTAGAGCAACTGCGAATTATATGGTTGCTACAAGTCTTCAGAGAAGATAAATTGTAGCTATAATTTATTGCCGTGCTATGGCTTTTTTGAAAAAGAAGTATTTGACTGTTAAAAGTCAAATAGTTTATTTTTCTGAACACTGTTATTTATAATAAAATGATTTAAATTCATGAAAATCATGAAAAGTAGCTCGGATTATATGGTATCTCGATTTATTCGAGAAAATATGCGTCAAGACAAGGTGTAATGGTCATCTTCTGATGAGCCCAACCATTGCACCGGGGCGAAACGCATATAAGAACACTAATTGCTGGATCATATTTATTTTATTTTCATGATTTTCATGAATTTAAATCATTTTATTATAAATAACAGTGTTCAGAAAAATAAACTATTTGACTTTTAACAGTCAAATACTTCTTTTTCAAAAAAGCCATAGCACGGCAATAAATTATAGCTACAATTTATCTTCTCTGAAGACTTGTAGCAACCATATAATTCGCAGTTGCTCTAAGTAGCTCGGATTATATGGTATCTCGATTTATTCGAGAAAATATGCGTCAAGACAAGGGGTAATGGTCATCTTCTGATGAGCCCAACCATTGCACCGGGGCGAAACGCATATAAGAACACTAATTGCTGGATCATATTTATTTTATTTTCATGATTTTCATGAATTTAAATCATTTTATTATAAATAACAGTGTTCAGAAAAATAAACTATTTGACTTTTAACAGTCAAATACTTCTTTTTCAAAAAAGCCATAGCACGGCAATAAATTATAGCTACAATTTATCTTCTCTGAAGACTTGTAGCAAGCATATAATTCACAGTTGCTCTAAGTAGCTCGGATTATATGGTATCTCGATTTATTCGAGAAAATATGCGTCAAGACAAGGTGTAATGGTCATCTTCTGATGAGCCCAACCATTGCACCGGGGCGAAACGCATATAAGAACACTAATTGCTGGATCATATTTATTTTATTTTCATGATTTTCATGAATTTAAATCATTTTATTATAAATAACAGTGTTCAGAAAAATAAACTATTTGACTTTTAACAGTCAAATACTTCTTTTTCCAAAAAGCCATAGCACGGCAATAAATTATAGCTACAATTTATCTTCTCTGAAGACTTGTAGCAACCATATAATTCGCAGTTGCTCTTAGTAGCTCGGATTATATGGTATCTCGATTTATTCGAGAAAATATGCGTCAAGACAAGGTGTAATGGTCATCTTCTGATGAGCCCAACCATTGCACCGGGGCGAAACGCATATAAGAACACTAATTGCTGGATCATATTTATTTTATTTTCATGATTTTCATGAATTTAAATCATTTTATTATATTTATATTTCTATTCGTACGCGCATTTCTTTTTAAACCAGAAAAACACAAAAAAGTCTAATTCGGTTACAATACTTTGTGGTTTTAAAGTATGTCCTGTTTCAAAATTTTGTTTTATTTTCCCACTAGCCTAGACTCGACCACTGCCATTGACATACTAATTGGCGTTGGTTTCATCTATTCCTTTACGCTAAGCCCTTTTGTCATTGACATATTAGATATGGACTGCTAGGTGATACTTAGGAACAGGGGTGGAATCGGCTAAGGTGATAGTTGACTATCAAATTTTTGATAGTCAAATTGATTATCACCGACTTTCCCGTCTGTGTAAACTTGTCTGGTAGCTCTATTCAGAAACGACATATTTGTAGGAGAATGACTATCAAATTTTTCTAGTGACAGCTTTTTAGGTATCAATTTGACTATCACCTTGCACAGATCAAATTCGATTATTTTGACTGTCAACAATCAACAATCACCTTAGCCGATTCAACCCCAGTTTGTTCACAGTGGGTCAAATCTGCAGTTTGATTATTTTGAATTCCTTTTAATCCATAAATATTAATCCGTGATGATAACTTTTTTTTAATTGTTATCAGAAAAGAAGACAAATTAGAAATGGGTTGGTTTCAAAAACCAACTTCATCAGGAAGGATTGTCAACTTTAACTCAAAACACCCAAAACAAACTATCATAAATACTGCTAACAATCTTATAAGAAGAGTTCTCTCTATAAGTGACATTGACTACCACGTCAATAATAAAATCACGATCAACAACATTTTACTGAACAACGGATACCCACAAAAACTTATAACCAACCTGATAAAACAATATGAACACCAAAAACCTAAGCCAAGTAAAACAGATGGCGATAAACACATATACAAATCATTCACCTACATAAAAGACATAGCAGATCGCTTTAAAAATACTCGACTCTTTAATACAGACAAATATATAATAACCATGAAAGCAACCAATATAACTTCACAACTTTTCCCCAACCTTAAGACGAAAATAGACAAATTGGAGCATTCAGATTTAATTTACAAAATAAATTGTAAGGGCAACTCGGACGAAGAATGCAACCAAATTTATATTGGAACCACCAAACAAAAATTGAAAAATAGACTTTCAGGACATAAATCAGACTTAAAAAGTAATGACTCACAGAAGACAGCACTGGCATCGCACCGTATTACTCTTAACCATGGTATAAAGAATACAAGGTATGCTTGACAGTTCTGGTCGACTGAATCGTGACGTCATTGCGAGTGAATTTTCTTATTTATGATGTTCTTTGATATTCTTTGGTTCTCAATCGGCAGATCGAAAAAAAAACTAAACAATAATTTATTTGTTATTGAGAATTGAAACATTCATAATTTATATCATTTATATTATTGTATGTTCTCCAAAGACCAGCATCACCTCAAATTGATAGTGTTAAAAAGGTCCTTAGTGATTCTTAAGTGCTTAGTTAATCCCTGGCCTATTGTATATATTTTGCTTGAAGAAGAGTTATTACGGTAGGTGGTTCATAATATGGTTAAACATATTGTTACAATTGATTAATGTTTAATTATCTATAGTTTTAGATGGCCAAACATTTTCTGACTTAAACCAAAAATACTCCATTACCAAGATCGGAATATCAAACTGACATTTCGGTTTACCTACAAGCTAACTACACACTAAATGTGAGAAAGTGTGCGTGAAATGATGCAAAAAACCAAACACATTCTCACATTTAGTGTTTCGGCCCATCAAAATGCTTCATTTAGTAATCAGCCCCATCTAAATGCTTTATTTTAAATGTTTCATGGTCTCGTTCAAAAACTAAACAATCCTAACCAACAGAATCTGAAGTGCTGACATGGTCTTAAATTGGAAGATTTGTATAGCTTTTTAATTTCAATCCAAATAAATGTTGTAAATGTATATTAAATAAAATAAAATTGACCAAATACTACATATTTAATGATTTATTAGTGCTGTATTTTGTTTACTTAAATTATTTGCGAACGCAATATGCGCTGCAACTGGTTAAGTAGAATTGAAAATGGACAAAGTGTAACTCAATACTTTGTAAAATAACAAAACACACAATTTTTTCAGCTGTAGTTTGCTTAGAGCATTTTTTTGGCGATGTTAGAAGTTCAGGTGGAAACAATAGGCGGGTTCCTCCGTATTTTGTTTGTACAGACAATGCTACGAGAAGCATACTTGTGAAGTTCCATTGCCAACTTTAGCTAGTTCAGATTCCTCAATTAGAGTAGTATTTTCATCATTTAAGCAGTTCGATAATTGCAAGACCAAATTTTAGTTTTGTTTGTTGCAGAAAATTTCTTTTTGAGGGAATTTGGAATAAAAATTTGAGGGAACCATGTTTTAAAAATAAGCTGCTTTGTGTAAAGCCAAAAACACTCCATTACCAAGACCGGAATCTCAGACTGATATTTCGGTTTGCCTACAAGCTACTGAGGACTAAATGTGAGAAAGTGTTCGTGAAATGATGCAAAAAACCAAACACATTCTCACATTTAGTCCTCAGGCCCATCAAAATGCTTCATTATAGTAATCAGCCCCATCTAAATGCTTCATTTTGAATGTTGCATGGCCTCGTTCAAAAACTAAACAATCCTAACCAACAAAATCTGAAGTGCTGACATGGTCTTAAATTGCAAGATTTGTATAGCTTTTTAATTTCAATCCAAATAAATGTTGTTAATGTATATTAAATAAAATAAAATTGGCCAAATACATATTTAATGATTTATTAGTGCTGTATTTTGTTTACTTAAATTATTTGCGAACGCAATATGCGCTGCAACTGGTTAAGTAAAATTGGAAATGGACAAAGTGTAACTCAATACTTTGTAAAACAACAAAACACACAATTTTTTCAGCTGTAGTTTGCTTAGAGCATTTTATTGGCGACGTTAGAAGTTAGAAGGCGGGTGTCTCCGTATTTTTTTTGTACGGACAATGCTTCGAGAAACATACTTGTGAAGTTCCATTGCCAACTTTAGCTAGTTCAGATTCCTCAATTAGATTAGTATTTTCATCATTTAAGCAGTTCGGTAGTTGCAAGACCAAATTTTAGTTTTGTTTGTTGCAGAAATATTCCTGAAAATTTCTTTTTAAGGGACTATGTTAGAGTTAGAATTTTGTTTGTAGTTAGATTTTGGAATACAAATTTGAGGGAAACATGTTTTAAAAATAAGTTGCTTTGTGTAAAGCATCTTTAAGGAATAGAAATAGGCAATATGTTTACACACAATACCAACTAAATGAGTGCAATAAATAGATTTAAGTATCTTTTTTTATTCCAGTATGGGGAAACCGAGGTTAGGTTAGGTTAATGTGGCTGTGGATACAAAAACCACACACTTAGGCCAGAAGAAAGGCCCATTGTGATACCACATGAATCTAGAGAATTACTTCCCACTAGTCGAACCATTTTGAGCTTTTTATAAAGCGAAGGAGATATCTGATATCCTTTTTAGCTAGTTCACTGGGATCATCAAAAGAGTATTCTCCCAGATGAAGTTTGCGTCTTCGTGAAAGAGCAGGGCAGGTGCAGAGGAGGTGAGAGATTGATTCTTCTTCTTCCTCGTCCATGCAGCTCCTGCAGAAGTCATTTGAGGCTACACCAAGTCGTATTGCGTGTCTGCCTATAAGACAGTGTCCCGTAAGGACACCTATTAGGGAGCTAATATGAAGTCTGCTTTGGGATAACAAGTCTTTAGAGCGCTTTAGGTCCAATGAAGGCCATATTTGTTTTGTGGCTGCGCATGTTGGTAAATTGTACCACCTAGAGTTTGCTATCTCGAAAGCTTTTTCTTTTAGCAGAAGTTTACATGTAGCTATCGGTATACCTATCTTCTCCCTTTCAGGTGAAATAGGTATGACGGTTCCATTTTTAGCGAGTTCATCGGCTCTACAATTTCCTGCGATGTCTCTGTGGCCCGGCACCCAGCATAGGTGAATGTTAAATTGCTGCGCCATCTCCATAAGAGATGATCGACAATCGAGGGCCGTTAGAGAGTTGGTTGAGACACCGTCAAGAGACTTGATAGCAGCCTGACTGTCAGAGAAGATGCGTATATCAGAAGTTGATATCACGTTTTCTCTTAGCCAGGAGAGAACCTCTTTGATCGCTAAAATTTCCGCTTGGAAGACGCTACAATGATTAGGGAGGCGGAATGAGATGCTTAGATTAAGCTTTTCTGAGTACATACCACTACCAACTCCCTCATTTGTCTTGGATCCATCTGTATAAAAATGGATGCTTTTGTCATCCAGGAGTTTTTTATCTTCCCATTCATCCCTGGATGGAATGGATACCTGGAAGTTTTTACCAAATTGGGGTTTTGGGATAGTGTAGTCTATGTACTTTGGTATAGAACCAAAGAGGTTCAGAATGATGGAGTGCCCAACATTGTTGTTGGTCCACTGAGATGAGGCGTTGAGTCTTATGGCTGTACTCGCTGCCACTTGTTTGCTGAAAATGTCGAGGGGTGTCAGATGGAGGAGAGTGTCCAACGCTGCTGAGGGTGTGGTTCTCAAAGCCCCGCTAATGCAGAGACATGCAGTGCGTTGGACTCTGCTGAGTTTGTCGCAATATGTGACTTTCTCCAGTGCAGTCCACCACACTGCAACCCCGTACATAAGTATTGGTCGGATGACCGATGTGTATAGCCAATAAGTTATGCTAGGTTGAAAACCCCATTTGTTTCCTATGGCTTTCTTGCAAAGGAAAAGAGCTGCTGTAGCTTTTTTAACTCTTTCCTGAATATTAGGTTTCCAACTTAATTTTTTGTCCAATATCAGACCAAGATATTTGGCCTCATTGTTGAAAATTAGTGGTACACCTTTTATTGAGGGAGGTACAATTTCTGGGATCTTGTATTTCCGCGTAAAAAGGACGAGGTCTGTTTTTTGAGGATTAATACTAAGTCCACAGTGGTCTGCCCATCTAGTGAGCATATTGAGTGCGTTTTGGAGGAGGTCTCTCAGTGTATTTGGATATTCTCCTATGACGGCGATAGCAACATCATCGGCATACGCAATCACTCTGTAGCCTTCTCTCTCAAGGGATATTAGTAGCTCGTTAACCACTATGTTCCACAGGAGAGGGGACAGAACACCACCTTGCGGAGTGCCTCTACCGACAGACCTTTTCGCACAAAAATCCCCCATCTTAGAGTTGATGATCCTGCTTTTTAGCATTAGATTTATCAATTCACAGAGTGAGTATTCGACGTTTAGGGTCGTCATAGCAGAAGTGATAGCGGATGTGTCAACGTTGTTGAAAGCGCCTTCAATATCTAGGAAGGCCACCATAGTATATTGTTTTTGTTCCAGGGAATATTCGATAGTTCTTACTAAGGTGTGCAAGGCTGTTTCTACCGATTTCCCTTTGCAGTAAGCATGCTGAGACATCGATAGTCTCTTATCAATGCTGTTACGTATGTGGATATCAATCAAACGTTCCAGAGTCTTGAGAATGAATGATGATAGGCTAATAGGTCTTAGATCTTTAGGGTTGACATGCGAACATTTGCCCGCCTTGGGAATGAAAACTACCTTTACTTCTCTCCATCGCTGAGGTATGTGGACCATATCTAGACAACTCTTAAAAATCATCTCAATGATGGGCAGAGTTATGTCAGTCGTAAATTGTAACTCAGCTGGTATGATGTGATCTGGCCCTGGAGATTTGTAAGGTTTGAAACTATTCAGAGCCCAAGTCAATTTCTCTTTAGTAACAAGACCTTGAGGAAAAGTTAAGTTAATACCCGACCCAGGATGGTTTGTTGTATTAACGTATTTGGAGCTATCAGGAAAGTGGGTGTCAAGTAGCAGGTTTAGCGTTTCTTCACAAGAGTTAGTCCAAGTACCATCCAAGTTTTTAAACAACTAGTCATGGTTGGATTTGTCGAGAGAATCTTCCTTATCCTTGATGCCTCCGAGGATTCTTCTATTGAGCTACAGAAGGATCTCCAAGAGGATCTTTTGGCTATTCTCAATTCCTGTTTATATTTTTTGAGGGATTCCTTATAGGAGTCCCAGTCTTGTGGATGTCTAGTCTTTTTTGCACGATTAAAAAGCCTTCTACAGCCTTTCCGGAGTAAACCCAGTTCAGCAGCCCACCAATATGGTTTCTTCTTTCCCCTCACGGTAGTGAGGGGGCAGGCAGTTTCCATGGCTTTATTAAGGGCTGCTGTAAGCTCGTCGACTTTTTGATCGAGTTCAAAAGCGCATAAGGGCGGATCATAAAGTTCTGGTTTAATCAGAATCTTCAGAGTTGCCCTATATTTTGGCCAATCTGTTTTCCTATAGTTTCGGAATTGGATCGGTTTTGGAAACTCTTCAATAAGTGTGAATTGGATGTATCTATGATCGGAGAACGAGTGCTCCTTTGATACTCTCCAATTCAATATTTTATTTGAGAGATGTAAAGAGACAAGAGTCATATCTAAAACTTCTTGTCGATTTTTAGTAACGAAGGTTGGTTCACTACCTACATTACATACTACCAGATTAGTTGTTAAAATATAATCAAAAAGAGACTCACCTCTGTCATTTATATCGGTACTACCCCACGTAGTATGGTGCGCATTGGCGTCACAACCGATAATTATGTTGGTTTTAAGTCTTGTTGATTCAGCGACCGTCCTCTCCAGAGTGGTACCAGGTAGTGGGCCCTGGTGGTCGTGGCCCAAATACGCTGATACCAGCCAGTAGGTATGGTTGTCTATTACCATACTGGCTGTGGTGACGTCTTTATCACTGAAATTAGGGAGTAAAAATACGTTTAGATTACGTTTTACTAGTATGCAGGACCTTGGGTTACCTTTTCCTGTTACATATATCACGTAGTAACCAGGAGTTCTCAATCCTCGAACCAGGGATTTCACAATCCAGGGCTCTTGGATGAGAACGACATCTTCTCCAGTTTTTGTCAGGCGGAGAAGTAAGGAGGCCGAAGCCGTTTTGGAGTGTTGGAGGTTAATCTGTAGTATTTGCAGCATTTTGGCTACAAGTCGGCAGATCAACCTCCACCACTGTTGAATCCAGCTCATCCAGATCAGACGAAGAAGAACCTAATAGTTCATCTTCTTCCTCACTGGGGAGAACCTTGTCGTTTGAGTCGTCGGTCTCCATTAGGGATAAACCTTCGACGTTTTTAGAAGAATACTGTGCTGCGACAGAAGAGGGCCCTGCCACATTCTCATCCACACCCAAGGATGGGAAGGTGATGTTAGCACTGGGACCCCCTACGTCTTGCGGCACAGCTTCTGATGCGGGCTCGGAGGAAGACTGTGCTGCGACAGAAGAGGGCCCAGGTACAACATCATCCACATCCAAGGAAGGGAAGGTGGTTGTAGCACTGGAACCCCCAACGTCTTGCGACACAGCTTCCGAAAAGGGTTGTGGAGGCTCGCATGAAGCGTCTACCTCATCTTTTTTGTAGATACGTAGCGTGATTGTCCCGAAACCGTATCTTATCACTCCCTTATCTCTCGCCAGAGAAGCCACAGAGTCTTTATTGATTACGATTATCGCACTTCGATAAAGACCCTTTGGCTCCTCCAGTTTCACGATCTTCCAGTCGTGACAAGGAAGGTCCGGGTTGCTAATCTTAATAATCTCGCGTATGTCATCCGGACATGAGGGTTCTTTAGGGATCCAAGCGCGAGCTCTTGGCCTGCATGGAATGTCTTCCTTTGCAACGACCTCGAGTTTTGCGCCTGGCCAAACTTCGCCCAGCATGCCGACAGCAAGCGTATAGAGATCGCGCGACCTCTGATCGTTACAAGCGATGAGCTTGACATGACCTTGATGCCAACCCTCATCGCTTGTTACAGGCGGTGGACCCGGATGATCCCGCATGACTTTTAAAAAGCCAGCCGAGAGCTTCAGATTCACCATCTGCCAACGGTCAGAAGTAATCGTGCCATCAATATTGCTCCTATCGATGACCGCAATTACGATCTTATTTGAATCCTTAAGCACATCACTAAAAGGTTTAGTGAGAGGTACTCGAGGAATATTGGGAGTGCTGGTGTTTTGCACTTTGGGTTTTTTCGGGACGGGAGTGGACTCCTCCAAAGACCTTTGTCGCTTTGACGTGGAGTCGTGGCGACTAGTGTTGTCTAGAATGGATTTAGCCCACTCCAGCTTTTTGCTAAGGATGGGATTACTTCCATCCCCCAGTGTTGAACCAGAGGATTTTATAATCCTCATCGCATTCCGTCGTTGTTTATACGAGCTCCTAGGAGCATACTGGAGAGGTTTACTCTCTTTAGTAGTGGAAAGATCATTTTTCACGAACTTTCCACTACCGACATGAGGAAGCGTTTTCGCCAATTGTACATCCTGCACCGCACTAGAAGAAGGGCAGTGACTTGGCACAGGCCCTTTTCCGGGGCTCGGCGCAGGAGTAACGACAGCTAGCGTTGCCGCCGAACTGCCGCCCGGTGTGGATACATCCTGCACCGCACTAGAAGAAGGGCAGCGACTTGGCACAGACCCTTTTCCGGTGCTCGGCACAGGAGTAACGACAGCCGACGTTGCCGCCGAGCTGCCGCCCGGTGTAGCTGGAATACCGGGGAAACCGAACACCCAATAGAAAAAAACGGTATACGCGCCAAAATCCATACTTCTTAACTAAATAATGTTATCTTCTTTGTTTACGCATAAAATTACGAATTTTACAATCTGAAAAATTAATTATGCTATGAAATAATTGGCTGCTATTAATGATATTTTTTTTTCTAAAAAGTTGATGAAGGTTAGCCGAAGCGGAAATTTCTTTAATGAACATACCTAAAATATTATTGGCTTTCTCAAAAATATTTTTCTACATTAACCTCTGCTTTATACCTGAAACTATTGTTTATGTATATTTTCTTCCATGCTCTGCATTTATGAAATGTAATCTATGGAAGTATTTATTATATTAAGAAAAACAAAAATGTGTACGTAAAACTCATTAATTTGTTTCATTTTTAGCAGCACTTTTACTAAACATACCCTTCAAACAATAATAAGTAAACTTGAACTTTGGTAACTAAACATTTTTAAGAAATGAATGAAAATTATATTTTGCGTTAAACTGTGGAAACTCACTAAAAAAACTTCTGTACATCAACAATAAATATTCATGACGATTACATGTTCTATTGAATCAGTTGTGCATGAATTCAGAACGATTTTAAGACGTTTTCATTTTGTGATACATGTCAAAATTTTCATTTTATTTGCTCTGCATTTATTCAACAGGTTCGCTATAATCGTTCTGATTATTTTTTTAAAACATTGGTGTTCCTTTGATGCATAGTTTTTTTTGATAGCAAATATATGTATGTATGTGTTTCCATCAATCAAGAATGTTATGGATAAGGTATTTTTTGATTATAACTCTTTTTTTTTAAATTTAGTATTTATTAATCAAAATGGAATTGAAAAATAGTTGCAAGCTTAAATCATTAAAAACAAACTATAAATATACTTGGATTGGTTAAATTTATAGATTTTTATTACTTGCAAAAAAAAAAAATATTTGGGCCGATCATTAACGAACATTTATTAGAATTCAATAAAAAAATTGCGCTCGCAACCTTAACTTGATGGTTCTTCGAACGCATCTTTGATACAATAATTCAAGGTTAATTATGAAATTTAAAGAATTTCGTACTGATGACTCTAAATTAGTGAATTAATTAAAATAAACTGATGTTGAACATGCTTTTTTCAAGACAAAAATTTACATTGGTTCGCTATCAACAAAATAACTCCAAAACTAAAGCTTAAAACTGAGGTTTTCATCGAAAAAAGTAAGAAGAAAAACCTGAAAAAAACTTATTAACCACCCCATTTTGTTTTTGCTGTGCAGTGCCGCTAGCCCACGGCATCGTTTTTTTTTGTTTGTGCTCACATCTATTCATGGACTAATTGTCAAAATTACAAATACAACAATGTAAACAAACGGGTTTTGGAGAGTGAAACGTACGAAAGATTCCGATCTTGGTAAATGGAGTATTTTTGATCGAAACGCTGCATATCATCAACGCCAACAACACCATGAACCAAAAAATTGACATGGAAGAGATAAGCCCTCAGTACAAACACTTGTTAGAGAGTACGAGAATAAAAACTTCTAATAATATGATCTCTTGACACTAATTTTCCTATGCCTGTTACTTGTAAGTTGAACTTTGTGTAGTTAGGTCTAATTTGTAATTCTTTAATTTTTGTAAAAATTGTTGTGAATCAAATGATTTTATTCTTAAGTGCAATATTCATGTAATAAGTATAAGTTTTCATAGTTTTTTCAATGTTATCAAAATTGTAACCACTTTATTAATGCAAATATAGATTAATTGCCACACCTGATGATGTTCATAGATATGAACGAAACGTCGTGACAATATAAATAATTGTGTTTTTTCATTGACCTAAAGCCCATTATCAATATTCTCATCATTTTGGAAAAGGTCACTTCCATCCAGGGCCGGCCCCAGCCAAACTTGCGCCCTGTGCAAGATTTGTAGAAAGCGCCCCTTTTTTATTTTTTTTTTACACATAAACTGATACACAAGCATAAGCCTTTCCCAGATTACCCAGGAGGTAGACTTTCAATGCGTTTTTTTATTGAGGTACCCCCAGGAGGCCTAAACCATTAAACTAAAACGCAGCGAAGAAATGAGCAGAGGGGAAACTTTTAAACTTGGAAACTTACTTTTCTGGCCTTACATTTTGCAAATTCAGAAATGAGATTATCAAAGTCTTAAGAATTTAATAATTTCTTTTCAATGGACATTATAGATAAACCTACCAATCTCTCTTGAGTCATGGTTGTCCTAAGATAATTTTTAATAATTTTAAGTTTAGAAAAACTACGTTCTCCTGAAGCTATCGTGACCGGGATTGTATTAAGGATTTGTAGAGCAATTACTAAATTCGGAGCAAAATCTTCAAGGTTTAAACTAAAAATAAAATTGTATACATCTAAACTTGAGCTTTGTGGTATAACAAGCTATGATATTACGTGTTGCGAGGCAAGAGGAGGTCAGGAGGTGGGTGAAGTGGAAGGGTAGGATAAGTATGAGGTAGGGAGAAGTGATACGAAGAGTTTGGAAAGGGTAGGTTGGAATGTTAAGCTCCGGGGGACGCGGCCTGCTTGCGGTGCACGGCGTCAGCTCGTCGGACGGGGGGGGGATCTTGCCCACGAAACTTAACCTCGCCTGCAAGCAAAAACATAAATCAGGCCAAGGAATAAGGAAAAGGTAAGGAAACATAAACGGACGGACTATAGGCACATCAGGGCACTGCGGATGTTAGTGCAGTGAGGCCATTACCCACCCTACCTTTAGGTGTCCGCGGCCAGTGTTGGACACCCCCTAACTGTTGGTCGATTGTCGGCTTCAGGTCATCTCATTTACATGTCCGCTCCGCTACCCTCGACATCCCTGAAACGAAACTTAAAGTATCATGGTTTCGCTTGGGCGAAATATAAAAAAAATTTGTTTTTCCTTTTGCACCGGCGTTTCGTCCGAAGTTTTATTTCTTTTACATGACAAAACAATAATTTTTCAAAATTTTAATTTAACAAAATAAAAAAAATATAACAAACAAAAGATTGTAAATTTAAATTAGAATAATAAATTAAGAGAGAAAACAAAAAAATGGTAACAAAAAAAAAACAGTTTGGTAGCCCTCAACTACCGTTCTACTGTTTCGTAGAATTACCCTTTGTGGTATTTTAGTTTTTCTTTGATACTTTACAAACGAAAAAAAATGAAAGGAATTACTAATATTCACAAGCAGAAAACAACTTCCACTCCTATTAATCAGAATTAATTAATTAATCAAACAATCAAATCAAAAATTGCAAAAAAAACTTAAATATAGGACAATCACAAACACAAATCCTCGCAGGTATACCATATATAAATTATTACGCGAACTCTATCTCCATCTATTTCACTGCACTTTTTTGCTTTTTCAGACTTATGAATTTCCGTAAGCTTGTTTAACCACAAGGATGTTTCTTAACCTCTTTTTTCTGCTCTTTTAATTTTTTTCTTTTCTTTTAAATTTTCTTTCAATTTAAATTTTTAAATTTCCTTTTTTTTTTCTTTCAAATCTTTCTTTTAAATTTCCTTTTATTTCAATTTTTTATTTCCTTTAATTTCAACATTTTTTAAATTCCAATTTTTTGATTTCCTTTAATTTCTATTTTTTTAAGTTGCCTTAAATTTCAATTTTTTAAATTTCTTTTATTTTCAATTTTTTTCAGGCGGCGGCACACGCTTTCTGCAATTTAATTTCGGGCCGCCGAAAATCAAACTATTATAAAAAAATAACACTTATTAAATTCCTATACCTACTATGCAAATTCAACGGACTCACCACCTTTTCTGGTTCCTTATTTCTTTTTTTTTTTTTTGATTGTGGAACTTTGGTCGGCACTTAATTGTCACCGGTTTATTTCCGTATTTCACTTTTGTGTTCTATATATAATTAAGTTAAAAAAAAATTTGTTTTCTTTTTATTTAAAACAAATCAATGTCTAGACAAACATTTTACCGGAATTCCTCCAACGATATCTTTTAATGATTTTTTTTGTTTTGATTTAAATTTCAACGTACGAACTTAATTTCCATAGCTCTACTGTGTGGTAACCGACCAAATGAGGGTAAGCTGAAATTACCATCAACCAACACAGGCAAAAAAGTATTCGGATGATGTATTTGTACCTCTAACAGGAACACATCATCCGATCCACCTATCCACACAGTGTATACCTCGACCAACATCATCACACTCAAATAGTGGGACCCCACGTAAGTATTAGTACACTTCCAACAAAATAGGGGTATCAGTGTCCCAAGAACCAAGGGTGTGTTCCAAAATTGCGAGTGGACTAAATGAACACCAAAGCAACCCGAGACGAGAACACTACAAAAATCTATGTAAATAATTACAAAATAACGACAAAACATATAGTAAATACAAATCACCTAACCACCGCAATAACATTTATTAACAGTCAATAATAAAAACTAAACACGGACATAAAACAAAGTTTCATTCACACGCAACTTAACCCTTCAACCAACTTCAGGGACAGAACACAAAACCGAACTCGCATTTAGGAACACACCTATTGCTTTCCAATGGAAAATTTCCATTGAGAATGACAGCTACGACACTCGGAATTATCATTTCAAACAAAACATAAACAACATTTGGGTAAGTAGGAAAATTATTTTCTTGTAATAAATTTTAATTTGGTTATTTTTTTATTTTCTTTCTTATTTAGGATTACGAATACGGTTCCTGACCAGCCGTCCACAACAAAATTTGCTGTTTATTGAGATATACTCTCAATAAATAGCAAAAACAAAAATTCTGGATGCCTGGGAAATGGATTCTGATGACGATAATGAACGGGGAGTACAAGGGATGGGTGAGTTTTTTTTTTTAAATTGCAATAATTTGATTGTTTTTCCTTTTCTAGATTACTTGAGTGTGTGGAAAACTGTGGGGAAAAACCCACGATTTAAGCCGGGCAAAATATTGTCCTTCTACAATTCAATAAAAGTAAGTATTCACATAAAACTAAGTCGGCTTCCATTTTGTTTTTACTCCTATTTTTTTCTTTCTATTAGGAAGGTCAATGACCCTGACAGGGTAACAAAAAGGAAATACAACAACAAGGTTGACGACCTACCTCAACCTTAGCGATATTAGGTGCGATTTGCTTTCAAGTATGAATAGTGATTAAACAATAAGACACGGGAAATTAACATATGTATATACATAGTGGGGAGAGTACGATAACTTTGGCGACAAAGTTTAATGACGGATTTGTATAGAACAGTTAAAAACAAGCATTTTTACTATGGGAGGGGGGTCTATCTCCCCCCGTTTAGGCGGTAGGGGCAATTTGAAAATATGTACATTAAATGGAAAAAAAAAATAATTAAAAAATAACGGTAATACTTACAATTAAGTATTATACTTTTTTTAAAGCCAACATTTTTGCCTATTAGCTTGTTTTTAAATCAAGTCAAAACTATACATAGTTTTTGAAAAAAATTGTTTTAAACTAAAAATTTATGCAAAAAAAATTAAAAAAAAAGGTTAAAGTGTAGTTTTTCAAGCCCGGCAAAAATCCTCGTTTCAAACCCTTATAGTGGGTGCCAGGCGGTAATGATCACCACAGTTGTCTTGTATGTTGTCAAGATGGGGATCAGCTAAGGTCAGGTTGAATTGCTGAAGTTTCCTACTTCTTAATAGTAGCAAGCCTTAGCAATGCAATTTGACCATAGATACGAGGTCCCTAATTTCAGTGGTGGTGTGAGCGTTTTACATAATCCGTGCCGAAGAATGAAAGGCTGGGGGCAAACCAGTCGCTAACGAGCTCATTCGGATGCCTTGGCAGGGTCCGTCTTATTTTTCTGCCTTACCCCGGTATATCGGCTCTGCCGGGGCTGACCTCTTTCTTTCCGACCTACTCGTGGGACCAACATTCAAAATACTTAAACAAAATGGACGAACTTGACTTTACTGACATAGAACCATCCGCAGACTTGGAGGATGAACTCTTGGCCTCCAGCCAGGAGACCATTAAGGGGAGCTCATTTAGCGCTGGTAGTTCCAGCACTTGTGAGCAACCCAAAACCACAGGAAGTACAGGCAGTGCTATTCATAGCACTCCTATGCTTCCTAAACCGCAAACAAATCTGAAACCCTCGAGTAGCAGTGCAACTCGAGGAACCAAAAAGCCATCGGAAGGCGCTCTTCTCAAGAACCGCTTCAAAACGGCTTCTTTTATTCTTGCCAAGAATGAAGAGACCGCGATTCATGAGAGGGACGCCCTAGATAAAATAAAGTACCAGAAGGTTGTTGATAAATACAACAACCTTCTGGCCAGCTGTGTTACGTGGGCATATGCATGAAAATATCGGGTGATTTTTTAAGAGCTTGAGAACTTTTTTTAAAAAAAAACGCATGAAATTTGCAAAATCTCATCGATTCTTTATTTGAAACGTTAGATTGGTCCATGACATTTACTTTTTGAAGATAATTTCATTTAAATGTTGACCGCGGCTGCGTCTTAGGTGGTCCATTCGGAAAGTCCAATTTTGGGTAACTTTTTCGAGCATTTCGGCCGGAATAGCCCGAATTTCTTCGGAAATGTTGTCTTCCAAAGCTGGAATAGTTGCTGGCTTATTTGTGTAGACTTTAGACTTGACGTAGCCCCACAAAAAATAGTCTAAAGGCGTCAAATCGCATGATCTTGGTGGCCAACTTACTGGTCCATTCCTTGAGATGAATTGTTCTCCGAAGTTTTCCCTCAAAATGGCCATAGAATCGCGAGCTGTGTGACATGTAGCGCCATCTTGTTGAAACCACATGTCAACCAAGTTCAGTTCTTCCATTTTTGGCAACAAAAAGTTTGTTAGCATTGAACGATAGCGATCGCCATTCACCGTAACGTTGAGTCCAACAGCATCTTTGAAAATACGGTCCAATGATTCCACCAGCGTACAAAACACACCAAACAGTGCATTTTTCGGGATGCATGGGCAGTTCTTGAACGGCTTCTGGTTGCTCTTCACTCCAAATGCGGCAATTTTGCTTATTTACGTAGCCATTCAACCAGAAATGAGCCTCATCGCTGAACAAAATTTGTCGATAAAAAAGCGGAAACACATTTCAAACCGAACACTGATTTTGGTAATAAAATTCAATGATTTGCAAGCGTTGCTCGTTAGTAAGTCTATTCATGATGAAATGTCAAAGCATACTGAGCATCTTTCTCTTTGACACCATGTCTGAAATCCCGCGTGATCTGTCAAATACTAATGCATGAAAATCCTAACCTCAAAAAAATCACCCATTATATACAAATACCTATAGCCGGCGCGGCTGCTCGACGGCGACGACACCGTCCACCATTCCAACGATGAAGATTTGTTATTTGGCTGAGGGCCTAATCCATCTCCGGTGGCTGGTCACCTACAGATGAAGTCAATAGACTTCCGACTTAATTAAATTCTGAAAAAAAAGATAAATTTAGTCAAACAAAAATAATAATAATATATTACAAATGCAGTGATGAAGTTGTTTTGCCAGGATTCAATTGCTTTCGCATTAGAATCTTTACAACACAAATTCAACACTCTACACAGCTACGACTTACATATAAAAAAGTAATTAGCAGCATCTGGAAAAGAAATGAGAATAATAAAAATATAATTAATGTTACCAGGAATTAGTTTAATTTAGTAAATAATACTCACCAAAATAATTTCTGCTCCTCTATGTACGTCCATGTTTGTTATGATTTTTGTTTTGACAATTACCACATATGTATGTAGGTATCCTAGCTAGTTGTTTCGGTCTGCGCATGCAATAGTAGCTTTGTCTTGTTTTCACCCAAGGGATAAGGGGGTAGACAAATTACTACTAGCGCATGCGCAGGAATGTATTTGACACGATTGTTCATCCACCGGATGAACTTAAATGAATTGCTTAATGGTTTAAGTATAAGATATATACAGGATGAGATGAAAATTTATTTAAATAAATAATTTACGAGATTAGAAAGATACGATAAAGATTAGAATTAGTTAAAATAAATAATAGAATTAGTTAGGAATTTAGGAATTAGATTGATATTAGGATAATAGAAGAGAAATAGACTGATATAGAGATATAAGACTGTATTAGTAGTATATACATATGTGTGGCTAAGATTTCTTGGACGTGGATAAGGGGGGTAATTATCTGTGATAGGGATGGAAAACAATTGTGGGTGGAAAAGTAGTGATCTCACTCAGAGGTTGTTGCGGACGCCTGGTGAACTGCTCCTAGACCTAGAATGCAAAAGAAGATTAGATAAGAATAAAGGAAAACAAACAAATGTGAACATTCCCTGAGAGGGAAATTAAAAACATACCCGGTTGTGAGGAAATCCATGGATGAGGACTTCAACTAGAAATGTTAAGCAGATCCTGAAAAAGAAAAAAAAAAACAATTATTATTAGGTTTACAAAGAATAAAATGAAGTACAAAATAATGAACAAAACAAGTATAATTTACCAACCATGTTGATTGTTGAATTCTGAAATTGTTTTGTCTAAAGTAGAATGACAGCGACAACTAGTTGTTAAGACTTTGTACTTTGTACGTTTACATGGGTTCGAGTTTACATGGGGGTTGAGTTGAGATAGACCATTTCGTGCAAACGTCAATTCTGGATGTAATTAGATCCTTAACCTTAAACACCATCTATCTGTCGAAAGTTACACAAGCCATTTCATTTCATTCTCGTGTTCGAATTCGAAGATAAAAAGGGATGAGTGTGGAAATGGTGATTTATGCTCACCAATACGGAGACATGAAAACGATATGGAGATTAAGAGATGTTAATCGGGTGATCTTGTGGTCCAGTTAGAGGGATCATACGATTAGTTTTTGGGTTGGAATGTTTTGGCCGGCAAGTGTGGAGTTTTTTTTTGGGTTGTTCTTCGGTTTTTCGTGACAAGAGAAGACTTTTGCGGAGTTTTTGGTTGAAAAAAAAAGAAGAAAAGAAAAAGCTAGGAGGAATAAAAAAAAAGGAGTGCTGCGAGAGTTTTTGCGGTTGAAGAAAACAAATTGATTGACCTGAAAGTTGCAATAAAATTTATTTAATTAAAAAAATTAAAACTAAAAGAAAAAACAAGAAGCAAAAGGAAACATTTCAAGAGTGATTGAATGGTGCTGCGATGGTTTTTTTTTTTGTAGAAAAAAAAATATATAATACACTGATTTAGATTCAAATAAAATTTATAGAAATAAACAAAAGAAAAAAATAATTCAAAAGTGGTGAGGTGTTTTTTTTGGTTGAGATTCGAAAGAAAGCGATCGAGAAGCAAGCGAGTGGTAATAGTGCAGTCATAGTTTTTGTTGCAAAAAATTAAATAAACCAAAAAAAAAATAATAAAAGTTATTTAGTTAAGAATAAAACTAAAAAAAAAAAATTTGAAGAGTTGCGAAAAGGCTAAATTGAACGCAATCCCAGTTTGAAGCTATGTTATTTTTGAAATTTAATGTCCTTTGCTAACGTGTGGTGAACTAAAATCAGTGACGTTTGCACCGGCCAACCCCGTCCATCGGAGCACCCCGGCTCACTGGAGCGCCGGTCCGTGTAAAGGCACCCGTTACCGTGAAAAAAAAGGAAGATAGAACTTTAAAAATAGTCCCCAATAATAATTTCGGATGGATAAGTCAATCTATGTGTTTGTGTTTGTTTTTATTTATTAAATTTTGTTTGTGTTTGGCGTCTAAATTACCACATAAATTACAATTTTGGTTAATTTATTAAATTTTTCTTTAAATTCTTAATTAATTAAATAAAAAAAAATTTTATCCTGTAAGTGATCAAAAACCGTTTTCAAAGGGGTCAACGCGAAAAAAAAAAATTGGTTGTTTTTTTCCTAGGGTAGTACCAACCTCCATAGAGCTCTCTAGGGGTAGGGGATCCTGGGACGTTTTTGGTTAATTAACGGTAATACCATAAAGGGTATGTAAATGGTTAGTTTCTTTTGACTCGAAGGAATTGTTTTTCGTTACGTTTGTTTTTTTTTCTTAATTTTGTTCATTTAATTTTTGGTTGATGTATTTTTTTTTGTTGGTTAATTCAAGAATGCTTAAATGTAGCAATAAAACTTGACGCCTATGTTATAAGAAGAAAGCGTTAGTTTTTTTTTGGTTTTGGTTTTGGTCTTGGTTTTTGTTTCACCTAAGTGAAACAATGTTTCACTGAAGAATTTTTCAGTAGGTAGCTGTTTTTTCAACGATGGTAAGGACCTGATTTTTACTGGAACGGTAAAGTATATTGGGAAAATCCAAACATGGCCAAGGATTTTCATGGTAGGGTGGGTAAAGGCCACACTGCATCAACACCGGCAGTGCCCTTGGGGTGGTGAACGTCCGTCCGTTTTGTTTTTAGTAAACCGGCCTGATTTGTGTTTTTGGCTGCTGGTGACGTTTGCTTCCGGAAACAAGATCCCCCCCCACATCCGACGAGCTGATGCTGAGCATAGCAAGCAGGCCACGTTCTCGGGAGTAGACACTCTTTCCCTTTTCCCTGGTGTTCCTCTTTCCTTTTCCGGATGTTCCTGCCACGGTAAGGTAGTTTCACTGCCTTATGGACTTGTCCTCATCCACGCTCCTCTCCCCTCCACTAACCAGCAACAAGGTAGTGGTAACTATTTACTTAGTTAATAGGAGAAGGCTAGGAACTAGCCTAAGAGATTTTATGGTCGTTCTTACGTTTGATAGACTGAGAAATAGAAGTGCTAACGGCCAGTGATTTTTAATCAACAGTGATACAAAGAGTTGTATTAAAAATAAGAAGTTTTATTTTACTATATGAAATAAGTGAATTGAAATAAATATAATAAAATCAAATACACCAGGTAAACTATATTTATATTGTGAAAAGATGAAAGAAGACCTAATATAGGTGTAATTCTATATATATAGATTGAAGTCGGTACGTTGAATTGGAAATAAGAACTAGAAAAATTCTAGAAAGTTTGGTGACGAAATTGATAGATACATATATAGATAATTTTAACAGCAGAGGTATATGACCATAAAATGGACGTGTTAAAGTTTTTGTCTGATGTGTGATTTGCTTTTTTTTACTTTTATTAGGTTCAGGTCAGGTTCTCCAAGGAGCAGCAAAATTAGTAGCAGAAGCCTGAGCCTCTGCCAAGTTTCTTTATTTCCTTCGATTCTTCAAACTTTGACTTTGAAGAAGGACATTCTACACAATAGAAGTATTCCTTTGTCCAGGACAAAGGAAACAGCTTCTAAGGCACATAGAGTCCAGAGTCCAAGAGGGTACTTGATATCTACAAGCGTTAGATATAGATAGATATCAATCGAAGGAAGAAAAGAAAGGGTTTTGTGCAAGAACAAAAAAAAAGGGTGTCCAGAGGAAAAGTTAACGAAAGGAAGAAGTGAAAGAAAAAAAAAAACTTTTAAATTTTTTTTATTTTTTTTTACTAATTTGAGTTAAGTAAAATAGAGTAAAAATCAAATCTGTAAAATCAAGTTCTCCATATCCTTTTTTTTTAAACTAATTAAATTTTTTTATTTGAATTTGGTTTGAATTGATATAAGTGAAAAAGTGATTTTATAGGCTTATCTAAGTAATAAATTCAGTGGTGGCGAAAGTGCTACACCTGGTTCTCTACGTGCTGCCGGCAGAACGACGAGGGACTAGAAACCTGTAAGTAAAAACACTTTCATTTTGTGGATGAAAGATCTTAAAAGCCTCTACGGTCAATTTATTGACTGAATTGTGATTCAAACTTTTTTTTTAATTTTTTTATATATTTTTTTATTATTTTTAATTAATTTTTTTTTATAAGATAAGAAAAGAGAGAACTCGATTGAGTATTTTGTTGCTTAATGGACTCAAAATTAATTAAAATTATAATTTGAATTTGTGGTTGAAAGATAAGAAAAATGGTGTATTAATTTAAAAGCTAGTGGTGTGTGAAGTCTTGGTAAGGCCGTCCAGATATGATTTTCAAATTTTTGTTTGACATGACAGACTAACTACTACGGACTAATTCGTGACTGGTTGAGTCATTTTAGGGGCTATTTCCGCTACATTCGGCCATGGAAATAGCGAAGGAAGTATCTTCATGATACTTGGGCGGGTTGGCCAGACTTTCGTCAATAACATCAGACGAACGTTTGGGATTCAGTGTGACGATATTTAAGGGGGTAAGAAAGAGTTGCTTTAGGAAGATTTTTTTAGATTTTCTTATTTAGTTTTAGTTAGGGTTTAGTTTTTCTTTTATTTTTTTTTATAATTTCATTTTTATTAATTTTTTTTATTATTATTATTTTTTTGGTGAAGGGTTTTATTATTATTATTATTTTATTAGGTTAGTCATATTAATTGTTTTTTAGGATTTTTTTTTGTAAACTTAATTCGAAGCACCGAATTCTGATTTCTCTTAGATATCGTCAAAGTTCACAGGTTTGTGTCATTTTCATCTTTAATGTACCTTAGGCACGAGTAAAAATTAATGTTTAGTCGAGCAGGAGGTGTACTCGAAGGTGGCAAGAACCACCCCACGCGACGAGCTGAGCCGTGCAACCACAAGCGTGCTGAAGCCTCTTCCAGTACACCAAAGCATTCCCCCGTGGAGACCTGACTCCTAACAATGGCGCCCAACGAGACCTAACGGTTTTAATATTTTTTTTTTAACGATTACACAAACCTGGAACTGGAAACTTTTGATCTTGTCACAGATGGAAAATTTCTGTCCAAGTCTAAAGGCCATGAGTCAGAGATTTTTGTGAGGAAGTTGGAAATCTGGGACAACATCAAAAGTTTGAACAGGGTCGTACCATTTCGAATCTCAGCTGTCCATAGAATTAGGTACAGCTAGATTCTTTGTGAGGTAGAGATTCGAAGTTCGAAAACCTTGTTCATGTGGAAGTTCATTTTAAACTCACAGCCAGCCATTGACTAGGCTATATGCCAGGAACTATGTAGTGGTTGTGGGGGAGAGATGAACTGAAGCAACCACTGAATTTCAAACGCACCAGTCACAAGACATAAGTACTTAAGGACATAACTAACGAACATCAATTTGCAGATGGATAGGAAAACTTTGCCAAACTTCACACACCTAGCGTTTGCTAATATACAAATATATACTTAGTAAATATAAACAATACCTTTTTAGAAATTACATTTCTTTTATTGATATTTTTTTTATTACAAATTGCAATTTTTTTTGTTACAAATTACATTTTTTCTTTATTGATAATTTTTGTATTCATTTTTTTTTACTTATAACTTAATTTTTTTTACATTGAAAATCGTTTTTTTTTTTATAATTATTTCTTTTTTTTATTGCTTATTATTTTTTATTATTATTTATTCATCAATTTTCATTTTTTTTTATAACCTTTATTTTTATTTTTTTTTTAATTTTTTTTACAATACTTCTCACTTTTTAACCTTTTTGTTGGATAAGAGTTTAACAGTTTTAAATTCAGAAAGAAAGAAAATAGTTAGAAAAAAAATGTCCGAAGGGAAGAAAAAGGCTACAGGGACAGTTCCAAAAATAACTGGGAAAAAGAGGGTCACACGTCAGACGGAAACTGTAGACGAGGAAAGCGAAGTAGTTGAGACCCCAATACTTTCAACTGTACCACTGACAAGCACAGAAAACGACGACTTAAACAAGACATACCATGAGATAACAAACATTATACGCAACATAGACTTACTTGGAACAAACAATAAAAACAACAACTTACAAAATACGAACATACAAAACGCGATAGTAAGACGTGAACAGGCCGCAATGGGTCTTGAAGATGATGAAGACAATGAGAACGAACAAGAACGTATGCGAACAGAACTAGAACAAATGACCCAACAAAATTTAGACCTCGAACAATTACGATTGGAACAAGAACAACTAACTTTACGAAATTTTGAATTTGAGCAAGAACGCCTACGAATAGAACAAGAACAAAAACGATTACGTTTAGAACAAGACCGAATTACGGAACTTAATAGAAAACTCGAAATAGAACGTGCAAGACTTGCTAAACAAAACTATGATCTTGAACAAGAACGATTACAAACAGAACAAATAAGACAAAACCAAAACCGAACTAGTACGAATACAACTACTAACGCACCAAATATAAACGTACTGACATAACTCGACTTGTATGAAAGAATGCAAAAAGTTGCAACTCTAACTGTCAAGGAAAGCCAGACCAAAACAATGAGTGTTCTTGCAGATGGCTTGTCAGAAATGTACAAGTTGTTTGATAAGAACATGAAAGAGGTCAATTCGAAGTTATTGAGTTTAGAACAGTCCTTGACAGTTCAGAGAGACCCGACGAATGTACAAGACTCAGAACAAAACACTACGAGTACTAAAAGGACCGACAGACAGACAAACCACTCGATAAATGGCCAATCGACATCACATCCGTCAGATGGAAGCTCTTCATTTAGGGATACCAATCGAAGGATTGATGTTTACAAATGGGGAGTTAAATTTGACGGTTCGTCAAAGGGCATGTCGGTGGGAAGTTTTATTTTTCGAGTGGAGAAATTACAGAAGAAAAGTGGACTGTCTGACGATCAACTCTTCGCTAATTTCCACCATTTGGTCACGGGCTCTGCTGAGCGTTGGTATTGGGATATTTGTGAGGAAAACCAGAATGATGAGTTATTTAACTATCATGATTTGAAGACGGAATTACTTCGACAATTCAAACACAATAAGCGTGACCATGAAATCCAAGAGGCAATCATGAATCGAAAACAGCAATCCCATGAAACATTCGATGATTTCTATGCTGATATTAGAGGTCTGACTTTGCAAATGCAAGTCAGACCTAAAGAAGATGATTTGGTTTCCATGGTAAGGAAAAACTTAAAGGAAAGAATCAGCACCTTAGTTTTTGGTTGTGCGATCAGTAATATCTGCGAATTGAGAGAGGAATGTAAGAGAGCAGAAGAGCATTTAGCATTAAGGGATGCCAAGATAAAGCGTTTTACTCACGAAATAGATGTTAGTAACTGTTTACGAAATAGAGATAGAGTAAGTGATTTAGAAGAAGAAGATTTTGAGTTAGCAGCTTTTCAAGCTAAGAGACCGGAAAGGAAGGGTTTTAGAGAACAAGAGAGGTATAAAGGACAAGATAAGAAAAGAGACGAATTGAAGGACAAACAAAAGCCTTTTGACGATTGTCCGTCCTCTTTTCATACCTTGACATGTTTTTGTTGTGGACAGGGTAGTGTGTCCTTCCGATGTGCTGCATGTCAGGGAAACCTGAAAGTCGGCAGTACATCCGGGAGTCAACCGCCGACGACAAAACCCCTCCCGGAGAAGTCGAACAACCTAGAAAAGTAGAAATTTTGAAAAGAAAAACTGATAATGAAAATAATAACGAAGGTACTCACCGGATTAAAGAAAGGAACCATCATAAAAGTCTTCACCAGAGAATGATAGAATATGAAAATGCTAGAAAGAGAATTTTTGGTGAAAAAATAGATTTTATAAAAGTGAAGAGTAGGAATTATTTGAAGATTATGAGGCTAAGGGAGAAAAGTGCAATTAAAAGACTGACTAAAAATAAAATTGAAGCGACAATACTGACAATGACAAATGACAATAGGCCATACGCAAGAGTGTAATTAGAAGGAGAGGATTTTGAAGGACTATTAGATAGTGGAGGGTCCGTTACGTGTTTAGGAAAAGGAGCCATAGATTTTATAAGTAGGAAAAATATCAAAATTACAAAAATGAACAATGATATAAGAACAGCTGATGGAAATCAACAGAAGATAGTAGGATGTTTTAGAGCGAATGTTTCATGGGATGGTAGAACACAAGAGTTGGAGATTCTGGTTGTTCCTAGTCTTTTGCAACCACTGTATCTGGGTGTAGATTTCTGGAGTTCTTTTAATGTTGCTCCAAATATAATTAGTGAGCTTAACGCTCCAGTAATGATGAAAGAACAGCCAAATTTTCGCGATCTCTCACCGAATCAAGCTAAGCAGTTGGAGAGCATCAAGTTATTGTTCCCCTCCTTTGCCATACTCGGATTGGGTAAAACCAATCTTGAGGAACATGTGATAGAAGTGGATGACGAACAAATTCCCATAAAACAGAGGCACTATCCCATTTCTCCAGTAGTACAGAAACTGATGTACGCTGAGCTGGACAGAATGCTGGAGATGGGAGTGATAGAGGAGAGTAACAGTGCTTGGAGTTCTCCGGTTGTTTTAGTAAGAAAAAGTGGGAAAAGCAGGCTGTGTCTGGATTCTAGAAAAGTTAATGCCAGAACGAAGAAGTTTGCTTATCCTCTTCCACATATAGAGGGAATTATAAGCAGACTTCAAGATACGAAGTTTATCTCCAGTATCGACTTGAAAGATGCTTTTTGGCAAATTCCTCTGGAGAGCAAGTCAAGGGAGAAGACAGCTTTTACAGTCCCTGGGCGACCGTTATACTAATTTACGGTTATGCCATTCGGGTTGTGTAACGCCGCCCAGAGAATGTCTAAGCTAATGGACAAAGTCATTCCTGGTCGTCTTCGACAGAATGTCTTTGTCTATCTCGATGACCTCTTGATTTGTTTTCCAGATTTCAAAACACATATGAAGGTACTGGAGGAAGTTGCTATAGCTTTACGCCAAGCAGGATTAACAATAAATGTAGAAAAAAGTAAATTTTGTTTCAAGGAGATAAAATACCTAGGGTATGTAGTTGGTGACGGATGTATACGAACTGACAAGGACAAAGTATCGGCGGTCGAGGACTTTCCGATACCGAAGACCCCCAAGCAACTCCGTAGGTTCCTAGGTATGAACGGATGGTATAGACGTTTCATACCAAACTACGCAACGATAGCAGCTCCAATGACAGATTGTTTGAAGAAAGGACAGACTTTTAAGATGACCGACGAAGCTACAACAGCATTTCAACTACTCAAAACGAGTTTAGTTACCGCTCCCATACTCACGAATCCAGACTTTTCAAAACATTTTTACATACAATGCGACGCTTCAACCTCTGGAGTGGGGAGTGTGATCTTCCAGATGGATGAGAAGAAAAATGAGCGACCGATAGCATTCATGTCCCAGAAGCTGAATTCCGCTCAAAGGAATTACAGCGTTACAGAACTTGAATGCTATGCGGCCATATTGTCGGTGAAAAAGTTCAGGGCCTACGTGGAGGGTTTACCCTTTACTATAATCACCGATCACGCAAGTCTGAAATGGTTGATGACGCAAAAAGATCTCACTGGAAGATTGGCCAGATGGAGTTTCTAACTCCAAGGTTTCGACTTCGTGATCGAACATAGGAAGGGTGTCCAAAATGCAGTCCCTGATACTCTCTCACGAGTCCATATGGAGGAGATCACGACCGAAAATTTGGCACCAGAGGTTGACTTTAGTTCACCATATTTTTCGTCAGGAGAATATGTTGAACTAAAGAAGACAATAGAACAAGAAAAGAACCAATTACCAGACATTTGCGTATCAGACGGATTCGTTTATAAACGAACTGACATTAGAACGGGTGACGCAGTACAGGACGACCGAGCGTGGAAGCTTTGGGTTCCGAAAGAGTTGTGCGAGGGTCTTTTGAAAGCTGCACACGATTCCCCAGTCTCTGGACACGGTGGCATAAACAAGACGCTGTCAAAATTAAGACAAAAATATTTCTGGCCTGGAATGGCTGCCGATGTTCAGAACTGGGTGAGATCGTGTGACATTTGCAAATGTAGTAAGTCGATCAATATTACTACTCGACCGCCGATGGGACAACAAAGACTGACTGAACGACCTTTTCAACGGTTATTTATAGACTTTTTGGGCCCTTATCCAAGAACAAGAAACGGAAACACACACATATTCATCGTCCTAGACCATTTTAGTAAATATGTCTTTCTGAAAGCAATACGAAAAGCAACATTATCTGAGGTAGTTAAATTCCTAGAAGAAAGTGTTTTCCATGTGTTTGGTGTTCCAGAGTTTGTTCATTCAGACAACGGAAAACAATTCGTTTCGGAATTGTTTTCCAGCTTCTTGACGAGATATGGTGTCAAACATATACGACCTGCAATTTATTCACCACAAGCTAACGCGTCTGAAAGGGTAAACCAATCTGTTTTATCGAAGATTCGGTCCTATCTCGGTAGTGACCAAACACATTGGGATCAACACGTTAGCAATGTGGTGTTCTCATTGCGAAGCGTTGTACATGATGCTATTGATGTTGAACCATACTACGCGATATTTGGAATACCAATGGTTCAGAACGGCAAAACCTATGAACTACTCCGAAAGTTAGGAGCAGTAAAGGAGTCAAAGATTGAAATTCTAAACAAAGATGACCGGCTAGCGTTAATTAGAACGAAGATTTTTGAAAATCTGAAATTAGCACACCAAAAAGCTACCAAAGTATATAATACACGAAGTCGAGAAATCCAGTATAAAACTGGCCAAATAGTTTATAGACGAAATTTTAAGCAAAGCAACGCTATTGAAAATTATAACGCGAAACTCGGTCCGAAATTCATAAAATCCATAATTCTAAAACCGGTAGGAAATTCCCTTTATGAAATAGGAAATCTAAAAGGTGATAAAGTAGGAGTTTATCATGCGAAAGACTTGCATGTTTAAAAATAAAAACCAAATTGACGCACTCAGATGATGTTGCCCACTGTGATATTAGAGTTAGGTAAAGAGACTTTAGTTTTTTTTTGTAGTTTATTTTTATATGTCATTTTATATTTATGTACATTGATAGCCTGTGATATTTTTTTTTAGTTTAAGTATAATCTGTGATATTTTTCTTTAGTTTAGTAAGTTAGCTTAGCTTTTTATAATCTGTGATATTTGTCTTTAGTTTAGTTAGGTAGCTTAGATTTTTATAATCTGTGATATTTTTCTTTAGTTTAGTTAGGTAGCTTAGCTTTTTATAATCTGTGATATTTTTCTTTAGTTAGTAAGCGGAAGTACCTGATTTTTTTAGTAGAATAAAGACTAATTTTTTTTACCTGTGATATTAGATATATAGCTAGTTCAAATTAGTAATTGTTTATCTTAACAGAAGCTGTGATCATTATTCTTTGTTGATACGTTAAAAAGTAGGCTGCCACCAAAGAGTACATGTTGAAAGAAAACAAACAAAAATAATAGAACTGCTCGACAATTGAAATAATAGAGCATGGGACCTCAGGTAATGGGCTCAGCCACACTACGAGACCATTTAAATAAAAAGATAAATACTAACCCATTATGACGAGCCTGTTACGTGGGCATATGCATGAAAATATATACAAATACCTATAGCCGGCGCGGCGGTGCGGCTGCTCGATGGCGACGACACCGTCCACCATTCCAACGATGAAGATTTGTTATTTGGCTGAGGGCCTAATCCATCTCCGGTGGCTGGTCACCTACAGATGAAGTCAATAGACTTCCGATTTAATTAAATTCTGAAAAAAAAGATAAATTTAGTCAAAAAAAAAATAATAATAATATATTACAAATGCAGTGATGAAGTTGTTTTGCCAGGATTCAATTGCTTTCGCATTAGAATCTTTACAACACAAATTCAACACTCTACACAGCTACGACTTACATACCTTATTTATATAAAAAAGTAATTAGCAGCATCTGGAAAAGAAATTAGAATAATAAAAATATAATTAATGTTACTAGGAATTAGTTTAATTTAGTAAATAATACTCACCAAAATAATTTCTGCTCCTCTATGTACGTCCATGTTTGTTATGATTTTTGTTTTGACAATTACCACATATGTATGTAGGTATCCTAGCTAGTTGTTTCGGTCTGCGCATGCAATAGTAGCTTTGTCTTGTTTTCACCCAAGGGATAAGGGGGTAGACAAATTACTACTAGCGCATGCGCAGGAATGTATTTGACACGATTGTTCATCCACCGGATGAACTTAAATGAATTGCTTAATGGTTTAAGTATAAGATATATACAGGATGAGATGAAAATTTATTTAAATAAATAATTTACGAGATTAGAAAGATACGATAAAGATTAGAATAATTAGTTAAAATAAATAATAGGATTAGTTAGGAATTTAGGAATTAGATTGATATTAGGATAATAGAAGAGAAATAGACTGATATAGAAATATAAGACTGTATTAGTAGTATATGTATATGTGTGGGTAAGATTTCTTGGACGTGGATAAGGGGGGTAATTATCTGTGATCTCACTCAGAGGTAGTGGTAACTATCGGGTGATTTTTTAAGAGCTTGAGAACTTTTTTTAAAAAAAAAACGCATAAAATTTGCAAAATCTCATCGATTCTTTATTTGAAAGGTTAGATTGGTCCATGACATTTACTTTTTGAAGATAATTTCATTTAAATGTTGACCGCGGCTGCGTCTTAGGTGTTCCATTCGGAAAGTCCAATTTTGGGTAACTTTTTCGAGCATTTCGGCCGGAATAGCCCGAATTTCTTCGGAAATGTTGTCTTCCAAAGCTGGAATAGTTGCTGGCTTATTTGTGTAGACTTTAGACTTGACGTAGCCCCACAAAAAATAGTCTAAAGGCGTCAAATCGCATGATCTTGGTGGCCAACTTACCGGTCCATTCCTTGAGATGAATTGTTCTCCGAAGTTTTCCCTCAAAATGGCCATAGAATCGCGAGCTGTGTGGCATGTAGCGCCATCTTGTTGAAACCACATGTCAACCAAGTTCAGTTCTTCCATTTTTGGCAACAAAAAGTTTGTTAGCATTGAACGATAGCGATCGCCATTCACCGTAACGTTGCGTCCAACAGCATCTTTGAAAAAATACGGTCCAATGATTCCACCAGCGTACAAACCACACCAAACAGTGCATTTTTCGGGATGCATGGGCAGTTCTTGAACGGCTTCTGGTTGCTCTTCACTCCAAATGCGGCAATTTTGCTTATTTACGTAGCCATTCAACCAGAAATGAGCCTCATCGCTGAACAAAATTTGTCGATAAAAAAGCGGATTTTCTGCCAACACACATTTCGAACCGAACACTGATTTTGGTAATAAAATTCAATGATTTGCAAGCGTTGCTCGTTAGTAAGTCTATTCATGATGAAATGTCAAAGCATACTGAGCATCTTTCTCTTTGACACCATGTCTGAAATCCCGCGTGATCTGTCAAATACTAATGCATGAAAATCCTAACCTCAAAAAAATCACCCATTATTTACTTAGTTCATAGGAGAAGGCTAGGAACTAGCCTAAGAGATTTTATGGTCGTTCTTACGTTTGATAGACTGAGAAATAGAAGTGCTAACGGCCAGTGATTTTTAATCAACAGTGATACAAAGAGTTGTATTAAAAATAAGAAGTTTTATTTTACTATATGAAATAAGTGAATTGAAATAAATATAATAAAATCAAATACACCAGGTAAACTATATTTATATTGTGAAAAGATGAAAGAAGACCTAATATAGGTGTAATTCTATATATATAGATTGAAGTCGGTACGTTGAATTGGAAATAAGAACTAGAAAAATTCTAGAAAGTTTGGTGACGAAATTGATAGATACATATATAGATAATTTTAACAGCAGAGGTATATGACCATAAAATGGACGTGTTAAAGTTTTTGTCTGATGTGTGATTTGCTTTTTTTTACTTTTATTAGGTTCAGGTCAGGTTCTCCAAGGAGCAGCAAAATTAGTAGCAGAAGCCTGAGCCTCTGCCAAGTTTCTTTATTTCCTTCGATTCTTCAAACTTTGACTTTGAAGAAGGACATTCTACACAATAGAAGTATTCCTTTGTCCAGGACAAAGGAAACAGCTTCTAAGGCACATAGAGTCCAGAGTCCAAGAGGGTACTTGATATCTACAAGCGTTAGATATAGATAGATATCAATCGAAGGAAGAAAAGAAAGGGTTTTGTGCAAGAACAAAAAAAAAGGGTGTCCAGAGGAAAAGTTAACGAAAGGAAGAAGTGAAAGAAAAAAAAAAACTTTTAAATTTTTTTTATTTTTTTTTACTAATTTGAGTTAAGTAAAATAGAGTAAAAATCAAATCTGTAAAATCAAGTTCTCCATATCCTTTTTTTTTTAAACTAATTAAATTTTTTTATTTGAATTTGGTTTGAATTGATATAAGTGAAAAAGTGATTTTATAGGCTTATCTAAGTAATAAATTCAGTGGTGGCGAAAGTGCTACACCTGGTTCTCTACGTGCTGCCGGCAGAACGACGAGGGACTAGAAACCTGTAAGTAAAAACACTTTCATTTTGTGGATGAAAGATCTTAAAAGCCTCTACGGTCAATTTATTGACTGAATTGTGATTCAAACTTTTTTTTTTAATTTTTTTATATATTTTTTTATTATTTTTAATTAATTTTTTTTTATAAGATAAGAAAAGAGAGAACTCGATTGAGTATTTTGTTGCTTAATGGACTCAAAATTAATTAAAATTATAATTTGAATTTGTGGTTGAAAGATAAGAAAAATGGTGTATTAATTTAAAAGCTAGTGGTGTGTGAAGTCTTGGTAAGGCCGTCCAGATATGATTTTCAAATTTTTGTTTGACATGACAGACTAACTACTACGGACTAATTCGTGACTGGTTGAGTCATTTTAGGGGCTATTTCCGCTACATTCGGCCATGGAAATAGCGAAGGAAGTATCTTCATGATACTTGGGCGGGTTGGCCAGATTTTCGTCAATAACATCAGACGAACCTTTGGGATTCAGTGTGACGATATTTAAGGGGGTAAGAAAGAGGTGCTTTAGGAAGAATAAGTTTACGTTTCTAGATTTTCTTATTTAGTTTTAGTTAGGGTTTAGTTTTTCTTTTATTTTTTTTTACTTAATTTTTTTTATAATTTCATTTTTATTATTTTTTTTATTATTATTATTTTTTCGGTGAAGGGTTTTATTATTATTATTATTTTATTAGGTTAGTCATATTAATTTTGGGGAGAGTACGATAACTTTGGCGACAAAGTTTAATGACGGATTTGTATAGAACAGTTAAAAACAAGCATTTTTTACTATGGGAGGGGGGGTCTATCTCCCCCCGTTTAGGCGGTAGGTTCAGTTTAAAAAAATATGTACATTAAATGGAAACAAAATAATTAAAAAATAACGGTAATACTTATAATTAAGTATTATACCTTTTTTTAAAGCCAACACTTTTGTCTATTAGCTTTTTTTTAAATCAAGTCAAAACTATGCATAGTTTTTGAAAAAAAATGTTTTAAAGTCAAAACTTGTGCAAAAAAAGTTAAAAAAAAGGTTTAAAGTGTAATTTTTCAAAACTTTCAGATTATCTACTATTTTTTTTATAATTCATTGCTCTTATTTGTTTTTGATCAAAAACTGAAAACTAAATGACTTGATGTCTTCTAGTTCTTGAGAAAAATGAAAATTACCAAAACAAAATATTTTAATTAAATTACTTTTTCCTTGCTTAAGTATTAACGTAGTCTTATTTTGATAGTAATAATCGAATATGGATTAAGATATACCTAGGGTAAATTAATTTTTCTTAAATCCAGCTTATTTAAATGCAAAAGAAACTTTGCATGCACCCCATCTTGCACCCACCGCACCTTGCACCCTCCCCACCTTGCACGCACTCCAACTTGAACCCACCCCAAATCCTATAGTGTGACCAAGCAGGGGTGTTGCAGGGAGGGAGCATGCCCCCCTTACAGATGCCACTGTTGCATACACCCAAACTCGCGCACACCTTACTGTTGCATACACCCAAACACGCATTACGCATACGCAAATACCATTATTACTATCAAAATAAGACCACTCAAGCAAAAAAAAAAAGAATTAAATTAAAATAGTAGCTGTGGTTATTTTCAATTATCTCAAAAACTAAAAGACATACAATCATCTAGTTTTCAGTTTTTGATCAAAAACAAATAAGAGAAATAAATTCTGAAATAAAAACAATGGTAGATAATCTTGAAGTATTGAAAAAGTTACACTTTAAACCTTTTTTTAACTTTTTTTACTCAAATTTTGAGTTTAAAATTAAATTTTTATTTTCAATTTTCTCAAAAACTAAAAGACATAAAATCATCTAGTTTTCAGTTTTTGATCAAAAAAAAATAAGAGCATTAAATTCTGAAATAAAAACAATGGTAGATAATCTTGAAGTATTGAAAATGTTACACTTTAAACCTTTTTTTAACTTTTTTACTCAAATTTTGAGTTTAAAATTAAATTTTTCAAAAACTACGCATAGTTTTGACTTGATTTAAAAACTGGCTAATAGAACAGAATGTTGGCTTTAAAAAAATGTATACAACTTAATTGCAAGTATCACCGTTATTTTTTAATTATTTTTTCCATTTTAAATAATAACTTTTTTAAATAGCCCCTCCCGCCTAAACGGGGGGAGATAGACCCCCCTCCCATAGTAAAAAATGCTTGTATTAAGACCCTCTACCAAAAACCGTTATTATATCTTGGCGCCAAAATTATCGTACTCGTGCCTTAATTTTTTTTTAGGATTTTTTTTTTGTAAACTTAATTCGAAGCACCGAATTCTGATTTCTCTTAGATATCGTCAAAGTTCACAGGTTTGTGTCATTTTCATCTTTTATGTACCTTAGGCACGAGTAAAAATTAATGTTTAGTCGAGCAGGAGGTGTACTGGAAGGTGGCAAGAACCACCCCACGCGACGAGCTGAGCCGTGCAACCACAAGCGTTCTGAAGCCTCTTCCAGTACACCAAAGCATTCCCCCGTGGAGACCTGACTCCTAACAGCCGAAAAAAGGCCGTCAAGCGAAACAGATCTCAGGAAGAGATCTGCACGTCTCAGAAAAAGAGCAAGCTTGACGGCCGGACAAAGCCAGGGAAAGCACCATCTTCTGGAGCAACGCAACTGCGTACTCTTAGTGAGGTTGTCAGGGATGACCTCCAAGTAGCAGTTGTGGATGAGCTCTCCACAAACAGCAAAGGTCTGCTGAACGTGTGGAACTCTATCGAGGGCAAGCTCTCTGAGATGGTGTTTTCATACACAATAACTAACAGTGAGGGCCCCTACCCTAGTTTTGACTCTGGCGAGATGCTCAGGGGGATAGGGTAATCAAGTGTGCTGACAGGTTTTCTAGGGATTTCCTTAGTGAAAGCATTGCTAAGGTTAGCAATGCCTGGGAGGGCTTGAAGCTCAAGCTTATCCTGGCTAAGGACATCCCTAGACAACCGAAGGCTCGCATTTGGTTGCCGCTCATGATCATAAAGCCAAGCGGACAGTACTTGATCCGCGGTCTTTAGAGGCAAAATCTGCTGGTCCCCATTCACGATTGGGCTGTGATTAAAGCAGAAGAACCACAGAAGACCAGCGCCTCTTACCTTCTGAGGATTAGCGAGGAAAGCCTAGGGGCTCTCGAAAAGGCCTAGTATAAGCTTAGTTTTGGCATAAGGAATGCCAAAATTAAAATTCTGCAGAGTCAGGGAACAGATACCGACAAAGCTGATGGCAACGTCGAGGTTGACGATGTTGTTAGCGGAGTCGAGGTCCCCAGCGAGTTGCCGGGCCCCAGCTCTCTAAAAATAAAAATTAAAAACGCGCTGAAGGTCGTCCAGATTAATCTGAAGCACTCTAAGTGTGCTTCAGATAATATGAGAGTTTTCCTTAGGGAGGAAAACTTCAACATTGGCGTTATCCAAGAACCGTGGATAAACGACCTCAAGGTGCGGGGCCTCCAAGACAACCAATACGACCTCTTTTATAAAACCGCAGATCAAGACCAAGGTAATCCCAGAACTTGTATTTTAGCTAAGAAACATTTAAATGGTTTTTTATGTCCAAATTATAGCACTCCTGATCTGACAGTTGTCAGATTCGAAGACAAAAATACACAGGGTTTGCTGCTGGCCTCTTTCTACTCTGCCCACAATGCACCATCACCTCCGGAGGAGGTGTGCAAAATCATAAACAAAGCTAAGATCGATAAGGCAAACCTTCTGATCGGAGGCGACGCGAATGCTCGGCATACCCTTTGGTGAAGCTCTGAAATCAACGAACGAGGTGAGTCACTTTTTGATTTTATTATTGCACATAATATGACCATTTGTAACAGAGGCAATACTCCCACTTTCGTCTTTCCGAGCTCGGAAAATTATGATGGATGGGAGGATGTGCTTGATGTTACTTTAGTAAACAACCGTAATTTATTAGTGGAGAATTGGAGAGTTTCTCCTTTGAATTCGTTTTCGGATCACAAGTGGATTCTTTTTCAAATTAATTTCGAGTCGAAAAACCCTCCGCCTTATAGAAATCCCAGAAGAACTGACTGGAAGAAATTCAGTCAAATTGCTAATTCCAAACTGAGCAACTTACCGAATCTCACAGAATCGATATACCTTGAATCAAAGGTGAAAACCTTTGAAGCTTCTATAAGTAAAGCTTTTAGAGTCTCTTGGCCAGTTAAATACAGCCGTAAAACCCTTCCTTCTTGGTGGAATGAAGAACTGTCCAGTCTTAGGAAAATGACGAGGACAATGTTTAATATCTGCCACAAACATAAGTTTTACCAACCGTATAAAGACTCTCTTAAAATTTACAAGCAAGCCCTGTCATCAGCCAAAAGACAAGGCTGGAGAGAATACTGTCAATCAATCGAGGATATAAGGGAGTCCGCAAGGCTTAGCAAAGTTTTATCGAAGGAACATTGTAATCCTTCATTTCTAAAAAAGCCTGATGGAACCTGGACAGCCTCTCCAGCCGAATCTCTTGAGCTACTGATGAAGACGCACTTTCCGGGTTGCGAGAGCGATAACCCCGAACCGCGTGAAACCACAGAGCTAAACGTAGCTCATGTGGAGCAAGTCAATTCCGTTATAACCAGAGAAAATATTTTGTGGGCCATCAATACTTTCTGTCCATATAAATCCCCAGGCATGGATGGCATATTGCCAGTTATGCTTCAAAAGTTGCATGATGTGGCAGTTCCATGGCTGGAACAAATATTCAAAGGATGCCTCCTTCTCAAACATGTGCCCATGTCATGGAGACAGGTCAAGGTAGTTTTTATTCCGAAAGTGGGTAGGCGTGGTCACGAATCCGCGAAGGATTTCAGACCAATAAGCTTAACATCTTTTGTGCTTAAAACCTTGGAGCGCATTCTTGATTACCATATTAGAGAAATCTTAGATGGACGACCTCTCGAAAGCTCTCAGCATGCTTATCTTAAGGTCAAATCTACGGAGACTGCCCTCCATGAGGTAGTGCGTACTGTAGAAAAAACAATCCATTATAAAGAATTTACTCTTGCCACCTTCTTAGACATAGAAGGTGCTTTTAACAACGTCCTTACCGAATCCATAGAAGAATCGCTCGTTAAGTTCGGTGTAGAATACTTCATTCGAGAATGGATTATTTCCATGCTCAGTGGTATGAAGATTCAAGCCACTCTAGGCAATACAATCGCAACAAAACACGTGAGTAGGGGAACACCCCAGGGTGATGTCCTTTCGCCTCTTCTGTGGCTTCTGGTCATGGATACAATTCTCGTTAAATTAGAGAGATGTGGAGTGAAGGCGGTAGCCTATGCGGATGATTTGGTGCTATTGGTGTGAGGAAAGTACACCTCTGTGATTAGTGAAATCACGGAGTCAGCTTTGAAGAAAGTTAGCAGCTGGGCCACTAGTTGTGGTCTAGGAGTTAACCAAAGTAAAACTGACCTGATGCTCTTTACCACCAAAACTAAAGTACCGCCCTTCACGCTACCTCGACTCAACGGTCAAATCCTATCATTTTCTTCCAGTGCAAAATATTTGGGAGTTATACTCGACCCTAAATTAAACTGGAAACGAAATATTGAAGTGCGGGTTAAGAAGGCCTGTGTTGCCTTCTACGCCTGCAGCAAAACTTTCGACAAAAAGTGGGGACTTCAGTCGAAGATCATTTTATGGACGTACACAGCCGTAGTACGTCCAATCTTAACTTATGGTTCGATTGTGTGGTGGCCTGCTCTTAGAAATGCCTACAATATCGTTAAGCTAAAGAAGGTTCAGAGAACAGCTTGCGTGGGCACCACAGGGGCCATGCGTACTTGCCCAACGGACGCCTTAAACTTTATTTTTAATCTTCTACCAATCGACCTTTTCATTAAATACATAGTTTCCTGCAGCGCTATTAGGCTGAAGGAATCAAACAGCTGGTTGTCAAAACCTTATGGTCACAGCAACACAGCGAAATTGATTCCCTCAGATATTATCTCGGTAGACACTGACTACTGCACTCCTACTTTGAGCCTTAGTAGGGGTTTTAAGGTCATTTTCCCATCCAGAGAAGATTGGGAGGATGACATCGTGTCGATAGGTTTCGATACAACCATCTTTACTGACGGATCAAAGATGGAGTGCGGAGTTGGTTCTGGGATCTTTTCTGAGTCCCTAAATGTAGCTAAATTCCTTAGGCTTCCTGACTTTGCTAGCAATTTTCAGGCTGAATTGCTGGCAATTAGGGAGGCATGTAGAATACTTAAACAAAGCCCAAACCAAAACCGAAATGCGGCTATCTTCACAGACAGTCAGGCAGCTATCAAAGCCATTAACTCGGCTACATCATCATCTAAATTGGTCCAGCAATGTCGCGATGAGCTTGCGAGCCTGAACATTAACCTCGGTGTCACCCTGATCTGGGTTCCGGGCCATAGTGGTATCGTGGGAAATGAACGGGCTGACGAGCTAGCCAGGCAAGGATCGGCCCTTCATAGCTCACTTGCGGAAATGGTAAACATTCCTCTTGGTGCTATGAAGGGTAAAATCTTTTCCATCTACCAAACTGAATCAAATCGAAGGTGGAGCAATTTACCCAACTGCATTATATCTAGGAAGATATGGCCCACCTATAATAAAACCCGTACAAACGATCTTCTATGCAGGCCAAGGCAAGACATAGCCAGGATTGTTGCGGTTTGTACCGGACATTGGCCTATAGGAGTTCATGCAGAGAAATTGGGTATCTCTTACAACACCTTTTGTCGTAGTTGCTGCGACCAAAGAGAAAGTGAAACGATAATCCATTTCCTCTGCAAATGTCCTGCCTTAGCATGCCCTAGAATGAAATGCTTTGGGAAAGCATTCTTTCACGAACTGGATGAGCTATCTGAGACAAAGATTAGAGACCTAATCTCTTTTCTCAATGCGACAAAATGGCTCTAATTTAATCGCTATGAAGCTTCTCTATAAATCTTTTTCTTTCTTTCACAGGTCAAACGAGTTTTGGTATCAAAACGGCGCACTACAGCGCTAATTGGATCTCAGGCTAGGCTGCCCTGAGATCGCCATTTCTACCTACCTACCCTAGTTTTTCAAAACTTTCAAATTATCTACTGTTTTTTTTTTAGAATTCATTGCTCTTATTTGTTTTTGATCAAAAACTGAAAACTAGATGACTTTATGTCTTCTAGTTCTTGAGAAAATTGAAAATTACCAAAAAAAAATATTTTAATTAAATTACTTTTTTCTTGCTTAAGTATTAACGTAGTCTTATTTTGATAGTAATAACCGAATATGGATTAAGATACACCTAGGGTAAATTAATTTTTCTTAAATCCAGCTTATTTAAATGCAAAATGAAACTTTGCATGCACCCCATCTTGCACCCACCGAACCTTGTTCCCTCCCCACCTTGCACGCACTCCAACTTGCACCCACCCCAAATCCTATAGTGTTCCCAAGCAGAGGGGTTGCAGGGGGGCAGCATGCCCCCCTTACAGATCCCACTGTTGCATACACCCAAACTCGCACACACCTTACTGTTGCACACACCCAAACTCGCACCTTCCATTGTTACTATCAAAATAAGACCACTCAAGCAAAAAAAAAAAGAATTAAATTAAAATAGTAGTTGTGGTTATTTTCAATTTTATCAAAAACTAAAAGACATAAAATCATCTAGTTTTCAGTTTTTGATCAAAAACAAATAAGAGCAATAAATTCTGAAATAAAAACAATGGTAGATAATCATTCCGGGCACATTCATTTTTCAGGATTTTTGCCGAAACCCCCACCTGCTGGAGTGACCTGTTTACCAAGGATTAGGATGCTGGGAGGCACACCTTTTGGAGATGTGGATCGGAGGTGCCCGTTAGAGACTGACGAGCAAGAACCAAGCTGGAATGTCATCTTTCAAGCATAAAGTGCATACAAAAAAACTATATTTACTTTGCAGTACCTACTAATTTTCCTGTATTTTGTTTTTCAGAAATCGTCAAATGGAGGCAGTCAACAATTGCTATTATCCCGTCATCTCTATCCGCCACCACTACAAATTTTTATAACAGTATTTTGAGGGATTTGATCAAAGATCAAAATCAAAGAAAAAGGTTTAAATTAATAAATCAATAAATGAATAAATATATAAATAAATAAATAAATAAGTTAATAAAATTAGCGATTTAGTAAATATCACAGATCGTAGTTATTATTTTCAAAGACAGAAGTTTTATGGAGTATAAGTTAATAAAATTAGTAAATTAAGTATCACAGGTTTTAAAAAATAAGTTACTTAAACTAAATTAAAAGAAAATATAAATATCACAGATAAAAAAAAAGGTTTTAAAGCTATCAGTCTTAATAGAATTAATAAAGTTAGTGAAAATATCACAGATGGAATGGTTAAACCATTTTATCACAGATGAAAAAATTTAAAGCTATCAGTCTTAGTAGGATTAATAAAGTTAGTAAAAATATCACAGATGGAATGGTTAAACCATTTTATCACAGATGCTTAATAAAATAAGTTAAGATATTAATAAATAAATAAGAACATTTAACATTAAGTAACATTTAAAACATAAAGCATGCAATAAATATATATATATACTTAAAATATCCGTGTTTATTAATCATTTCCAGGTACTTGTGTGTTTTAATATAGGGTGTTTCGGTGTTTTTCTTTTTCGAATTGTTGTTGATTGAATAACATAAGTGATACTCACGGATAATTCAATAAATTAACTAATAACAAACAGAAACGATACGAATAGCAACAATGATAACTACGAAAAACGATTTGTATTTAAAACAAACAAACAAACGTGTTTTTGAAGCAGTCTACTTATTGTTTTAAATCTTTTGCGTGATATATTCCAATCTTTTTGCCGCTAAGATTCTCTAGTTCGTACATGTTGTTTCCAACTTGTTTAACGATTCTACATTTTATGAATTTTGGCGATAGTTTTGCGGATAAGCATTTCGTAACATCGCTTAAAATGAAGTTCTTTCTATATATTTCCTGTCCGGGCACAAATCTTACTTTTTTGGTACGGATATTGTACGGTTTTGCAGACTTATCGTTTGCCTTGAGAATATTTTCGCGGATTTCCTTCCGTATACACTGCAATCGGTCACGTCTGGGAATAGTCAAAAGCTCATTGTCGTCCACCGCGTTTAGTTTTCGGGCCAGTTCATAGCTACTACCGTGCGTCATCATATTGGTCCCAAATAAGGCATAGTATGGTGATACGCCAGTTGAACTATGAACTGAACTTCTCAGGGCACATGCTATATCGCTCAGGTGAGCATCCCGTTCGCGTTGATCGTTTTTAAGATATGAACGGATGGCTGCCAATACTGAGCGGTTGACCCTCTCCGACGCGTTCGATTGCGGCGCATAGTTGGCAGTTTTGAAGTGCCTTATGTCGTATTTAGACAACAGATTTTGAAAATCTTTTGCTATAAATTGTTTCCCGTTATCCGAATGAATCATATTTGGAACGCGAAACGCGTTGAATACTTCTAGTCGCAAAAATTGAATAACACTCGATGTGTTCGCAGTTCTCAAGGCTTTTAATAAAACGAATTTTGACAAGTGATCTAATACTACAAATACGTATGCGTTTCCGGACTTCGATCTCGGATAAGGTCCGAGGAAGTCTATATATAATTTCTCAAACGGTCGATTAATACAATATGACGTAACTATAGGTGGACGGGAGACTAGGTTAGACGCTTTACTTTGTTTACATATACTACAGTTAGACACATAATTACGAACTTGGACAGTCATTTTAACCAATAAAAGTGTTGACGGATTCTATTTAAAGTTTTCCCTATGCCTCCGTGGGCAGTACGTGGGGGATTGTGCGATTTCTTAATAATTTCTTCGGTAAGATCAGACGGTATCCACAACAACCAAGAGTGTTCCGTCATGATGTCATCGCCTTCTCTTCTAAACGCGCGTTTATAAACGAATCCGTCTTCAACCTTCAAATCAGGAAGTTGTGTTGCGTTGGTTTTTATAGCTTCTATTAGACTTTTGTACTCATCTGATTTAAATTCTTCGGAGTCGAGATCTATTAGAGGAGCAACTTCTTCTAAGTCCAGCGTATCTAAATGTACCCGGGAAAAAGTGTCTGGAACTACATTCAGCGTGCCTTTTCGGTGCTGTATGTCAAAGGCATACGACTGCAGCAACAAACTCCACCTGGCTAGTTTACCGCTTAGGTCCTTCATACTCATAAGCCACTTAAGACTAGAGTGGTCGGTGATTACAGTGAAATCCATGCCCTCGACATACGGCCTGCATTTCTGCACAGCCATCACGGCAGCCATGCACTCTTTCTCGGTAACACTATAGTTACGCTGACTCTTGTTAAATTTTTGTGAGAAATATGCAATTGGAACTTCCTCATCTTCATTGATTCCCACATCCGAAGCATCACACTGGATATAGAATCTTTTTTTTAAGTCCGGATGTGAAAGAACCGGTGCCGTGGTTAACGCCTTCGTTAGTTCATCGAACGCTTGCAGTGCCTTATCGGTCATCTTGAATTTGTCGTTCCTCTTTTTCAGCAGGTCCGTTAGGGGTGCAGTCAGGCTGCAAAAATTCTTTATACATTTTCGATATCACCCTGCTAAACCAAGTAGCCGCCGAACCTGTCTTGGAGACTTGGGAATTGGAAAATCCACAATCGCCTCTACTTTGGCAGGGTCTGTTTTAAGCTGTCCACCACCCACAATGAATCCCAAGTATTTTAGTTCTTTGAAGCAAAATTTGGATTTCGTCATGTTAATGGTAAGATTAGCCTTTCCCAAACAGTCGGCTACTTCATTTAACAAGGTCATATGCGTCTCAAAATCCGGCGCCATGACAAGCAGGTCATCTAAATACACAAACACACGATCCCTAAGTCGTGCAGGAATAACCTTGTCCATCATCTGGCATAATCTTTGGGCTGCATTGCATAACCCAAAAGGCATAACAGTGAACTGGTACAAGGGTCTTCCCGGTACCGCAAAGGCAGTCTTTTCCCTACTCTGTTTCTCCAACGGTATTTGCCAGAATGCTTCCTTTAGATCTATACTACTTATGTAGTAAGTATCTGGTAGTCGACTGAGGAGCGCTTCGATGTGGGGTAGCGGATTCGCGTTTTTCTTCGTCAGGGAGTTTACCTTACGAGAATCAAGACAAAGCCGATTTTTGCCTGGTTTTCGCAAGAGAACCACTGGCGAACACCATGGGCTTCGCTCTCCTCAATTACGCCGAGATCCAACATTCGATCTAGCTCTTCATACAAAATGACTTGTACCGCTGGTGAAACAGGGTAGTGACGCTGTTTCACAGGGAGCGCATCTCCGGTATCGATGACATGTTCCATAAGCGTTGTCTTTCCAAGTCCATCACGGTCAAAACACAAAAATCTCTGCTTGACTGCATCCAGTTTGGCCTGTTGGTCAGAGTTCAACTGGTGAGTGTTCGATAAATCTAATTCTTCGTTAGCCGAAATGCTGCTAATTATACTTGGGGCTAAATGAAATGCTCTCCAGAAGTCTACCCCAAGATAGATCTCCTGGTCTAAATTTGGAACGAGAAAGAATGTTATATTTTGCACCTTGTTTTCATATTGCACTTTTAAATTTATTTTTTCTACAATGGATTGACTTTTACCGTCAGCCGTTCTAACTCCCGAATGATAGGGTAAAACTTTACCTCGGAGTTCGTTAACTAGTAACATACAATTTTTTCCTAATATGCTAACGCTCGCCCCGCTATCTAGCAATCATACCACCTCTTTGTCACCTATCTTAATTTAATTAGGGTCTGATGCTAAATTTAGGATCGTAGAGGAAATTCGTTTTCGAGTTTCTTTCCTACATTTGAAACGGGAACGGCTTGGTTGTACTCTTTGATTCTCACATGTAATGGCTTGATTTAAATAAACTTGGTTTTGCCTTTTTACTTTCATTCATTTCTGTTTGGGTTTCTCGTGTTAAAATTCTGATTTTCTTCTCAACATCTTCCAAGAGAGGGGTTTCCATCGCTACATTATCGGATGTGGAGTTTTTTGTATCTATTGGGGGTTCTGATTTGGATTGGCACGCGATTCCCCCGTACCCTTCGCGTCCCGAGACCGGTTTCCCTGATTACATCGTGGGCAACGTGGAGTTATTACTCCTTCTAGGCCATACTTGTAGCAAAACACGTTTCGCACATCAGACTCACAATCAAAGTAAGTATGGCTCTGCACTCTGCAGTTCCAACACTCTAACTTTGTAGTGTCCGCGTATTTGCGAGGCGGAATTTTTGGTCGCGCCGTACCAAACTTATAAGCAGCAAGCTGTTGATCAGCCTTCTTCTTCTCTTCTTCCAATTCTAGAGCTCATTGACCGGAAGTTTGCTGGGTGGTTTGGCAAATGTTTTTGGCACTTCTTTCCTCGGAAATACCACTTCTGCATCCTTACAGGCAGTACTCAGCTGATCCAAGGTGAAGATGGCCTGTGGGTAAACTAATTTCCCTATTCTTTCGTTTAAATTTCTTTTCAGAATCCGCACCATCTCTACATCTGGTATTGGGACCCTTAACTGGAATTTCATCTTGTTAACGGCCATAAAGAAATCTTCGCAATTCTCCCAGGAATGCTGCTTGCGATCCATTATGTCTCGTATTATCTCCAAGCTGGAGCGAGTATTTCTGAACTGACGCAGCAAGGCTTCCTTCAAAGCTGGCCAGTCATGGCGGTAATTTGTCCGCTGAAACTGCCAGTACCACTCGGTAGCATTTCCTGAGAGAAGTAGATGAAAATCCATTAACACTTCTGCCCATGAACATCTATGCTTGTTACGCTGGATCTCAACCCGAATTACAAAATCTTCAGCGGTCATAGTCGCTGGTTGGCCATCGAACTTCAAGCCCCATCTATCCATTCTTATCGGACCTTGCGGTCTCGGATGGTGAGTTGGGCCGTAGTACTCCGGTTGGTAGCCGTATGGATTTGGAGTTCGCATGGGATAAAAGCTGGCATAGGGATCTGAAGGGATTTCATCATACGCAGCAGGAAGATTAACCCTATCGTGATGTCTTCTCGTCGGGTCGGGTATTCGGCTTCTCGGTTGATTAACTGGTACAAATGCGCTTCCACCTGGATCAACTGGAGGATGCTGCTGCAATGGTGGCTGTGTAGCTGGTACGGGTCTAGGCATCTGATCGGCGGAAGATTGATTGTTAGGCCCTATATTCAAATTCCTAAGGAATTCACCAAGCTGACTCTGGATTTCACTCTTCAAGGTATTGGTAATTTCCCTTTGCATAACTTGTCGGGTAGTAGGCAAACCTTCTACCATGGCCAAGTTAATGTACGCTCTTATATCTTCAGGTAATAATCTTTTCTCTTTTGGTTTTGTTACAGAAGGAGGTGGTCTTTGAGCTAGGCTCTCAAGATGTCCCTAGAACTACCTGAGCCAACTGCCTGGACAGATACTGGTCTATTACAAGTGTCAGGCACAAAACCTGTCGCTGGCCGCACAGTATCGTTCATCGATCCGATACTTTGCCTATCATGCACATTCTCCGCTCCCATCCCACTCACTTGACTAAACGGGGGAGGAGAAACTGAATCCACAGTGCTATAGGTTTCGTTGCGAGCCAGAGGAATTCCTGCCCTAGCTGGTTGGTTGGATTCAGCTCGGATTTGCCTATCAGAAATAAGAAGAGAATACATCATCTGCTGTCTAGAGGTATGATCTAACCCTTCACTTGCCGACCTGGTTAATCTTGGTTGATTTATTTCAGCATTCCTTATAAGGCGGTTTATGCGATCTTCCTCTTCTTTACTGGAATAAGCCATCGGTAATTTGTTCAACAATCAACAAGGAAAATGAAAAACGAAAACAACAAAAAGGTGATGAGTTTCAAAAAAAATAATTATTTTAGCTAAGAAACCTAATTTCTTCACTAATACTAAAAAAATTCAACTATTTAGAAAAACACCTTTTGGTAACAAAAAATGTACACAACTAACCTACGAAACTTGTCAGAAAAAAAAATAAATAAATAATGTAATAATGAAAAAAAAAAATGTAAACTTAACGGAACTAGAATAAGAAGAAAAAATGAAAAAAAATAAATTGAAAAAACTAAATTAAGAAAAATAAATTAATCAAACAAAAACAAAATGTAAACTTAAAGAAAACTGTACACAAAAAATAAATAAATAAGATAAAAGAACTGTAACCTGTAAACTTGAACCAAAAAAGATATTATATTGTAACAAAAAGATATATAAATACCAAAGAGCTTAATAAATAACAAAAAAAATAATAAATAACTGAAGAAATTTTTAATAAATAACGAAAACACGTAAATAAATAATGGAAACGAAAAATGTAAAGAAAAATATTGTAAATAAATAACGAATTTTTCAAAAACTGTACTTAAACTTACAAAAAAACTGTAACTATATCAAAGTAAATTATTAAATAACTCCAAAAAAAACTTGAAGAAAGTTAACAACTAACTTTAAAATTTCAAAAAAAAACTTGATTTTAACTAACAAAAAAAAAAAAAACAAAATGATAAAGAAGTAACTCAAATTAAATTATTCTCTAAAAATACTAAACTTGTAACGAAAAACGAAAAACAATAGATAGCCTTTTAACAAATGTAATTCTAAAAAAAACTATTTTAGAAAACTTTGTAAGGTTATCTTTAAATTTTGTTATCTTACCAAAATTAAATCAATTTTCTATAAGGAAAACAAATTAATTCTATGTAGTAAGAAAACTTATCGAAAATAAACTTAACAAACTTAGAAAACAAAAGAAAACAAATTAAGAACAAATATAAAATTCCAATACTTTTGTACTGAAATGTAAATAGAAATAAATATCAAGAAAAAATTAACGAAAACTCAAACAAAAAGAATAAGAGTGTAACTTTTTGAAAAGTATCCCACCAATGTACACAAAAACTAAATAAAAAAAAAGTATATAATAAAAAAAATTAATTTAAACCAAAAAGATTTAAGTAAACGATTTCGTTACTCTAAAAAGAAATGTTAATTTCAGGTTTCCATGAACATACAGGGTGCTTCAGGTAGCTTCATAACGACATGGTATGACCCTACTGACGACCTCGCTGAAAAAAAAAGACATCAGACGGACAGACTAAACTTCCCCCGATGTGATGGGAAAACTAATAGAAACACAAACGATTTACGTTACAAAGTTTTCCCCTACCGTTCCCGCAATCCTAGACGGTCTCAAGGACTTATCTAGAAGACATGAAACGGTAGGATAAAAATCACAAAAAAATTTGGAACGATGATGTCGGACTACACGTCTCGCACAATCAATCGTCCAAGTAGGAAACAGGACTAGGAATAGAAAAGTGAAAAATTAGAAAAATAGCAAAATAAAAAAAGTTAAGATGGGAATAGGTAAAAGACAATACTAAAATGTACTGACTGACCTTACTCAAGCTCTCGCAAAGGAACGTCGCGATACACCTAGGTTCGCCTGTGGCCTTCCTGGTGCAGACATACGCCCTTTGCAAAAACTCCAGTAATTCCAGAAAGAACATTACATTCATTAACCGCGGTCACTGTGAATTTTCAAACACTCGTCGCGATACGGCTAGGTACGCCTGTGGCCTTCCTGACGCAGAGTTACGAGGTTTAAAAATCCACAGCAAGTTTGGTTAAGACAATGCGACATAAAAAAACTGATACGAGTACAACATAAACTAATTCGCAAAAAAAAATGTTCCAACTGGGTTGGAACACCCTTTAATGACGTTGGGCGCCATTTTGTTGCCAGGCAAGAGGAGGTCAGGAGGTGGGTGAAGTGGAAGGGTAGGATAAGGATGAGGTAGGGAGAAGTGATAGGAAGAGTTTGGAAAGGGTAGGTTGGAATGTTAAGCTCCGGGGGACGCGGCCTGCTTGCGGTGCACGGCGTCAGCTCCTCGGACGGGGGGGGGGGATCTTGCCCCCGAAACTTAACCTCGCCTGCAAGCAAAAACATAAATCAGGCCAAGGAATAAGGTTTAGTTTAGTGTAGTATATATTTATTTAGCATTAAATTTGCTATTTGTAAACTCTTTTACAGTATTCATTAATAATTTTCTTTTACAAAATAAATAATTGAGTGCTTAAATCTAGTTAAATTAGTTTCTAATTTAATATTATTGGGAAGGCAGTTAAAAATTTGAATTCCTTTATGAAATAACATGTTTTGTGTTCTATTATTTCTAAAAAACGGTAAGTGAAAGTTATTATTATTTCTAAGATTATATGGACGCAATTCACTCCTTGTTATCAGTCTTCTTTGTAAATAAGTAGGCATTAAATTATTTTTTACTTTGAAAACAAATATTAATGTATTCATTACAATTCTTGGATATAGAATCTTTTTTTTAAGTCCGGATGTGAAAGAACCGGTGCCGTGGTTAACGCCTTCGTTAGTTCATCGAACGCTTGCAGTGCCTTATCGGTCATCTTGAATTTGTCGTTCCTCTTTTTCAGCAGGTCCGTTAGGGGTGCAGTCAGGCTGCAAAAATTCTTTATACATTTTCGATATCACCCTGCTAAACCAAGTAGCCGCCGAACCTGTCTTGGAGACTTGGAAATTGGAAAATCCACAATCGCCTCTACTTTGGCAGGGTCTGTTTTAAGCTGTCCACCACCCACAATGAATCCCAAGTATTTTAGTTCTTTGAAGCAAAATTTGGATTTCGTCATGTTAATGGTAAGATTAGCCTTTCCCAAACAGTCGGCTACTTCATTTAACAAGGTCATATGCGTCTCAAAATCCGGCGCCATGACAAGCAGGTCATCTAAATACACAAACACACGATCCCTAAGTCGTGCAGGAATAACCTTGTCCATCATCTGGCATAATCTTTGGGCTGCATTGCATAACCCAAAAGGCATAACAGTGAACTGGTACAAGGGTCTTCCCGGTACCGCAAAGGCAGTCTTTTCCCTACTCTGTTTCTCCAACGGTATTTGCCAGAATGCTTCCTTTAGATCTATACTACTTATGTAGTAAGTATCTGGTAGTCGACTGAGGAGCGCTTCGATGTGGGGTAGCGGATTCGCGTTTTTCTTCGTCAGGGAGTTTACCTTACGAGAATCAAGACAAAGCCGATTTTTGCCTGGTTTTCGCAAGAGAACCACTGGCGAACACCATGGGCTTCGCTCTCCTCAATTACGCCGAGATCCAACATTCGATCTAGCTCTTCATACAAAATGACTTGTACGGCTGGTGAAACAGGGTAGTGACGCTGTTTCACAGGGAGCGCATCTCCGGTATCGATGACATGTTCCATAAGCGTTGTCTTTCCAAGTCCATCACGGTCAAAACACAAAAATCTCTGCTTGACTGCATCCAGTTTGGCCTGTTGGTCAGAGTTCAACTGGTGAGTGTTCGATAAATCTAATTCTTCGTTAGCCGAAATGCTGCTAATTATACTTGGGGCTAAATGAAATGCTCTCCAGAAGTCTACCCCAAGATAGATCTCCTGGTCTAAATTTGGAACGAGAAAGAATGTTATATTTTGCACCTTGTTTTCATATTGCACTTTTAAATTTATTTTTCCAACAATGGATTGACTTTTACCGTCAGCCGTTCTAACTCCCGAATGATAGGGTAAAACTTTACCTCGGAGTTCGTTAACTAGTAACATACAATTTTTTCCTAATATGCTAACGCTCGCCCCACTATCTAGCAATCCTACCACCTCTTTGTCACCTATCTTAATTTAATTAGGGTCTGATGCTAAATTTAGGATCGTAGAGGAAATTCGTTTTCGAGTTTCTTTCCTACATTTGAAACGGGAACGGCTTGGTTGTACTCTTTGATTCTCACATGTAATGGCTTGATTTAAATAAACTTGGTTTTGCCTTTTTACTTTCATTCATTTCTGTTTGGGTTTCTCGTGTTAAAATTCTGATTTTCTTCTCAACATCTTCCAAGAGAGGGGTTTCCATCGCTACATTATCGGATGTGGAGTTTTTTGTATCTATTGGGGGTTCTGATTTGGATTGGCACGCGATTCCCCCGTACCCTTCGCGTCCCGAGACCGGTTTCCCTGATTACATCGTGGGCAACGTGGAGTTATTACTCGTTCTAGGCCATAGGTTAGGTTAGGTTGAAGTGGCTGTCCAAGATGGAAACGGACACACTTAGGCCAGTTTGATGGCCCATTGTGATACCACATGAATCTTGAGGTTTCTTCCTAAGCTCAATGGAACCAGTTTGAGTCTCTTACGAAACGTGAGAGGCTGCTTATGCCGATATGATTTAGATCGTTTAGATCGTTAAAGAAGAATTCTCCTAGGTAATTCTTGCGTTTTCGAGCCAGAGCAGGGCATGTGCAGAGAAGATGAAGAACTGTTTCTTCCTCTTCCTCGTCCATACAGCTTCTGCAGAAGTCATTTGAGAATACGCCTAATCTCATGGCGTGCTTTCCTAATAGACAGTGTCCGGTTATGACACCTATTATCGAGCTTATATGCGATCTGCTTAGAGAGAGCAAGCACCTTGAACGTTTTAAATCCAGTGTTGGCCAGATGTTTTTTGTGACTTCACACGTGGTGATGTTGTTCCACCTGGTGCCTGCCCTCCTCACAGCGTCTTGCATTAGCAACAGTTTACAAGTAGCGATTGGTATGCCAGTACGTGCCAAACGTGGTAGAATGGGCTGTACTGTACCGTTCCTGGCGAGTTCATCTGCCTTACAGTTACCTGGAATGTCTCTATGGCCCGGCACCCAGCAAAGGTGAATATTAAACTGTTGTGCCATCTCCATTAGAGATGATCGACAGTTCTGGACTGTTATAGAGTTTGTAGAGACAGAATCCAGAGATTTAATAGCGGCCTGACTATCTGAGAAAATACGGATATCATATTCTTTAAGCCAGGACAAGACTTCTTTTATCGCCAAAAGTTCCGCCTGGAACACGCTACAATGATTGGGAAGGCGGAATGAGAGACTTAATTTCAGTCGTTCAGAGTACACACCTCCACCAACCCCTTCTTTTGTTTTTGATCCATCTGTATAGAAGTGGATTGACTCGTCTTCCAGGAATGTCCTATCCTCCCAAAAAGATCTGGGAGGTATAGAAATCTGGAAATTTCTGTCGAATTGTAGTTGGGGGATGGTGTAGTCTGTGTGCTTTGGGATTGATTCTAAATAACTAAGAATAACGGAGTGGCCAATGTTGTTGTTAGTCCACTGCGACGAAGCTTTGAGGCGAATAGCAGAACTTGCAGCTATTTGTTTGCTAAAGATGTCAAGAGGTGTTAGGTAGAGTAAGGTGTCCAGTGCCGCAGATGGGGTCGTGCGAAGCGATCCACTTATACATAGGCAAGCTGAACGTTGGACTTTATTTACTTTATCTCGGTTTATACCTTTTTCTAAAGCAGTCCACCATACTGCCACACCGTACATTAAAATCGGTCTGATTACCGATGTGTATAGCCAATGCGTGATTCTGGGTTGCAAGCCCCATTTATTACCGATGGCTTTTTTGCAAGAAAAGAGAGCTACAGTAGCTTTTTTGACTCTTTCCTCTACGTTGCGTTTCCAATTTAGTTTTTTATCTAAGACAAGACCCAGGTATTTAGCCTCGTCTGAGAATTTTAATTGGATTCCTTTAATATGGGGAGGGTTGACAAATGGAATTTTGTATCTCCTCGAAAATAAGACCAAATCGGTTTTGTGCGGGTTAACTAACACCCAGTCCACACCGATCAGCCCAAAGTATTAGTCTATCTAAGGCATTTTGTAAGAGTTCTTTTAACGTGTTAAGATGCTTTCCTGAAACTGCTATAGCAGAGTCGTCCGCATAGGCTATCACTCTGAAACCCTCCGCATCCAGACCAGTTAGGATTTCATTCATCACTAGGTTCCAGAGGAGAGGGGATAGAACACCACCTTGCGGTGTCCCTCTACTAACGAATCGTCTGCCAGAAGAGTTGCCCAGTTTTGAGTTAATTATTCTGCTAGTAAGCATTAAATGAATTAACTCCCGAAGCGAACTCTCTACATTTAGAGATGTTAGTACAGATGTGATTGCAGATGTGTCCACGTTGTTAAAGGCACCTTCGATGTCAAGGAAAGCAACCATAGTGAACTCTTTATGATGGAGGGAATATTCGACGGTGCGTACTAAGGTATGTAGCGCTGTTTCCACCGATTTACCTTTACAGTAGGCGTGTTGAGACGAAGACAGAAGTCTTGTATCAATACTTGCCCTTAAATGGATATCAATCAATCTTGCCAAGGTCTTAAGAAGGAATGATGATAGACTTATAGGTCGTAGATCTTTAGGGTTGACTTGCGAGCATTTACCTGCCTTGGGTATAAAAACAACTTTAACTTCTCGCCATGCCGAGGGAACATGGACCAGGTAAAGACAGCTGGTAAAAATTGCCTCAAGGATTGGTGCAATTATGTCAGAAGTCTTCTGTAGCTCGGCTGGTGTTATTCCATCTGGTCCTGCAGATTTAAATGGTTTGAAGCTGTTGAGAGCCCATTGTAGCTTGTCCCTTGTAATCAGACCTTGTGGATATGTAGTATTGGGACTTGAACGTATATAACCGTTGCAAGTCTCGGTAAGAGAACTTCCAGGAAAATGAGTATCCAGTAGTAAGTTCAGCGATTCATTACTTGAATTTGTCCAGGAGCCGTCTGCATTTTTCAAGCAGCTTGGCATCGCTGGATTAGTTGATAGAATTTTCCGTAACCTAGAGGCTTCAGAAGTTTCTTCTATAGTGCCACAGAAGGATCGCCAAGAAGATCGTTTAGATTTCCTTAGTGCCTTCTTGTAAATTCTTAGGGATTCTTTGTAAGAATCCCAGTGAGAGGCTAGTCTTGCGGCTTTGGCTCGGTTAAACAGTTTCCTGCATTCTTTCCTGAGCGAGTCAAGCTCTGAGGCCCACCATTGTGGTTTCCTCTTTCCTCTTATGTGTATAAGTGGACAAGCAATTTCTAGCGATCTGTTCATAGCTGAGGTAAGGTCATTGACTTTATTGTCAAGTTCATTAGCGTTAGAGGAAGGACAAGATAGTCCAGGTTTTAGTAAACTCTGTAATGAGTTCCTGTATGAGGCCCAATCAGTTTTTCGATAATTTCGAAAAGTCAATGGACTCGGGTTATCATCCACATTGATATTGAACTGGATATATCTATGATCAGAGAACGAGTGTTCTTTGGATACTTTCCAGTCCAAGATCATATGGTGTATAGTATCTGAGACAAGAGTTATGTCTAGGACTTCTTGTCGAGTTTTAGTTATGAAGGTTGGCTCATTCCCAACATTACTTACTAAGAGGTTAGTACCAAGAATATAATCAAAAAGAGACTCACCTCTGTCATTGATATTGGTACTTCCCCATACCGTATGATGAGCGTTGACATCGCTCCCAATAATTAGGCGGATCCTTTGCCTTTCCGCTTCAGCGACGATCTTCTCCAGGGTTTTTCCAGGGAGAGGGCCAAGGTGGTCATGGCCAAGATACGCCGACACTATCCAGAAACTTCCCTTGGTTGTTTCCAGCCTAGCTACGGTGGTATCTTTGTCACTGAAATGATGGAGTAAAAATACATTAATGCTACGTTTCACTAGTATGCAAGATCTAGGTTCACCTCTATCTGTCACACACAGTGTGTAGTATCCAGGAGTCCTGAGTCCACGAACAACGGATCTCACAATCCATGGCTCTTGGATCAGGACAATGTCTTCCCCGTTTCTCGCCAGCCGGAGAAGAAGTGAGGCCGAGGCCTTTACGGAGTGCTGGAGATTAATCTGTACTAACTGCAGCATTTTGGCTACAATTAGGCAGATCAACCTCCACCACAGTTTTGTTCTGATCCTCTGAGTCTGAGGATGAACCCAAGAGTTCGTCCTCACTCAAAAGGATCATGTTGAGGTCGTCCTCAGTCTCCATTAAGGATGGACTGTCTACGACTTTTGTAGAGGGTGGGGTCGCTATTGGAGAGGGCATTGGTGCATCGTCACCTTCAGTTAAGAGAGAAGACGATGTCCCAGGCCCACCAACCGCTAGTTCACCCTCGGTTGTTTTTGGAGGCCCGCTTTCCGCGTTAACCTCATCTTTTTTATAGACTCGAATTTTAATGGTTTCGAAGCCATAGTTTATCGAGCCCTCGTTTATGGCTAGAGGAGCCAAAGATTCCTTATTGAGTACCAAAATGGCGCTCCTATAAAGATTCTTTACCTCCTCTAGCTTGGCTATCTTCCAGTTGTGCGTCGGAAGGGACGGGTTGCAAACTCTGATCATCTCGAGAATTTCATCGATACCGGCAGGTTCCATTGGGATCCAAATGCGGGCTCTAGGTCTGCTAGGAATGTCTTCCTTAGCGACTACCTCGAGCTTCGCACCTGGCCAAACTTCACCTAACCGGCTGACAGCGAGCTTATACAATTCACAAGACCTCTGATCACCACAAACCATGAATTTTACGTGGCCTTGATGCCAACCCCCATCGCTTATGGAAGGAAGTGGTCCTGGAAGCTCCCTCAAAATGCTTAAAAAGCCACCCGAGAGCTTAACCTTGACCAACTGCCGATATTGTTCCATCATCATCACTCCTGTCAATGACCGCAACCACGACTTTGCCCTTCGCGACGTCACTGAAACTGGCTTTCTTGATGGGATTGAGGGGAGTGCTGGTGTTGTGCACCCGAGGCCGTTTTGGTGTCGGTACGGCTCCCTCGAGAGACCTTTCTCGTTTGGACGTAGAGTCCTTACTGGTCTTAGTTGTAGCAAGTATGCTTTTTGCCCATTCGACGCTAGCGGTTTGCTGCGGTGTCCTTTCAGCCCCCGATGATGCACCAGAGGCCTTCAGGATTTTCGCCGCTTGCCACCTTTGCCTATATTGGCTTTTCGAGAGCTTCCCCTTTATCCACCTTAGATCCAGCCCAATAAAGATAAGAGGTGGTAGGGAAGGAAGAGATAGGGTTAGGAATCAGTTGATGTTAATTCATCATTCTGATATGGGAGGAAAAGATTGGGATTCGGTAACAGCAATTCAGCTAATTTACCTAGAGTGAGAAGGAGCATAGGAGATAGGAGCGCTGTCTAGCTTTTTCGCCATTACAACGTGGGAGGTGGGATGGGAGTTGGTGACATAAACGTTGGCTGGTATGCCTTGTTTATGTGGGAATGGATGATGATTTTGGGAAAGGTAGAGGGATAAGAACGTCCTTTAGTTTCAGGACTCATCTGGAGAAAATTCTCGAGAATCATTGACCCTACTCAGCTTCTACAACTCGACAAGTTCGACGTTCAGAGTAGAAGCCTTCTAGGCCATACTTGTAGCAAAACACGTTTCGCACATCAGACTCACAATCAAAGTAAGTATGGCTCTGCACTCTGCAGTTCCAACACTCTAACTTTGTAGTGTCCGCGTATTTGCGAGGCGGAATTTTTGGTCGCGCCGTACCAAACTTATAAGCAGCAAGCTGTTGATCAGCCTTCTTCTTCTCTTCTTCCAATTCTAGAGCTCATTGACCGGAAATTTGCTGGGTGGTTTGGCAAATGTTTTTGGCACTTCTTTCCTTGGAAATACCACTTCTGCATCCTTACAGGCAGTACTCAGCTGATCCAAGGTGAAGATGGCCTGTGGGTAAACTAATTTCCCTATTCTTTCGTTTAAATTTCTTTTCAGAATCCGCACCATCTCTACATCTGGTATTGGGACCCTTAACTGGAATTTCATCTTGTTAACGACCATAAAGAAATCTTCGCAATTCTCCCAGGAATGCTGCTTGCGATCCATTATGTCTCGTATTATCTCCAAGCCGGAGCGAGTATTTCTGAACTGACGCAGCAAGGCTTCCTTCAAAGCTGGCCAGTCATGGCGGTAATTTGTCCGCTGAAACTGCCAGTACCACTCGGTAGCATTTCCTGAGAGAAGTAGATGAAAATCCATTAACACTTCTGCCCATGAACATCTATGCTTGTTACGCTGGATCTCAACCCGAATTACAAAATCTTCAGCGGTCATAGTCGCTGGTTGGCCATCGAACTTCAAGCCCCATCTATCCATTCTTATCGGACCTTGCGGTCTCGGATGGTGAGTTGGGCCGTAGTACTCCGGTTGGTAGCCGTATGGATTTGGAGTTCGCATGGGATAAAAGCTGGCATAGGGATCTGAAGGGATTTCATCATACGCAGCAGGAAGATTAACCCTATCGTGATGTCTTCTCGTCGGGTCGGGTATTCGGCTACTCGGTTGATTAACTGGTACAAATGCGCTTCCACCTGGATCAACTGGAGGATGCTGCTGCAATGGTGGCTGTGTAGCTGGTACGGGTCTAGGCATCTGATCGGCGGAAGATTGATTGTTAGGCCCTATATTCAAATTCCTAAGGAATTCACCAAGCTGACTCTGGATTTCACTCTTCAAGGTATTGGTAATTTCCCTTTGCATAACTTGTCGGGTAGTAGGCAAACCTTCTACCATGGCCAAGTTAATGTACGCTCTTATATCTTCAGGTAATAATCTTTTCTCTTTTGGTTTTGTTACAGAAGGAGGTGGTCTTTGAGCTAGGCTCTCTAAGATGTCCCTAGAACTACCTGAGCCAACTGCCTGGACAGATACTGGTCTATTACAAGCATCAGGCACAAAACCTGTCGCTGGCCGCACAGTATCGTTCATCGTTCCGATACTTTGCCTATCATGCACATTCTCCGCTCCCATCCCACTCAGTTGACTAAACGGGGGAGGAGAAACTGAATCCACAGTGCTATAGGTTTCGTTGCGAGCCAGAGGATTTGCCTATCAGAAATAAGAAGAGAATACATCATCTGCTGTCTAGAGGTATGATCTAACCCTTCACTTGCCGACCTGGTTAATCTTGGTTGATTTATTTCAGCATTCCTTATAAGGCGGTTTATGCGATCTTCCTCTTCTTTACTGGAATAAGCCATCGGTAATTTGTTCAACAATCAACAAGGAAAATGAAAAACGAAAACAACAAAAAGGTGATGAGTTTCAAAAAAAATAATTATTTTAGCTAAGAAACCTAATTTCTTCACTAGTACTAAAAAAATTCAACTATTTAGAAAAACACCTTTTGGTAACAAAAAATGTACACAACTAACCTACGAAACTTGTCAGAAAAAAAATAAATAAATAAATAATGTAATAATGAAAAAAAAATGTAAACTTAACGGAACTAGAATAAGAAGAAAAAATGAAAAAAAATAAATTGAAAAAACTAAATTAAGAAAAATAAATTAATCAAACAAAAACAAAATGTAAACTTAAAGAAAACTGTACACAAAAAATAAATAAATAAGATAAAAGAACTGTAACCTGTAAACTTGAACCAAAAAAGATATTATATTGTAACAAAAAGATATATAAATACCAAAGAGCTTAATAAATAACAAAAAAAAAAATAATAAATAACTGAAGAAATTTTTAATAAATAACGAAAACACGTAAATAAATAATGGAAACGAAAAATGTAAAGAAAAATATTGTAAATAAATAACGAATTTTTCAAAAACTGTACTTAAACTTACAAAAAAAACTGTAACTATATCAAAGTAAATTATTAAATAACTCCAAAAAAAACTTGAAGAAAGTTAACAACTAACTTTAAAATTTCAAAAAAAAACTTGATTTTAACTAACAAAAAAAAACAAAATGATAAAGAAGTAACTCAAATTAAATTATTCTCTAAAAATACTAAACTTGTAACGAAAAACGAAAAACAATAGATAGCCTTTTAACAAATGTAATTCTAAAAAAAACTATTTTAGAAAACTTTGTAAGGTTATCTTTAAATTTTGTTATCTTACCAAAATTAAATCAATTTTCTATAAGGAAAACAGATTAATTCTATGTAGTAAGAAAACTTATCGAAAATAAACTTAACAAACTTAGAAAACAAAAGAAAACAAATTAAGAACAAATATAAAATTCCAATACTTTTGTACTGAAATGTAAATAGAAATAAATATCAAGAAAAAATTAACGAAAACTCAAACAAAAAGAATAAGAGTGTAACTTTTTGAAAAGTATCCCACCAATGTACACAAAAACTAAATCAAAAAAAAAGTATATAATAAAAAAAATTAATTTAAACCAAAAAGATTTAAGTAAACGATAAAAAAAAACATAAATCAGGCCAAGGAATAAGGTTTAGTTTAGTTTAGTATATATTTATTTAGCATTAAATTTGCTATTTGTAAACTCTTTTACAGTATTCATTAATAATTTTCTTTTACAAAATAAATAATTGAGTGCTTAAATCTAGTTAAATTAGTTTCTAATTTAATATTATTGGGAAGGCAGTTAAAAATTTGAATTCCTTTATGAAATAACATGTTTTGTGTTCTATTATTTCTAAAAAACGGTAAATGAAAGTTATTATTATTTCTAAGATTATATGGACGCAATTCACTCCTTGTTATCAGTCTTCTTTGTAAATAAGTAGGCATTAAATTATTTTTTACTTTGAAAACAAATATTAAAGTATTCATTACAATTCTTTGCTTTACAGGAAGCCAGTTCAAGGTATTTAACATATAACTTATAGACGTATAACGATTACAACATAGGATTGCTCTCATCCCCTTATTTTGTAAAATTTGTAATTTATTAAGCATTAATTCAGACCCCAATAACAGTATTGTCGGGCAATACTCAAAATGTGGCTGTATAATGGAGTTATATATCTTGATCTCCATAGAAATACTAAGCTTTTTTCGTATTCTTCGAAAAAACCCGATTTTGTTGGCAATTTTTTTAGAAAGCATTTCAAAATGTTTTTTAAAATTTAAATTACAATCAATAACTATTCCTAAGTATTTGGTTTCTTGTACACATTCAAATTCATTTATTTTACAAATTATTTTATTTTCTGGCAATAACATTATTTTAGGTTTTTCTGTGTTTAATTTTAGTTTATTCATATTTAAATAATTTTGTATGTTATTAATATCCATTACCAATTGTCTTATACTGTTTGTTAAATCATTATCTTCAACGTAAAATAAACCATCATCAGCAAATAATTTTAATTTACAATATTTTAAAACACTTTTTATATCATTAATATAAATTACAAACAATAATGTACCCAAAATTGAACCTTGTGGCACTCCTAAGTCTGAATCTAATGCATCCGAACTTACCCCATTAAACTTTACAATTTGTTTTCTTCCTATTAGATATGACTTAAACCAATTAAACTCAGTTCCTCGTATTCCGTACCCATACAATTTTTTTAATAAAATCAATCTATCCAACGTTTCAAATGCCCTTTTGAGGTCGATAAATACTGCTGCAATTTTCTTCTTTTTATGTATCGTTTCCTTCCAATCTGCTATGACATAGTTTAGAGCTGATTCACAAGAGTGTTTTCGTCTAAATCCAGATTGCTCCTCAATTATCAGATCATTTAGCTGTAGGTACTCTCCTAATTGAATTTGAACAATCTTTTCCAGTATCTTTTCATACAGAGGAAGCATGTTTATAGGCCTATAGTCTTCGCATTTCTTTGAGTTGGATATTTTTTCCACTGGGGTTATACATAACAGACGATTTCCAGGAGCTTGGAAATTTCCCATTTTCAAACGAATAATTTATTATGTTTAATAGAGTAGGGCCCACAATCGTAAAACCATCTTTTAACATTTGTTTGTTCATGAAATTAAAATCATTTTTATTAGGCATCATTTCAACTATTTTTAAGAGTTCTTCTATTGATTCCACTTTTTTAAATTTGAAACAATGTTCACTATTTAGCAAAAGGTTTAACCATGCAACTTTCGGTATTTGTTCATTTATTTCTATTACACTTTTAATAAAAATTCATTAAATTTATTGGCAATTATTTTCTCATCACTTATTTTGTTCCCATTAAACTCAACACAATTAGTTTCTGTTACTGATTGTCCCAAAACTAAAATTTTTAACGTTTTCCACATATTCCTTTGATCACTAGCCCCATTTAACTTATCTTTAATGAATTTTTGCTCTGTTATTTGAAGATTTTTTTTGTAAGCATTTCTAATTCTCTTATATTGTTCCCAATCTTCAATGTTTCTGGTTAACACAAACTTCAGGTGACTTCTGATTTTTTCTGACTTTTGTCTCCTTAAATCATAATTAAACCACTGTTGGTCAGTTTCTTTGTATGTTTTTTGAACCACAAAACAATTTACAACTTTAAGCATTTCTTTTTCAAATCGCTCACTGATTGAATCATTTATATTTACTAAAGTACCCATTCTATTTATATCACTTTCTCTGATTTTTTGTATAAATCTATGCTTATTGTATTTTAAAATGTTAACTTTTTTCACTTTTTTTCTTTGTTTGTACGCACTGGCAATTTAAAAACCGTTGTTTCGTGATCACTTATTTTCAATTCATTTATAACTTTTACTTCAATTGATTTAATATCGGTTACAACGTAGTCTAATAGCGTTCTTGTACCGACAGATATTCTTTTAGGTTTTGTTACCATTTGCTTACACAAATTTTCTTTAAATAAACATTCTAGATCTCTTTTATAATTTGAATGTCTATGTTGAAATCGCCTAGTATAATTATGTTTTTATTCACATTGTCATTCAAATGATCACTCAAATATTCACAAAATTCACCTTTTCGAGTACTGGGTGATCTATATAATGCTATGAACTTTACTTTACATATTTCTACAACCAATAGCCATATACTCATATCAACTTGTACATTTTTAGCACTAAAGTCGTCAATATTTTTTTTTATATAAACAACCACTCCTCCAGTATAGGCTGATGATGTTTCACAACGGATAATATTATAGTTCTTTATATTATTATTATAAGCTTTTTATTGCCTTAAGTTTGATATGTACATTAATTGATACCTATTACATTTAATTTTAATTTAGATTTTACTTAACATAAAATTATTATAATATTAACTTAATATAAAATTAAAGTTTAACAAATGAATTGAAATCAAAAAGTTTATTATGTCGGTCGAATATTGGCATAAGCTTCCCCCAGGGCTGCCCATGTATCTCTATTTTTGGCCTCGTTGTACCAATTTGTTGTTAAATGGGATAAATCGTCACTCCATCTTTTATTGGGTCGTCCTGCTGGTCTCTTGTTATCTGGTTTCCATTTCGTCGTCAGTTTTGTCCATCTTTGATCCGGAAGTATAGATAAATGTCCTGCCCAGCTCCACTTCAGTCTTCTTGTTCTATTTATGACGTCTATAATTCCAGTTCTTGTGCGAATATCTTCATTTCTAATCCTATCTCGCGGTCGTATGTTTAGAATTTTCCTTTCCATTTTGGTTTGGCATATTCTAAGCTGGTCAAGTGTTTTTGTAGTCAAGCTCATTGTTTGTAGTCCATAAGTTAGAATCGGCAGAATAGCAGAGTCGAAGATATTTTTCCTTGTGTCTGCACTTTGGTCCAATTGTAAGATTTCTTTCAGGCTCCAGAATTGTCTCCAGCTGTTCGTGATGCGTCTGTTTATTTCTTTATTTTCTTGGTCTTTGAATGATTTTATTTGTCCCAAATATATATAATCTTCTACGTACTCGATTTTTTCTCTGTCCAAAGTTATATCATCTTTAGTGTGATTTGTCATGACTTTAGTTTTTGATTTGTTTATTTGTAGTCCATAATTTCTGCACAAGCTAGTTAGTTCCGTCAACATTTTTTGAATATGTAAAGATTTTGTAGAAATAAGAACTATATCGTCTGCAAATCTTAAATTGTTAAGGACCTGTCCACATATCGTTATTCCATAGTTCTTCCAGTTAATTTTTTGAAAAATGTCTTCCAGGACAGCATTAAATAGAGGTGGTGAAAGTGGATCTCCTTGTCTGACTCCTCTTGTTATGTTAAATTTTCGTCCAATTTTCTCTGTTTTTATTCGTGCTGTGTTATTTTTGTATATGTTTTTAACTGTTTCTATTAAATCTGGGGTGGAATCGGCTAAGGTGATAGTTGACTATCATTTTTTTGATAGTCAAATTGACTATCATTTTTATTCCGTCTGTGTAAGATAATTCAACTCAATTCAACTCGATTGAACAATTTCAGATTCAAATTGTCAAAATTCGTTGTTGCCTTGGTGAAATTTTAAATTGATTCTTATAAAACATCTAAATAAAAGTATCAAGTTGGCTGATTTTGAAAAAAATTCTTACTTTTTTCAATTTCGTAAGCTTTGTCGGTCACAGGAATGTGTTTTTTAAAGAAACAAAGTGAACTAAGAACATTTTCCAGTCGTTTGTGTGCGTCTGGTAGCTCTATTCGGAATAAACATATTTGTTTGAAATTGACTATCACATTTTTTTGTGACAGCTTTTTAGGTATCAATTTGACTATCACCTTACGTAGATCAAATTCGATAATTTTGATTGTCATTTATCAACAATCACCTTAGCCGATTCCACCCCTGGGTTTATGTTTAGATTTCTTAGGGCGGACTATATCATTTCATGTTCAACGGAGTCAAAAGCTTTACTAAAGTCAATAAAAAGAAAATAAACAGGTTGTTTAAATTCGTTGCACTTTTCTATTAGCTGATTCATTGTCTGTAGGTGGTCTGTTGTATAGAATCCTTCTCTAAATCCAGCCTGTTCTCTTGGTTGTTTGTTATTGAAATCGTCCTTTATGGTCCTGTAAAGTGCTTTGGAGAACAGCTTGTAAATTGTCGAAATGTTACTTATTGGTCTATAGTTGTTGATATCGTCCTTATTTCCTTTTTTATGTATTAGTGTTATTGTTGTTTCTTTCCATTGTTCAGGGATTTGTTTTGTTAGAACGATTTCGTTGAATATGTTTGTAAGAATGTTGGATAGTGAGTTTTTTGCGTATATTAACATTTCCGCTGATATTCCGGCATTTCCAGTGCATTTATAGTTTCTTTGCTGAATATATGGGTTTGTGTCGATATTGAATCATTGTTCTCTATTGTTTCTTCTTCTGTGTTGATTTTAGTCGAGGTGAACAGTTTTTCAAAAAATAATGTAGTGTTTTCATTTATGTCTCTTCGGTTTGTTATATTAACTGCATTTTGATCCTTCATATTTCCTATCCATTCTTGTTTATTATTCAAATATCGTTTTGCTTTGTTTATTGATTTTGTTTGTCTTAGTGTATCTTTTATAATTTTTTCATTATATGCACGAATATCATTCGTTATTTTAGATTTTATTGTTTTCCTGAGTTCACTTAGTTCTGTTTTTTCTTGGTTGAGTAGTTGTGTTTTTGTTCTTAAATGTTCTCTTCTTGATATAAGGGCTTTGGTTTCGTCTGATATTTTTTCTTTGGAAGTCTTAATGTTCGTTATTGAGATTTTTGCTGTAGTCTTTATGATATTTTCTAACTTGTCATATGTATTTTGAAGGTCGTTATTTGATGGTTCTAAAAGTTGGTTGATCTTTGTCTTTATTGTTTCGTTGTAGTTGATAAATTTTTGTTCTGGTATTATTTTAGGGATGTAATAGATTTGTCGATTTCTTCTTAATGTTTTATGGTTTATTTTTATCTTTATTCTTACTAGTCTGTGATCGCTGTCAAAATTTACATTATTAAGGGCAGTAATGTCTTGGATAGTTTCAATTTTGTTTGTGAGTATGAGGTCTATTTCATTTTTTGTCTTTCTATTTGGTGAGATCCACGTCCATTTTCTGCTATCTTTCTTTTTGAAGAATGAGTTCCCAAATTTTAAGTTCATTTCTTCCAGCCACTTGATGAGTTTCTCCCCTCTTTCATTTCTTAGTCCATATCCATGAGGTCCTGAAACTGAGTTTTCTTCTTCATTTAATCTTTTTCCAAGTCTCCTATCACGTACATTAGTTCTGTTTTTTGGTTGTTGAATGTTTCTTCAAGATTATCATAGAATTTTATCATTTCCTCTTCCTCAGCTTTTTCTGTAGGTGCATATACTTGTATTATAGTCATTTTTGTGTTTTGAATTTTAAGTTGTATGCTACATATCCTCTCATTATGGAATCGGATATTAATTATTTTGTCTTTTAATTCTTTTTTAATTAGAAATCCAACTCCGTATAGTCCTTTTTTTTCACCAATGTAGCAGAAGATATCATTATCATTATTAATTATTCTTTGTCCAAGCAATCTTACTTCAGCTAGTCCTATTATATCCCCATTTATGTCTTTTAATGCTAGTCTTAATTCCTCCTGTTTTTCGTCCGAAGAGAGTGTCCTGACGTTGAAAGTACAGATTTTTAATGTATTTTGTTGTTTTTTGAGTGTTATGTTCTCTGTTCGCTTATTTTTATATGGGGGGGTTTGATCTACTCTTCCCACGGTGATCAGCCGGGTTGGGAAGGATTTTTGTGTTGATATATTTGTATTGATTTCTGAGTCTTGTTCGGTGTTCACTTCTTGTCTTGGCTTGTCTTGTAAGGTCGATGGTTGGTAAGTCTAGATTGCTATTTGTTATGGGTTAGTTCGTTGTAGCTTTAACTGCATTGTTTTTTATTTCGTGCGCTATTTTCTCTTTCTACCAATTCGTTTGTATTTTGTTGTGTAAGAAATTTCATAATAGGGTTTATTTGTTGTCTCTTGGGGTTAATGTCCGTTGATCCAATTATTGTAGTTTTCGTCTTGTTCGTAATTATTTCCTTGTTTTTTGGTTCAGGACGATGGTGAGTTTTTGTTAGAGCGGGATCTCTTCTTTGAGGTTTCTGGGCTATTTTCTTTCCAAATTTTGCCTTCAACCACGAGTTCATCTATAGTTTGAAGTGTGCTCTTTTTCCTTCTTTTTTGAACTCGAGTAGTTTTGGTATAAGAGGTTTTCTAGCTTCAACTACAGATTTTGGTAAGTCTTCGGCGATGGTGAAAGTTGCCCCAGATTTCTTTCCCATTAGAAGTTTTTGTTTCTTTTCGTAGCTTTTGAAGGTAATTCTAATTGGTCTAATTTTTCCTTCTGTTTTCTTACCTAGACGGAAGCAGCTCTCGATGTCATTTTTGATTAAGTCAAACTGTTCGTTAGATTTATTAATCAGGTCAATAATCAGTAACAGGAGCTCTTCAGTAGTCCGTTCATTTTCTTCTACTTTAAAAATTACGATATTGTTCTTTCTTACTGTCAATTCTAGTTGTGTGATTTGTCTTTCGTGTTTGGCACTTCTTTATATACACTTCTTTATCCATCACTGATAAGCCGAGATGTGTTTCAGTTAGGACGATTATATCGAGATTGTTTTCATAAATAATATTCTTTAATTCACTTAAATTATTGATCAAGCCCTGTATATTGAGATGCAAGCATTGGAGAAATGTTGGTTGCTAATATGCAACTTTTTCTCTTTCTCGTTCAAGCCTTCTAAGATACACTGGGCAATTTGCATCCCTAACATCATGACGCGAATCAATATTGATGTTTAATTTTTCGATGGTCAGAGCACAATTTTTACATTTCATCTCCTCACTTATACACTTGTCTAATTTGTGTTCACCACTACACTTTGGACAACATATTTTATTTGAACAGTTTTCAGCATTGTGGTTGAATCCCCAGCAGTTATAGCACCTTTTTACATTTACTTTATCAAACACTAAGCACTTATTCCATCTAATATTTAAGCAAGGCTTTTCCATTTCAATTATTTCTTTAAAAATATGCTTTTCAGTTTCTATAATTGCATTATACTTTTTACTTTTTATGACTTCTATCAATTCTTCACCTTTCACCTCGTTGTCTATGCCAATCACTACTATTTTTGGTTTGACTAGCATGGGTATGTTGACATTATATTTTCCTTTTAATTTATCATTTACTTCCTCTTCAATTCTTTTCACTGTTTCCTCATCACCACATTTTATGACGATAGATCCATCAACACTTTTAGAAATATTGTTAACGTGTAGTCCTAAATCAACCGGATTGATTTGTTCTTTTATTTCATTTTTAGTTGTTTCACTGTTTTGTTTACAATTCGGTCTAATTATTACAGGAGGTATATTTTTTATTGCAATTTCTGCATATGTTTTCTTTTTCTTTACATTTTTCACCTCACCAGTTACCTCTTTCTCACACATAAGCCTTACACCATCCAATAAATTTTTTATTTCCCCTTCTTGTTTATTCAGTGCTATTTGATTTTCTTTCACCACTTTCAAAACATTATCCATTTTTTCCATCATAGTACGTATGTATTTTCTACACGAATCACATACAAACATTATATTCTTCAGTTTGAGTAAATTGCTTTCATACTCCCCAATGCCCGAGCATTTTGAGCAGAAATTTTTTTTTACAGAAAGCAGAGCACTATGCCGCTACTTTTTTGATGGACTTTTTGTACTCAGCACATTCGCCACTCATTTTGATTTTAACTCACTAATACACCCGCTTTATATGATATCGGTGTTTGACCACTTAAACGGTGTATTTCTTTGTTTTTTAATTTATTTAATGACAAATTAATTTCAGTTTATTTTATACCACTTTAATTCAGTGTACACAATATAAATCAATAAAAATAGTGTTGATTACTGACACTTCCCGATTATATAATTTAAAATATATTGTTTCCTTCGTTTTTCTTTAAAATTCACTTAATTTTCACCAGCTATAAATTCGCACTTGTGCACTCAACAAAATCTCACTCAAAAAAAAGGTAAGGAAACATAAACGGACGGACTATAGGCACATCAGGGCACTGCGGATGTTAGTGCAGTGAGGCCATTACCCACCCTACCTTTAGGTGTCCGCGGCCAGTGTTGGACACCCCCTAACTGTTGGTCGATTGTCGGCTTCAGGTCATCTCATTTACATGTCCGCTCCGCTACCCTCGACACCCCTGAAACGAAACTTAAAGTATCATGGTTTCGCTTGGGCGAAACATAAAAAACTCTGTTTTTCCTTTTGCATCGGCGTTTCGTCGGAAGTTTTATTTCTTTTACATGACAAAACAATAATTTTTCAAAATTTTAATTTGACAAAATAAAAAAAAAATTTAAATAAGAATAATAAATTAAGAGAGAAAAAAAAATGGTAACAAAAAAAACAGTTTGGTAGCCCAACAACTCAACTACCGTTCTACTGTTTCGTAGAATTACCCTTTGCGGTATTTTATTTTTTTTTTTTGGTTTTTTTAAAACGCTCAACGGAGCCCTAATTTCCTACCCCTATAGAGCTCGATGGAGGTACATAACTATTAGGACCTTACACTAGATGAATTGCGGAACCGCACGCGACGCTTCCAACCGTTCTTTTTTCTTTGATACCTTACAAACGAAAAAAATGAAAGGAATTTCTTAACCTCTTTTTTTCTGCTCTTTTAATTTTTTTCTTTTCTTTTAAATTTTCTTTCAATTTAAATTTTTAAATTTCCTTTTTTTTTCTTTCAAATGTTTCTTTTAAATTTCCTTTTATTTCAATTTTGTATTTCCTTTTAATTTCAAAATTTTTTAAATTCCAATTTTTTGATTTCCTTTAATTTCTATTTTTTTTAAGTTTCCTTAATTTTCATTTTTTTAAATTTCTTTTATTTTCAATTTTTTTCAGGCGGCGTCCCCCGCTTTCTGCAATTTAATTTCGGGCCGCCGAAAATCAAACTATTATAAAAAAATAACACTTATTAAATTCCTATACCTACTATGCAAATTCAACGGACTCACCACCTTTTCTGGTTCCTTATTTCTTTTTTTTTTTTTTTGATTGTGGAACTTTGGTCGGCACTTAATTGTCACCGGTTTATTTCCGTATTTCACTTTTGTGTTCTATATATAATTAAGTTAAAAAAAATTTTTGTTTTCTTTTTATTTAAAACAAATCAATGTCAAGACAAACATTTTACCGGAATTCCTCCAACGATATCTTTTAATGATTTTTTTTGTTTTGATTTAAATTTCAACGTACGAACTTAATTTCCACAGCTCTACTGTGTGGTAACCGACCAAATGAGGGTAAGCTGAAATTACCATCAACCAACACAGGCAAAAAAGTATTCGGATGATGTATTTGTACCTCTAACAGGAACACATCATCCGATCCACCTATCCACACATGTATACCTCAACCAACATCATCACACTCAAATAGTGGGACCCCACGTAAGTATTAGTACACTTCCAACAAAATAGGGGTATCAGTGTCCCAAGAACCAAGGGTGTGTTCCAAAATTGCGAGTGGACTAAATGAACCAAAGCAACCAGAGACGAGAACACTACAAAAATCTATGTAAATAATTACAAAATAACGACAAAACATATAGTAAATACAAATCACCTAACCACCGCAATAACATTTATTAACAGTCAATAATAAAAACTAAACACGGACATAAAACAAAGTTTCATTCACACGCAACTTAACCCTTCAACCAACTTCAGGGACAGAACACAATACCGAACTCGCATTTAGGAACACACCTATTGCTTTCCAATGGAAAATTTCCATTGAGAACAACAAGGCGAATGACAGCTACGACACTCGGAATTATCATTTCAAACAAAACATAAACAACATTTGGGTAAGTAGGAAAACTATTTTCTTGTAATGAATTTTAATTTGGTTATTCTTTTATTATCTTTCTTATTTAGGATTACGAATACGGTTCCTGACCAGGCGTCCACAACATACGGTTAACTCTTGAAACAATTCTTCTCCATCTAAATCTTTAAAACTACTTCATGTTAAAACATTCTGCAAATTAAGGCATGAAGCACGTACATTTTTATTTTGTAAACATTCGCTTATGTTACTTAAAAATGAAAAATTGATACTATACGTATCAAACGTTTCAAGTATTTAAAAAAAAAATCAGTTTTAAATCTTTGTTTCGGGTCTAATATAGTTTCCGGACATTCATCAGCATAAAGTATTTTTCTCCGTTGGTTGAGATCGCAATGATGAAACTACAGGAAACATATGTATTTGGTATTTCTAGGGAACTAGTATTACGCTCGGTTAATTAAACATACCTACTCATTAAATTTTTCATCGAAACGCATTAAAATCACTGTTTTTTGTATTTTCTAAAACTGTTATGCCAGTTGACAGATTAACGGAAGGACTTTGCAAATATTTACTAGTTTAATTTATATTTTCTAAAATATCAAACCAAATTAGCAGGCAGCAAATAAATGTAAAATCAACCATTTTATTTCCTAACGATTCTGCAATGTTTTTTGCCTCTAGATTTCTTAATTCTATAAGTGCTTCATATATTTCTTCTTAATTTGTTTTTAAAGGCCTCAATGCATCTAACCTGCTCTCGTATCTAGTCTCAGAAGGGGGTTTCAAAGTATGACTTGGAATTTTTTTTTTTTATAAATATCCCACCTCGTTGTGGAACTTGAAAAAAAAGTTATACAAACATTGAATTGTATCGAAAAATTTAACTGCATAAAATGAGCACCGAGCAGCATCATTAACCACTAAATTTAAGGAATGCGGGCAACATGGAACGAAAAATGCTCTTGGTTCCAGGGTTCGAATTCGATTCTGAACACCAGCTTCTTTTCCTTTCATATTCGAACCATTATCATAACTTTGGCTTTGACAGTTACTTATTAAAATTCCATGTAATTCAAGCTTGTCTAAAATCAACTGAGTCAGTCACATTACGGTCTTGTCACAAAATACGTCACTTCTGTTAAAAACTGTTAGATATTTATTTAATATTAATTAACCAAAAGCGAAAAAACAATTGAGACAATCTGCATTCTGCACCAGCCTAGATATACATTAGCTTCAAGGTGACTATACCTCCCAGATCTTCTTGGGAGAATACATCATTTTTGAACGATGGTCCTATAAACTTTTATACAGACGGATCAAAAACGGAGGATGGGGTTGGTGGTGGCGTATACTCAGATAGACTTAACTTAAGTCTCTCCTTTCGTCTACCCGATCATTGTAGCGTGTTCCAAGCTGAAATCCTGGCTATAAAAGAAGTCCTATCCTGGCTTAGAGAAAACGTTATATCAACTAATGATATACGCATCTTCTCGGATAGCCAAGCTGCGTTAAAATCCTTAGACTCTGTCTCTACAAATTCACTAACAGCCCTAAATTGTCGATCATCTCTTACGGAGATGGCTACACAGTTCAAAATTCACCTTTTCTGGGTGCCGGGCCATAGAGACATTCCAGGAAATTGCAAAGCTGACGAACTTGCAAAAAGCGGAACAACTTTACCTCTGCTGGCTCATAATGCTAGCGTAGGTATCCCCTTAGCTACATGTAAACTCATGCTAAAGCAAGATACCATAGAGAAAACAAACTTCAGGTGGAATAACACCACCACCTGTGTAGCGACTAAACGAATTTGGCCTAATCTTAGCACCAAGCGCTCAAAACAATTAATCTCTCTGAGTAGATTGCACATTAGCTACGTTATAGGTGTCCTGACTGGGCACTGCTTAATAGGAAGGCATGCTATTCGACTTGGAGCCCCTGCAAATGATTTTTGTAGGAGTTGCATGGACGAGGAAGAAGAGGAGACAATCTCTCATCTTCTGTGCACATGCCCTGCCTTATCACAAAGACGTAGAATCCACCTTGGAGACTACTACTTTAACGATACCAGCGATCTAAAAAATTCAGACATTAGTTGTCTCCTACGCTTCATTCGAAGCTCCAATTGGTTCAACGAGTTAAGCTGATTAACTGATCCATGTGGTATCACAACGGACCATACTTTGGTCTAAGTGTGTTGGTCGTCCCAAACCAACAGCCACTTTAACCTAACCTTAACCTAACCTAGATATACATTAAAAGTAGCCGTTACAACAGTCATTAACTTTCAAAAAAAAAAAAAAAACTGCCTGCGCAAGAACAATTTGACTATAGGTACATAGAATCAATAATCATCCCTCTTTAATTTTTAAGCTCTATGCTTCTTTTCCATTCTATTAAAAATTGCATCTCCTGTAATCAGGCACTTAACTCTTACACAGTGTGCAATAAGAAAACCTGGGGTGCCAGCACGCAACTTGATACAATCGAGGATTGTCGATCGTCGATCAACTCGGAACAAATTATTTTTGACAGCACGTAATTTGAGACGAGTTTCATTGTGACTTTTACTTAAAAAAGTCATTGTGAACTATAAAATGAAATGTCAACTGAGTTTTCTTTGAAATTATTTAATTCTAGTTGTTAAGTTCTTAACGAAATGAACAAATAATCAAAAAAATAAAATAGACGAAAAATAACTCAAGGAGAAGACGACGCACTAGTTTGAAGGTTTTCACAAAACTGACTTTATTTTTAAATAGAATTTACATTTCTTGAAAATGATGAATTATGAAAAGTGCAACTATGCAATAAAAATTCCAAGCGTGAGAACAGATGAATGGCAAATATCAAAAGTGGAACACGAGAAGCGTGAACTACAAAGTTTTCAACTGGTCACACACTTGAATTAATAACAGAAAATAATATTTTGTTCTATGCAAAAATGATTTACAAATTAAGATGATCCATTTGGCCTTACAATACTACTGGCCGCATGGTTTAAGGTAAAAAGAAAAAAAAGTTAAAATGAAATTTGAATGAAATTTGAATGAAATTTGAATGAAATTTGAACATACTCCCCCCTTTTGAGGGTTCTTAACTCTCTAAATTTTACTTATTGAATTCTTTGACTTAATTTTAAACGTTGACCTCGAAAGTTCTCGGCATAGGGGTTGGTCTTCTTTTTCGACGAAAAAGAGTGAAGATAATCCCAATCATGCATGCCAATAACAACAGACTGCTTCCATAGTGATGATAATCATGTGAGTTGATATCAGTGGGGGCAGGCAATTCCTTGGATTTGTCCATTACATCTTTGATTTTAGACTTTAGATCTTCAAACTCGGATGGGTCAATATGATTCGTTTCAATAGGTGTATCTATTGTCTTTGATGTTGTCTCTTCAGTTATGTTCCAGAAACTTGCATTCGCGCTAGGAATAAAAGGTGAGGTTAATTTGCTCTCATAATTAATTTTACCTTTAATGGCGATGTTGGGCAGTTGAAGAACACAAGGTTTCTTGAACTCCAGAACACCATTTCCAGACAAACTAATGGCTGTGCTTTTATCGCCGCAAATCAGATGGCCAGACATTTTTGATGGAATAGAGAAAATCCAACTGTTCGAAGATTTAAGTCCTTTCCAAACATTTTGTGAATGTGCCGCCTTTAAGGTGCATTTGCTGAAGCTCTCCTCTTTATGATTTAGTACAGCCATTTCGTAAATCTCTGAAGTTCCTTGCTGGATTATAGTTGGGTGCACTTGGTTGCACATGTAGCTGGTTGACAGTAATCGTTTGCATGCTCCCAGCTCGAGGCCACTCAATAAGAAATATCTATCTCTGGGTAATGATACAGTTTAATATTCAGCAGATGTTTCTACTATAAACGTCTTGTTTCTGTGAATTATAGGAATAGTTAAAAGATTAAAAAGTTGAAATTCTTCAGCATCCGTCAGGGGTAGTAACATTTCAAACACAATTGAATCATTTAAGCACCGACCTTTTACTGATGACATTTTGTACATTATCAACAACTGAATCTTCTGGCAATGATAAATAGGAAGGCAAGTTACTTTTAACAAGCTTCAGCTGCTCACAAGTTCAATCAAATGATTTTCGTTCTTATAGGCATTGTTGATTTGACCTTGAATTTTGTCTGCACTCTCTTGGTCAAGGATACCAAACAAACTATGTGCCAGAGTTCCCACAATGTCAAATGGTGATCTTGCTATCCTGGTTTGTTCATATTTTGGTGCATGATAATTGTGAAGCAACTCATTGTTATGTTCGATAACTGCGATCCTGTTTCGCAGTGTGTCTATTATTGGCTCATAATACATTTGATTACCAATTTCTTTTGTACATAAATCTTGCATTCTGTTGACATATGCTTTAAGCTCATTGAATTCTTGCAAGTATGTTGTCAAATTGTAAAATACAAACATTTTCCAGTACGTGTTTACCGTACGAATTCTGCCAACATCTTCAAAATATATACCAACGCCATCATCGAGTTCCTTGATATTTACTTGCTCCTGTGTTACCGTCTGTCATAAAGATGTGGGTATTATGATGAGTGCCAAAAGTAAGATCGAAAGCAGTGTCAACTTTTGTGTTTTTCTTGGTCTTAAACTTCTCGTGCTTCTCTTGGGTTCAAGACTGGAGCAATCTGAATTTTTTTCTTTATTCTCTTGTTCATCTGTTGGAAGTGGGCAAAGATTATGTATTGCTCTTTGATATGTTCCAGTTTGGGTTTTAACATTAGCCACGCGCACTTTATCATCACTTCCCTTAAAAGTTTCAATCACACGTCCTGATTTCCAGCGCATCGGAGGAATATTTTCTTCTTTAATAAGCACCAAGGTATCAGGCTTCAGATTTTTAGATTCAGTCTTCCACTTGAATCTTTGCTGCAAGAGATGTAAATACTCATCTGACCACCTTTTCCAAAAATGTTGTTGAATATGTTGAATATGCCGGAATTTATTTAGGCTGCTCATTTTGCAGGTTGTAACATCAGGTTCTGCCATTGCCGTAAGAGGACTTCCGATTAAGAAGTGTCCGTGTGTGAGAGCTTCGAAATCATTTGGATCAGATGATAAGGGTGTCAACGGTCGAGAATCCAATATCGCTTCTATTTGTATGACCACAGTAAGCAACTCCTCATACGTAAGTGATGCTTCACCTAAGTGGCGAACGAGGAGCATCTTTGCAGATTTAACGGCAGCCTCCCACAGCCACAGGCGTATATGAAAGATTGAGATGAAAGATCTCCCACTACCTCTATATGTATAGTTTAGTAGAAAAACAAACGAAAATAGCTAAATATGACTTTGTAGGAGTCTTACCTCTGACCTTGTAGTGAGTTTTTATAGGGCCGCAAAAGTCAACACCGAAATGATAAAAAGGTCTTGCTGAATTAACTCTTTCTGCAGGCATATTTCCCATCAGCTGATTGATGAATTTTGGCTTTACTCTAAAGCATATGATGCATCGGCTAATTACTTGTCGAGCTGCATGTCCAACACCTAAGATCCAGTACTGTTGTCGGAAGATGGCTATTAACGCTCTATGTGAAGCGTGCATGTGTTTAAGGCGAAATTGATGATTCGAAATTAACGCAAGGTGAGATTGATGATGGTATTTTTGCTTTTGTAATGTGAAGATGGATGTTGTTTCGTCGGTATTTTCTTCCATCCGGTGTTTCTACTATAACAGAACGTGGATTTTTGGTTACTTCTACCACTTTTGCCGGTTTCCATTCTCGGTGATCTGTTTGCATTCTTACATTTTCACCCAATTTTAGTTGTGGACGTGGCACTGCGACTTTGTCGGCATATCGTTTTTGATTTTCACGTAGTTCTTGAAGTTCTTCTGTTACACCAGTAACTATACGCGGTTTAAGAGTCGATTTTTCACTTGGTAGTATTGTTCTCGTTTGTCGGCTAAATAGTCGTTGATTTGGTGACTTTAGCACATCATTACGTGGAGTGTTTCGGAGTAGCAGCATATATGGGTCACATATGGGTCAGTTCCATCCCGCCAACATCGCCTTAGAATTCCCTTCACCGTTTGGACTTTTCTTTCGGCAAAACCGTTCGACCGAGGATAGTGTGGGGAAGAAACTCTGTGTTTAAATCCCCAATTAAATCCAAAATCCTTGAATGATTGGCTTGTATATTGCGGTCCTCTATCTGATTCCAGAATTTCTGGTATTCCATGTACTGAAAACCACTGGCGTAATAGTAGGATAATGGTCTACTATCAGTAAAAAATCATCGCCTTTAAATTTAAAAATGTCAGTTGAAACTAATTGAAACGGGTATTCGGGTATGTCTCGCAGCAATAATGGTTCCCTTTGGTTAGCTCTCTGGGTTTGCTGGCATATGGAGCATCTTTCAATAAAGTTTTTTATATCGACAGTCAAACCGTTCCAAAAACGTTTCTGACGCACACGTTGAATTGTTGAAGACATTCCACTATGGCCTGTGTGTGCTTCTTCGATGATTGGTTGTATTAAATTTTTCGGTACTATTATCTTATTTCCCTTGAGTAACATTCCATCTTCGTAGGTGATTTCATGTTTGTAAGGTACATACTGCTTGATTAATTTAGGTATTTTTGCTTCATTATCAGGCCGCTTTCCCATTATTGCTTTTTTGAGTGCCTGTAATTCGACGTCTAAGGTTGTTTCTCGGATGAGTTTGTCACGCATGTTTTTGCTTATTGCATGAATAAGGTTGACTTCTTCTTCTCGCTCCGTTTCATCTGTAACGCAGTCTCGACTTAAAGCACCCGCAATCGGTATCATTGAACCCTTAATATATTTAATTTTAGGTGAGTATTGTAGGATGTCGTACAAAATACCCTGTAGTCGTACTGGGGCATTTTGTATTGGATTGTTGAAAATAGTTTCGAGGGGCTTATGGTCAGTTTCTATTGTCAGATCCTTTCCGTAGACGTAATTGTGAAACTTTTCACAACCAAAACGGATTGCCCACGCCTCTTTACTGATTTGTGGCTGTCTTTGCTGCGATTCTGTAAAGGCCCTAGGGGCATATCCTACCGGTTTATTGCTTTGCATTAGACACGCCCCATTGATTTACTACTTGCATCTACTGATAATTTTACTGGCATGTTGACGTCATAGAATTGTAGCACTGGAGTGTTAGTTAATGCTTCTTTTATATTTTCGAAAGCTTTCATATGCTCTGGCTCCCATCTCCACACTGCTTCTTTACGTATTAACAATCGCAATGGTTCTGTCAAATCTGAGAGGTTGTTGGTGAACTTGCCTAGGTACGTTACCATACCCAAAAGTCGTTGCAGTTCTTTAACACACGTCGGAGTTTTGAGTTGGCTTATTGCTTTTACCTTATCGCTATCTACAGCGTAGCCATTTTGTGTGAAGATGTGACCTAGAAATTTTATTTTAGTTTTTTCGTACTCACATTTCTCCTGGTTTAAAGTAAATCCAGCTTTGTTTAGTCTTTCCATCACTTTTTTTGTTGTGTATCTCAGCTCTTCCTTTGTTACTGCGTGTAAAAATATGTCGTCCATTGCTATTTCGCATCCTTCTATACCTTCCAGGGTTGTATTCATCACTTCGCAAAAGACTTCTGGTGCTGACGAAATTCCGAAAGGCATGCGCAAATACTTGAATCTACCCCATGGCGTAGAGAACGTCAGATATTTTGAAGTGCGTTCCGTCACTTTGATTTGCCAGAATCCCTTTTGACAATCAAGTTTTGTGAAATATTTACTGCCATGTATTTTTGCTGCTACTTCTTCGACGGTTTTCATTGGATATATTCTTCGCTTGATATTTTTGTTGAGTTCAGTCGGGTCCATGCAGACGCGGAGCTTTCCCTTATTGACAACAAGCATGGGACTAACAGCTGGTGTTGGCTCACTGACGCTTTCTATTACACCCAAGTTCAGCATGTTTTGTATCTCTTGTTTCACTATTTTCTCGATGGCATATGGTATTTTTCTTGCGGGTATGATTTTAAATTGAGGGTTGTCGATGAAGTCTATATCGTACTCGAAATGTTTGCAACAACCCAGCTGGTTGACTCTTTTGACAAATCCCAACCTTTCGCAATCATCCCCACCAAGAATAGCCTGTAAATTTTCATTGATAACTGTGAATGTCACAAATTCTTGAACATTGTTTTCTTTTCGCTGAGTGCGACAGTGAACTTGAGATTGACCCAAGACCTTGATGAATCCCCCGTCGTAAGCCTTGATTCGTTTTATTTCACATGGTTTTATTTCAACACCGAGCTTTTTAATTATTTTTATTGGCAACACGTTGCAAAAAGCTCCGGTGTCTAGTCTTAGTTTTAATTCGTAATCACCGACACGAACTTTTTCCGTCCATTTTTCTCGGGTTCGACTGAATTTAATTGAACTGACTGAGTAATCGAACTAACGAATTTAAAATCTGAATCTGAAGTGTCGCTGTCGCTGTCACTTTCACTTTCGATTGCATTCACCTTCTTACCGTGCCTCTTTTTATGTTTTGGTTTTATCTGTTCATTTTTCACGGACGTTTTCGCTCTACATGCAACACTAAAATGTCCTTTTCTACCGCACTGTCTGCACTCTTTTTGAAAAGCTGGGCAACTTTTCGGCCCATGTGTCTTCCGACAACGTCCGCAATTGAACTGTTTTTCGATTTTATCGACATTTACCGAAGAACTCATTTCGCAATTTAACTTTTTGATTTGAGTATTGGCTCTTTCAGCAACACGACATATTTTTATAGCTTTTTCTAATGATAACTCGTCTTCAACCCACAATTTTTGCCTGGTTTCGTCCGAAAAAATCCCAAGCACAATTTGATCCGTTAAGAATTCCTCGTTATCATTAAACGCGCACTTTTGAACTTTTTCACGTATTTTTTGCAAATAATCGTCGAATATTTCATTCTCTTGTTGACGAATCCGATGAAATTGATAACGTTCGTACGTTTTGTTCCGCGAAGGCACGAAATGTCCGGTTAATTTGCGCTGTATTTCACTTAAGTCATTTTTTTGAGCCTCAGTTAAACGTTAGTTCAATCGTTCAACCCGAACGGATGTGTTACTGAAAGTGTCGTGGGGTGCGCGCTTTATTTTGTAATTTCTCTAAAGTACTACACAGTTAAGTTATTAATTTTCATTTCCCATCATTAATTTGAAATTAAATTAAAAATGCATTGTCTGATTTGCGAACAAAAAATTGATCGGAATGAAAACCAAAAAAAGAAAAAACAAATAATCTGTGTTGATTGCGAATGTATATTCCACAGTGCGTGCGTCAATGTAAAATCTACTGACATTGAGTATATGATTGCAAATAAAATCAAATACAGATGTGATAAATGTACACATATTCGACGAAAATCACTGCATTCTTTGCCTTCATCATCATCATCATCAACAACAGCAGCAGCCTATGTACCTTTTGAAAAACAACAGCAACAACAACAACATGTACATCAAAAAGAATTAAAACAAGTTGCAGCCCCGAATGCTACACAAGAGCAGCAGCAGCAGACAGCACCCCAAAACCAACTTAAGCGAGTGCCAACTTTGCTTTCTGATGACAAAGTGCAACCAGGTAGTAGCGAAATCACACTTCAACGCCTCTATGAAGAAATATTAAGCCTTAAGAAAATAAACAGTGACTTTCTGAGCACTGTCCAGCAGTTGAGTGAAGAAAATATGTCTCTGAGATCTAAGGTGAATGAACTTGAAAGCAAATTGAATTGGTGGGAGCAGAAGCAAATGGATAATAGAATTGAAGTTGTTGGTGTTCCAAATGTAACCAACGATAATGCTGAAGAGTGTGCACAGAAGATTTTTTGTGATGCATTAAATGTGTCTGTCTCACCAGTTGACATTAAGAGATGTTATGTTAAAAGTTTCGCTAAGAATAATTCAAGCATAATTTGCGTCCAACTAGCATCTTCTGATGTAAAACAAAAAATAATGAGGAGCAAGAGGAATGGAAAGAACAAATTAACCACATCATTATTTGCCGATGCCAGCATAAATAGTTCCAACATTTATATTAACGATTGCTTTACGAAATATACTCGTACTCTTTTTATGGCAGCTAAAAAACTTAAAACAGATAAAAATTATAAGTATTTGTGGTATAATAATTCTCAAATTATGTTAAGGAAAGTGAAAAGAGGTAAGGTTGTTGTAATAAGGTCTTTTAATGATTTAGCTTTGCTTCAAAATGAATAATATAAACACTGATACATATCCAGATCTTTTTTTCAATAGCCTTACCTTAAGTACCATTAGTAATTGTAATTATAAAATTTTTCTTGACAGTTTAGAGAATAAGAAAGCTTTATTTATAATTCACCAAAATGTAAGAAGTCTTCGGCAAAATTTCGATTTATTAGTTGGCAATCTGGACGCCTTTGAAAACTTACCGGAAATTATCTTTGTATCTGAAATTTGGATTTATTCATTTGAGATTAATGATTACAGTATTCCTGGCTATAATTTTTATGCCAATACAAATGACTCGTATGCTGCTGGTGGAGTAGGTGCTTTTGTAAGAGATACTTATGATATATGTGATATGAAATGCTATAAATTGAAGAGTGCTGATGTTTTGAAAATTTCTTGTTGTTTTGGCAAAGAGTTATTTTCCTTTATTTGTACATATAGATTAAATTCTCAGCCGTTTAATGCTTTTTTAGATGAATTTTCGGTTCTCTTGCGCAATTTGAGGGTTGGTAATCTGGTAATTGTAGGTGACTTTAACTTGGACCTGCTTAACTCCTGTCCTAATTTGGATTCATATCTTGCATTAATTTCCGATTATGGGTTAACTTCATTTGTTAATGATGTAACAAGACCGACATCAGATACCTGTCTTGACCACGTATTAGGCCGTTTTATTAATATTCAATCCATTCAATGCGCTGGCATTAATTGTGATCTTCAAATTTCTGACCATTGTATGACTGGTATTTTGTTCTCCACTCTGGATAATAAAAAGGAAGATGATTCACTATATAGCGAAACCAAGATCAACTTCAAAGAGTTGAATAATGCGTTGCGCTTCTATAATTGGGAGGTAATTTATGAACAAGAAAATGTCTCCAAGGCTTATGATTTATTTCTTGACATTCTTAAGAATTCTATTGCCATGTATAGTTACGTTACTGTACCACGAAAGTCTGAAAGAAAGCTTAAACCTTGGATGAACCGACTTCTCCTGAAAAAAATAAAACAGAAACATAAACTGCGCATAAAATGTAATAAACACCCACAAAATGTATGTTTAAAAAACCGCTACAATCGAATGAGCCGTGAAATTAATGATGAAATCAAAACATGTAGGGATAATTATTATCATAATCAAATAAGATTGTCCCAAGGGAACATAAAAAAAGAATGGAAAGTGGTTAATAGTATTATTAATAGAAGTGTTAATGTTCAAAATAGTTTGATAGCGTTGAACAACGGGGATGAAATAATTTCAGACCCGACAGCTGTAGCTAATGCATTCAATGAGTTTTTTGTTTCAGTTGGACAGGAAACATTTTCGAGGGGCACCTCTTTTCTAGGATATTCTTGTACTGGTTCCAGCACTCTAGTTTCGTCTTTTCAAATAAATAGTTTTTACTTCGAATCAATATCTGGTCATGAGATATTAAAAGCCATAAACTCTCTGACTAACTCCAAATCCTTTGGCAATGATGGCATTTCTAACATTGTGTTAAAAAAAATTGCTTTGAATATTGTGGATATTTTGACATACATTTTTAATTTGAGTATTTTCTCTGGAATCTTTTGTAACGACCTATTTTGCCTTTCCTTGGTCCTGGCTGGCAACTTCTTGAACCCTCAGCTCAGCGGTGGGTGTGGTTCTTGGACCCAAGTCGCTACAAAAAAAATCTTGCCAGACTTTGCATTCCGATGTTGATAATGCGCGAGACATTGCCTCTACCCTCCCTTCCTTGGTTGGCTCCCTCGCTAGAGCAACCCCTTTGAATGGCTTCTTCCCCCCTCACGTCATCACCCCTCCCCTCATCGCCCTCTCATCCTTTCTAATAAAAAAACTATTCCATGGTTATGAAATTATCCTTCATAAATAAAAAGAATCGTGATTTTTTTGTTCAATCATTTGACAACTTTAATTAGGAAAATTTTATTTTGAAGTTATATAATTTGATTGAATTTAAAAGTAAATACAAAATTTATTAATTCAATTTTAAGTGTTTTAATCAGGCTATATAGTAAAAATCAACCAAGCTCTATTGGCAACGCGAAGCCTAAAAATCTTAATATTTATAATTCACGCATATAACCGCGTCTTCGACTTATTGCAAAGTCTTGGATTTTACTTCCTTTTTTTTTTATTTTTTTTTTTTTACTTTACTTTATTTTATATTCTTTAATCCCCTTTTTAAAACCACCCTATTAACTAGCGTAAGTATTCCACAAGAAAAAATGTTTCTTTATTTTATATATATGTATATATGTATATGTAATATAAAGGTTAAATAACCTTCAAATGAATTTAAAAGATATAAGCAAACTCACCCTTGTATTCCTTGAGAAGTGGCCACTGCTGCTGAATAAAAGGAATCGTTGTGCCCTGTGCAATCTTTGTATGCACTCGAAGTAGATTTCTTTTCGTTGTAGGTATTTATTTCACTTATGTATATACATATATTTTACTTCCGCGAATTAATTTGATCTTTTATCTCGGTTCGCGAGGTGATATTCGGAATAAAACGTTAATTTTTTTTTACACTCCGAATTACCAATTTTAGAGGCACTTTACAACTTCAAATTTTAAGGTAAAAAAAAATGATTTTACTTTAACTAAAAAAATGAATAAAAAATAGAATGAATAAAAAAAATTAAAAAAATGTTGAATTTGGTGGAGATTCGAACTCTGTAACTCTGCTTTATGGAGCGACAACTTAATCCTCTGAACTGCTTCGGCTATACAAATTTTCAAAGCCAAACTTAATACTTAGGTGGCTTCCTCAATCCCTACAAAGGTTGCTCTAATGTTGGATATGGAGTGAAGTTCCAGAGCTGCTCAAACTGATATTGCTGCCTGCTTTTTCTTTGTTCTCCTGGTAATGGTTTTTTAAAATTTTTAAACAATTTTTCCGGGAACCGGGATGGATGGGTTTGTCGGGCAGCCGTTATTTCCGGCTGCCAATTTAAATTCTATTTAAAAGGAAAAATCACTAACCATTTCACAAAAAAAAAACATATTAATTTACTCTTACCTAAAATTTTGTTTAAGACTGCTTACATATATGCAATTCTTGGATTGCAAATCACTTCTTTGATAGCTTTTTAGGGATTTTTCCCAAAGAAATTTTTAACCTTTTATATAAAAAAAAATCTATACGAGAGTATTAGATTTTCAAAAAAAAACTAAAGAAATCAAATGTACCGCCAACAAAGGAAATTATAAGTTTCTTTGTTTAATTCAGGATAGTTGTTTGGACACAATTCTCTAGCCGAACGTTCTATCACTTTAACTGCTTAGGAGTTAATAATTTACCTACGCCTTTGTTCTTACTTTCTCTTGCCTTAAGCTTTGCAGCCATCCAACAAAAGAAAATCCTGCAATTTCCCTCTTTCCAAGATCATTAATATTAATATTTCATAAATTGAGCTTACTCTTTTTTAAATTTACCTAACTCGAGTTTTCACTTAATTAGACCGATCAAGCATTCTACGTTATACCCTCTCTTTGAGTTGCTTCTCGGAACGCACTCTTTAGCTTAGAAATGAAAAATCTACTACCATCCTAAATTTTAAATTCTTTAATATCTTCCTCTCAACCCAGTCATACATCTGTCTCACTCTTTCTTACTACTCAATGTTTATAAGCATAATGATGTATATAATAATATAGTCGTCCCCAAAGAAATAAATACCAAACATAAACATTAGTCAATTCAATAGTCAATCAGCTCAAGTCGTCGTCAGTGTCGTGTACCGTCTTATCTTTTCGAAAAATAATAAAGAAAATATTCAAAGGAATATGTCGGTAACAGGGCTTTGCTTTTTTCTGGTGAAAATATTACCAGAAATATGCAAATGAACCCACGTACACGCCCATCGTGATTTGGCTAAGTCGTTCGTTAGCGGCGGCGGCGGCGGCGCACGTCGTTCGTCGTTGTACAATATAAGTGTGAACCATCAGGTAGATTATCTATGTATATTGAATTGGATTGTGAGTCGTTCGTCATTTTGTGTAAGTTAAAGTCGGTGTTTATGTGTGAAAATTGTTTTCAAAATTATTTAATTATTTAGCAATCAAATGCAACAAAAATGTGACAATAAAAAAAAACGAATCAAAAATGTAAACAAAACTAATATAATACATCAAAACGGGATAACGGAAGTGTGTATGAGACAACTCTATGGTTGCTCCGTTAATTAAACATATGTACATAACCGACATTCAACAGGAATATATAATAACTAAAAAAAATCCGTTCGTTTTTTGTTTACAAATCGCGAAATTTACGGAGGTCAATAACCTTGATATCAAAGAAAATGAAAATTGCGTTTTGCCGTCGGGATATTGTTATTGCGGGTCGAGTGTTGTTTTTATAAAAAAAATGATTTTGTGTATAATTGCTTATTTCCCGGTTTATTATTGCACGAATAAGAATAAAAAGTCAAGATAAATTAAATAAATAAAATAATAAAGTAAAATTACAGTCATTATTGTATTGCACGAGATATTAAATAAAAAAAAATGTTTAAAAAGGAAAAACGGTCAAGTAAAGTTATTGCACGAATTTTCCAATGAAAAAAGTCAAAAAAAAAGATTCGATTAACTCGATCGTCAATTGAAATAAATAAATAATGAAATATACATATAGTCATTGGTTTGTCATAATGTGTTGTGTCAGTATAAAATCGTCAAAAGATACAATAAAAATAAATAGTGTGTAAGTCAAATCTAGTCTTTGAGAATAGTCAGGTGTGTGTTTTGTGAAAAATGTATAATCTTCAAAGATATATGTACATAGTCCAAAAAAATCGGATATTTATTCTTCGTCAATATTGAACCAACGTGGGACGCGAACCCACTTAAGGATCATCTAGCCGGGCATAAAAACGTGCAAATTAGTCAGATAAGTATTTTTTTAACAGAATCTATGACACGACAAGATACTTTGTGGTATGTTTTTTATTTTAATTCCAGGATTTTACTGGCGTATGTCTTTCGCGTGGAAGATGCCGATGGCTTTTCCAGTTCTGCTTTCCAACTCATACATGCAGTTGCCAATAACCTTCCGGACTCGGCATTTTACGAACTTGGGAAGAAGTTTTGCGTTGATTCCCGAAGAAAACTTGCTTTGAGCAAAATTTCTGTGAAAAACTTCTTGTCCTTCGCGGTAAGTTACATGTTTTGCTCTAGAATTATAATTGTTTTTAGACTTAACGTGTGCCCTGAAAAGATTCTCTGACATCGTCTGTCTGGCAAGTGCAGTTTTCAGTGCATTCGGCAGGACTAACATCTCCGGGTCTCCTAAAGCTTTCAGTTCGCGTAAAATTTTATAGGATGAGCCGTGATTCACCATATTCTGGCCAAAAAGGGCGAAGTATGGTTGGCAACCTATGGAATCATGGATATCGGATCTGAGAGCACACGCTATGCTGGATAAATGTGTATCCCAGTCGTTTTGCTCTTTCGATATCAAGACCCTGAGTTTGCTTAGGACGCTTCGGTTGACCCGCTCGGAAATGTTAGCCTGTGGAGAATACAAAGCCGTTCGCACATGCTGTATGCCGTAGTTCGCCAAGAATTGTTTAAATTCTTTGGATACGAACTGACGTCCGTTGTCAGAGTGAATCTTTTCAGGGGTGCCGAAAGTGTGAAATATATCAACTTCTAGAAACTGGATGATTCTAGAAGATGTTGCTTTTGACATCGCCTTAAGGAAGGTAAATTTCGTGAAATGATCCACTACAATAAAGACGTAAACGTTACCTCGTTTTGTACGTGGATATGGACCTAAAAAATCTATATATAAACGTTGCATAGGTCTTTCAGTAATTGTTTGGGTGGTGATTGGTGGACGAAGAGTTTTGTTTGGGGCTTTCACTATTTTACAAATATCGCACTCTTTCACATAAGTTTTCACGTCTTTGAGCATTTTAGGCCAATAGAATTTGGCCTTGATGCGAGCATAGGTTTTCGCAAAACCGCTATGACAGCTCAACTTGGTGTCATGTGCCAGTTCGATGCATTGTTGCGTTAGTGCTTCAGGTACCCAAAGTCGCCATAACGAGTCCTCCTCGTCTACTTCGCCTGTCCTAAACCTAACCCTTTTATAAATAAATTTTCCCGATACCACTAGATCAGGAAGTTCAGACTGATTAGAGTTGATGTTCTCTCTCAGTAGGGAATATTGCGTCGAATCAAACTCAACCGAATTAAGGTCGATTTCACCACACATCATCGCTTCATCTTCTACGGTTACTTTTGCAGCAATCTCTTCCATATCCATCCTGGACAGCGAGTCAGGCACTATATTGAGGGATCCCTTTCGATGTTCAATTTTAAAATTGTAACCTTGAAGTTCTAAGCTCCATCTAGCTAATCTGCCGCTGAGTTCTTTCATTGACATTAGCCATTTTAGACTAGAATGGTCCGTTATTACGGTGAAAGGTAATCCGTCAACATAGGGCCTAAATTTGCGTATACTCAGGACGGCTGCAAGACATTCCTGCTCGGTAACCGTATAATTTTTCTGCGATTTGTTTAGCTTCTTCGACATGTAGGCTATCGGTTTTTCGTTGTCGTTCTCATCCAACTGAAAGAGAACACCACCCACACCCTCTGAAGATGCATCACACTGAATGGTAAATGGTTTTTTGAAGTCGGGTTGCGCTAACACTGGAGCAGACGAAAGTGCTGTTTTCAACTTGTGAAATGCTTCTAAGGCTTCAGGCGTCAATTCAAATTTCGCTTTCTTTTTTAAGCAGTCTGTAAGCGGTGCTGCCAAGTCGGCATAATTTCGTATGAACCGCCTATACCATCCGGTCATTCCCAAAAATCTCCTAACTTGTCGGACACTAGTCGGTACTGGAAAATTGATCATCGCCTCGACTTTGTCAGGATTCGTTTGCAATGTACCCTGACCAACTATGAAACCTAAAAATTTTATTTCTCGCATGCAGAACTTGCTTTTATCGAGGTTAATAGTGAGATTCGCTCGACGTAGACAAGCAGCTACTTCGCTAAGGATGCGCATGTGGGACTCAAAATCGGAAGTGCAGATCAAAAGATCGTCTAGATAGACGAAAACATTTTCGCGGAGAGAACCGGGTATGACTTGATCGATCACTCGACACATCGTTTGGCCCGCATTGCTCAACCCAAAAGGCATCACCTTGAAGTGATATAGAGGCCTACCCGGAACTGTGAATGCGGTCTTCTCGCGAGATTTCTCATCGAGAGGAATTTGCCAATAAGCATCTTTCAAATCTATACCGGTTATAAATCTCGTGTCTTTGATCCGACTGAGTAACCCCTCCACATGTGGTAACGGATACGCATCCTTAACGGTAACTGCGTTGACTTTACGAAAATCCAAGCATAAACGAACCTTGCCTGGTTTCCTCACTAAAACCACCGGACTACTCCATGGTGAATTACTTACCTCGATAACATCAAGCTCTAGCATGCGGTCTAATTCTTTATACACTTCTTCTTGGCGAACTGGAGACAAAGGGTAGTGTCGAGACTTTATAGGAGCGGCATTCTCAGTGTCAACGACATGACACCCAAGATTGGTTTTTCCTAATCCTAACACTACAAAGTTAGGGAATAAGTTTTTGACTCTTTCCAGTTCTAGATTTTGTTCTGGAGAGAGATCTATCAGCTCAGCCTCGTCCTTTATATTCACTTCATCTTCGTCAAATGTGAGGTCAGCTTGAATTTCCGATATTTGAGGCATAAGGTGGAATTCTCTCCAAAAATTCATCCCCAAATAAAGCTTCTGGGTAAGATTGGGAATTAGGTAGAAAGAAAGTTGTTTGGTAAGACCATTATACGAAGTTTCAATTTCGCAGTAGCCGACTATATCGTGCGATTTACCGTCAGCGGTTCGCACAACGTTTTTATATGGCCTTACTTCCGAACCAATCTTCCTAACCAATTCCCAACAGTCGTTACCTAATACCGATATTGAAGCTCCACTATCCAACAACCCAAAAACAGATTCACCGTTTAATTGAACGCAAGCGTACATTCTTCCATCTGTATTTGAAGAAATGATGGATTCTAAAATTTGTTTTCGAAATTTTCTTCGTTTTCGGAAACGACTTCGACACTTCTGGATATGCAAACTAGCTATATTACTCGTATGGCTAGTTCCGAAAATTCGTTGACGAGTTTTATAGTATTGAACTTTCCGTTCGTGAAGCGATTTAAGTGAATGGGTTTTAACAGGATGAGCTTCAACATCTACCGGACTCACATTTGTTGTTCGTTCCAAAATCTTGGTTGGAACATCCGCGTCAGTAATTTTGGTGGAGATTTTGGAATCTCCACTTACTTTTGGGAGTGGTTCAGAGCATCCCTGGTGGAACGAATTTCGCCACTCTTCCGTTCGTTCCCTGGTTGGTTTCCCGAGTGCTTGCCACAATCAACAGTGTTGACCCCTTTTTCCCCGCAAAGGAAACAAAATAATGTCCTTATATTGGACGGACAAAAATGGTAAGCATGACCTTTTTGGCCACAATTCCAGCAGACATAATTAGCCGTGGAAGTCGGTTTGCGATTGTAGGCTATTGCGGAGACTTCTTCTCCATCCGGGAAAATCGCACTTTGATCTTCACCGGCTGCGATCTCATGGACAGTTTTTGGAGCAGAAGTGCGCTTCGCCAAAAATCGTTCCGCTTCTCGAGCCTTATTTCGAGCTTGTTCGAGGCTCTTTAAGTCAGCCGCTAACAAAATCTCACCTATTTTGTCCTTGGCATTATTTCGGATAATGTCGATCATCTTCCGATCATCGAAAGGTTCTTTCAACCTATCGTTCATGCTCGCGATAGCATTGTAATAGTCGTCGAACGACTCCTTAACACCCTGCTTTCTCGTGAGTACCCTCATATAAATCTCAACATCGCTTTCTAACCTACCAAATTCTTTCTTCATCGCGGTTTTAAGGTCCGAAAGCGAAACATTAGGGTTTTTACGTAGAAAGGCCCAATACCATTTGCACGGCCTTTCTTTCAACAAAACGTGAAAATTGTCGACGATTTGTTCATCAGTGTAAGGTGAGGATGCTCGCTTTCGATCGACCTTAAAAAGAAATTCGCTTACATTTTCGTTGCCGTTGTAGGATATGTCCCAGCGATCTAATCGGCATATGGTAGAACCACTGGAAGCTAACGAAGGGGCTGTAGAAAGCCTAACTTCCGGTGTTGATTGGCGGACTTCACTCTGCCGTTGTTGCGCACCGTTATTGAACGGATTGCTATTCGACCCGCCAGGTTGGGATTGTTGTTGTATCCCAAGCGACTCTAGCTTCTGAATTACGTTCCCCATGAAGACGTCGAAAGTTTCGAACAACTTTATTTGGTTCGTCATCATGGTTCTTTCAATTCGCGCTGCTAATTCAGCAGTTTGGTCGCTTGGGAAAGTATTAGCTTCACCCATAGGTGGTGGCGCATCTGCATTTTCATTTTCGACCTCATTGGTCGACCTATCCAATTCTGTCAGTTCGGAAACTACGGAATTCAAGTTTTCAGAATAACTGAAAGAATTATTGAGATCAAATCGATCAATTCTGTTTCGGAACCTTTGAAAGAAGGCTTCAAATCGTGCTTCGGAACGAGCGTAAATAGTGCCTAAACTATCGTGTAAGGAACTCCGTATGTTAGTGCTCATGCCTCAGCAAACGCACTTACCAAAAAAAATCTATTTAAAATGAGTAATTTCAAATATAATTCCTTTAAACGCAATCGGAAAAGTTAAACCACTCAAGAACTCACAGAATTCAAATTCAGATAGGTAAGATAATAAAAAAGAAAAAAAGAAAATGTTTTTGAATGTAAAAAATTCAAAAATGCTACTCTTCAAAACAAATTTCAATAATTAAATTGTGAATTCAATTAGATATTCAAAATCTCAGATAACTAAAATTCTAAAAAAAAATATTGAAAAAAAGCGATAATAAAAAAAATAACAAACTCAAAAAAAAACTCTATGAAATTTCACAGTTTGTACTATGTGTTTTATAAAACAAATTTTCAAAAATGAAACTGAAGCTTCTCAAATAATCCACAAAGCAGATAGCAGATACAGGTATCGAAGAATCCAGCCTAAAGAAGTTCGAAATTTTAAAATGTAAAAAAAAAAAAAAATAATAATAATAAAAAAATGATGAAACTATATGAAAATTAAAAGATTAATTTCATAAAAAGATAAAAATATGAATCTTGAAAAAGATTTATTTAAAAAAAATAAAATATTTAAAATTTATTTATAAAATTTAAGAACAGGATAAGAGTTCTGACACGAGAAGACTGATAACCAAAGATGAGGAAGAAGCCGAAGTTCTGCGAGCCAAAAAAAAGTGAAATAAACTAAAAACTGTAAAGGACTTTTAAAAAAAAATGTTATTCTCCTCAGGTTTCAGGACTTCTAAGGACGAATCCTTCATCCTTGAAGACATCTGGAACCCTCGGAGAATTTTTAGTGACTTGCTGAAAGGACCTCCGAAGACGCCTTTACATCAACGGGTCTCTTTCAGCATTATTTTACATTGTGTAAGACTGCCTGGACTCCTGGATACCTTTAGTAAAGATACCCAAAGACTCAGACAATCTTTCACAAAAAAATTATTTTTGCGTTATGTGGCTGCATCTTTCTTGCGGCAACGCGATACCGAGGAATTAACTTCCCAGTCATCGGGACTCACAAAAAAAATGCCACCACTACTAAAAATCTTTAAAAATGAAAAATGGAAAAGAAAATGTAGAAAAGTTGAAAATTAAAATAATAAAACTGAATTGAAATTAATGTTAAAAAAAATCTATCAATAAAAAAAATGAATTGGCTCAAAAAAATCAATTAGCCACTCTATCTAAAAAGATAGAGGGCTCCACGTTGGGCGCCATTTTGTAACGACCTATTTTGCCTTTCCTTGGTCCTGGCTGGCAACTTCTTGAACCCTCAGCTCAGCGGTGGGTGTGGTTCTTGGACCCAAGTCGCTACAAAAAAAATCTTGCCAGACTTTGCATTCCGATGTTGATAATGCGCGAGACATTGCCTCTACCCTCCCTTCCTTGGTTGGCTCCCTCGCTAGAGCAACCCCTTTGAATGGCTTCTTCCCCCCTCACGTCATCACCCCTCCCCTCATCGCCCTCTCATCCTTTCTAATAAAAAAACTATTCCATGGTTATGAAATTATCCTTCATAAATAAAAAGAATCGTGATTTTTTTGTTCAATCATTTGACAACTTTAATTAGGAAAATTTTATTTTGAAGTTATATAATTTGATTGAATTTAAAAGTAAATACAAAATTTATTAATTCAATTTTAAGTGTTTTAATCAGGCTATATAGTAAAAATCAACCAAGCTCTATTGGCAACGCGAAGCCTAAAAATCTTAATATTTATAATTCACGCATATAACCGCGTCTTCGACTTATTGCAAAGTCTTGGATTTTACTTCCTTTTTTTTTTATTTTTTTTTTTTTACTTTACTTTATTTTATATTCTTTAATCCCCTTTTTAAAACCACCCTATTAACTAGCGTAAGTATTCCACAAGAAAAAATGTTTCTTTATTTTATATATATGTATATATGTATATGTAATATAAAGGTTAAATAACCTTCAAATGAATTTAAAAGATATAAGCAAACTCACCCTTGTATTCCTTGAGAAGTGGCCACTGCTGCTGAATAAAAGGAATCGTTGTGCCCTGTGCAATCTTTGTATGCACTCGAAGTAGATTTCTTTTCGTTGTAGGTATTTATTTCACTTATGTATATACATATATTTTACTTCCGCGAATTAATTTGATCTTTTATCTCGGTTCGCGAGGTGATATTCGGAATAAAACGTTAATTTTTTTTTTACACTCCGAATTACCAATTTTAGAGGCACTTTACAACTTCAAATTTTAAGGTAAAAAAAAATGATTTTACTTTAACTAAAAAAATGAATAAAAAATAGAATGAATAAAAAAAATTAAAAAAATGTTGAATTTGGTGGAGATTCGAACTCTGTAACTCTGCTTTATGGAGCGACAACTTAATCCTCTGAACTGCTTCGGCTATACAAATTTTCAAAGCCAAACTTAATACTTAGGTGGCTTCCTCAATCCCTACAAAGGTTGCTCTAATGTTGGATATGGAGTGAAGTTCCAGAGCTGCTCAAACTGATATTGCTGCCTGCTTTTTCTTTGTTCTCCTGGTAATGGTTTTTTAAAATTTTTAAACAATTTTTCCGGGAACCGGGATGGATGGGTTTGTCGGGCAGCCGTTATTTCCGGCTGCCAATTTAAATTCTATTTAAAAGGAAAAATCACTAACCATTTCACAAAAAAAAAACATATTAATTTACTCTTACCTAAAATTTTGTTTAAGACTGCTTACATATATGCAATTCTTGGATTGCAAATCACTTCTTTGATAGCTTTTTAGGGATTTTTCCCAAAGAAATTTTTAACCTTTTATATAAAAAAAAATCTATACGAGAGTATTAGATTTTCAAAAAAAAACTAAAGAAATCAAATGTACCGCCAACAAAGGAAATTATAAGTTTCTTTGTTTAATTCAGGATAGTTGTTTGGACACAATTCTCTAGCCGAACGTTCTATCACTTTAACTGCTTAGGAGTTAATAATTTACCTACGCCTTTGTTCTTACTTTCTCTTGCCTTAAGCTTTGCAGCCATCCAACAAAAGAAAATCCTGCAATTCCCCTCTTTCCAAGATCATTAATATTAATATTTCATAAATTGAGCTTACTCTTTTTTAAATTTACCTAACTCGAGTTTTCACTTAATTAGACCGATCAAGCATTCTACGTTATACCCTCTCTTTGAGTTGCTTCTCGGAACGCACTCTTTAGCTTAGAAATGAAAAATCTACTACCATCCTAAATTTTAAATTCTTTAATATCTTCCTCTCAACCCAGTCATACATCTGTCTCACTCTTTCTTACTACTCAATGTTTATAAGCATAATGATGTATATAATAATATAGTCGTCCCCAAAGAAATAAATACCAAACATAAACATTAGTCAATTCAATAGTCAATCAGCTCAAGTCGTCGTCAGTGTCGTGTACCGTCTTATCTTTTCGAAAAATAATAAAGAAAATATTCAAAGGAATATGTCGGTAACACTTTCCTGATGAACTTAAACACGCCATTGTGATACCCCTGTTTAAAAAAGGGAGTAAAAAAGACAAAAATAATTATAGGCCTATTTCGTTGTTGCCTTCTATTTCAAAAATATTTGAAAAAGTAATTAAATGTAGGGTTTTGAACTTTCTCAAAAATACTAATTTTCTTAGTTCAAAACAGTTTGGGTTTAGGACTGGGCTCTCTACTGAGGATGCTTTGTTGGATTTTTGCACTTTTATTCATAAAGGACTGGATGATCAAAGGTTTTGTAGTGGACTTTTTGTGGATATTACGAAAGCCTTTGATATGGTAGACCACAATATTCTTTTAAACAAATTATATTATGCGGGCTTCCGTGGATTTATATATGAGTGGTTTAAATCTTATCTGAAAAACAGGGAACAAAAGGTCAAACTCGGCAGGTGTCTGAGTAACTCCAAGGTTATCAATCTTGGAGTTCCTCAGGGATCTGTTCTTGGTCCCATCCTTTTTCTAATATATATTAATTCTATTTTTGAACAACCTTTTGTTGGTGAAGTAAGGGCGTTTGCAGATGATTTGGCAATTGCATACAGATCCGTTAGTTTATTGAACCTAGTGGCTGATTTAAATCATGATGTGCACTTATTGAGAGTTTGGTTTGATGCACATAAACTTTTGGTAAGCAACAAAACTAAACTTATGTTTTTTTCCCTTAGCTCTAACGTGACTCCAGACATTAATGTTGTATTCCACTCTTCGAACTGTGCAAGGTATAATTTACACTTGAGTTCCTTTCAAAATTCGTATCACTATTTTAATGCTAATGTTTCTTGCGACACCAACTGCTTTCAAATTGAAAACGTTAACTGTTTTAAATACTTGGGTGTTCTCATCGATAGAAATTTGAGCTGGTCTGAGCATATTTTAGGGCTTAAACAATATTTCCTTTCAACAATCCGTTGTTTTTATCGCCTTAGAAAGTATTGTTCTGATAACACCATGAAAACTGTTTACTATGGGATTTTTCATTCTCGAATGCAATACGGTATAAGTTGTTGGGGAGGTGCTTATCAGAACAAAATGAAGCCGCTTATTGTGCTGCAAAAATGCGCTATAAGAAAAGTATGTAACTCACCCCGTCTCTCTCATTCCATGGAGCTTTTTAGGCGTATAAAGATTTTGCCTGTCAGACAGTTGTTTTATTACAAGGTTCTCAAGATTTTCTTTATTAGAGGCGGGTACTTGCAGAGTCCAATATGTGAAGGCTATATCTTACGCAGTAATTACCAATCCTTAGTTGCCATTCCTTCTTTTCGTACTACAAGCTTTAGAAACTCGTATCATGTTGTATCCTGCAAATTGTATAACCGCCTTCCAGCTAGCCTACGCAACCTACCAAATCTATTCGCCTTTTTAAAAAAAGTAAAACTGTGGCTTCTTGATTTCGATCATAATGAAATCGAAGTTTTGTTGAACTATATTGTTTAATTGTTAAATTCAATTAATACTGTCAATGAATTTGAATTTGTTTTATCTTGTTTCTTTTGAAAATGCATTTTGATTTAATTATTTTTAATTTTTTAACTTAACTCCTTATATTGTACACCCCACGCTGAATTTTTGTACTATGAAGTGGCATTATCTCTATTTTTATGAAATACCAATGTCACTAACTATTCTCTCTTAAAATAACTATTGTAATTTTGTTAGAGATATCTTAAGGTTTATCAAATGTTATAGTTATTAAGATGAGGATAATGATTAATAAAAAAAAAAAAAAAAAAAAAAAAAAAAAAAAAAAAAAAAAATTGTTAATTAAATGGATTCCGTCGAACTTCGACTTCCTCTTTGTCTACTTTGGCAGCTACTTTGTAACATTCGTAAGCGTCTAACCACTCACTCGATTCCCGTGCCATATCCATGTCACTGTTTATCAAAAGTCGTTTTAGCGACATTGTTTTAAAATTTCAAGATAACAGAGAGAAAAAAAAATATATTCTAATTGACCGGTTCGATTAATTTGGAGCTTACTGTTTGTAGCTACGGTAGCTATCCAGAAGCCAACCAAAACTACACAGGAGACACGCACACGAGTACACAACGACGATTTTTATGTATACACTCTCTTGAATTGTATATAGCTTCTTCTTTTTTTTTATATACTGCTCAGAGAAACACACGCTGCACATGCACATACACGGCACAAGCTCAACAGTTTTTTCTGTTATTTATCTGTTCTCGCAGCAAAGACAAGACAGCCAAAACTACACAGGAGACACGCACAAATTTTGTATTTTAAATCCTCCGGGATTTTTTTAAAAAGATTTTAAAATAAAACGCTAGATTTAAATTTTAAACAAGTATTTTATTTATTAATTTGAGCATCGGGTCCCATTACCACTGGTGGGGGGAAATCTTCTGCTATACGTAGGAGTGTCAAGATGGAACTGAACTACTGCCAGGAAAACCTCTGCTTATTTATACTATTTTGATATTCTTAATTTCTTCTTACAGACTATAAATATGTGTGTATTGGTACACATGCATTATCATCATATTTTATGATGATTCAATTTTATTGTAATTTGATCGTTGACGATTTTTGTTTACATTAGTTTGATTTTTGATCGTTGACGATTTTTGTTTACATTAGTTTGATTTTATATTTATGTTTGGATATTCCGTATCTGTGGAAGATTCTTTGTTCGATATTCTTTGTTTACATTACTTTTAATATTTTATGTCTATTCACATAAATTATGTTCAACGAAATATGCTTGGTGGGCATTTAATATTTAATGGTATTTTTATTAAGCGATATGGAATACGCTTGGTATGGTTTGGTTGTTATGATTGGGAAGCAATTCTATAACTCCTCCCCCCTTTGATTTTTGTTTCTCCTGGAACAATTTTTTGTATATATAAGTATAATACAAATTATAACAATTACAAATATATTTACACCAAAGTAAATAAAGGATTGGTCAGAAACTTTTTCTACTATTTCTTTAATATTTTCAATGTTTGTTATATTATAATCTTCAATTTTTAAGTTAATGTCTGTTAAATTATAATTATCTTCCACATAAATATTTATTGGTTGTTTTAAAATTGAATGTTTGTTAACATATTCTTTTTCGTTTATCTTGATTTTACAGTTTTCAAAATTTATTAATACATTTCTTTTTATTGGAATAACTTTTCTTTCATCACAAGAACTTTTTTATTTTAGAGTTGCTATTTTTAACAATTAGTATTCCATTTTTAAGTTCTTTTACAATATTTTTTTCTTCATTCTTTCTTTTAAGACAATTATTTTTATTTATACAATTAGTATAGGTTTTAAGATGTTTTAATTCTTTATTTTCAAGATATTTATAAAAAGTATCATTTATTTTTATAATATTTTCATCATCTATTTCTAATTCAATATTTTCCTCGTTGGGGATAGACGTTATAAGATATTTATCAAAACTATAAATTTGATCTGGTATTTGAATTATAAAAATTAAAAGATCATTATCATATTCACTTATAGAGAGTTTAATGTTTTTTAGTTTGAACAAATCAATATCATAATATTCTATTTCTTCCGCCGTTAATAAACTATTTGTCATTATCTGTAATCTATTTGCTAAAATGATATTTTGTATTTTTTCAACGATTTCTTTCAATTTGTCAACTCTTCTAGTATACTCTAGAATTATAATTCTTTTTTCTAATTGTTTAAATTTCTCTTCAGAATCGGAATATTTTTTTATTTTTTTATCAATTAAATTTTTTAATGTTTTTATTTCCTGTTGAAGTTGATTATTTATATCTACCTGTTTATTATTATTAATTATTAACTCGTGATTATTTACGGTTAGTGTTTTTAATCTGTTTTCTATTTCTATTTTGTCCTCATCATGCATAGTTCCGAATAAAAAGTTTAAGACTCTCCCTCCTATGTTAATAAGACTTCTTGTTTTTCGTATATGGGGTTTATGACCTTTCATGCTTTTTAGTTCTTCTTCAATTAAATTTAGTTCACTGTCTATGTGTGTTGTAATTATAATATCTTCTGGAGATTTCTGTTAAATTAAATTTTTCTTTAATTGGTCGTCTATCATACTTAGATTGTTTGCAAATATTGCAACTATTGATTACGTCATTTATTAATTCTTTTAATTTCTTGAAATAGATTTTTGTTCTAAGTCCGTTATAATTTTCTTCAATGCCTGCATGACCTGTTTCTTTTTCATGATACAATTTTATCTGTTTAATGGCTTCTTCTTCTGTCTCTAAGTCTTTAGCAAAATGTTCACATTTATAAAATTTTATTCTTGTTCCAAATAACTCTATCAATTTTTGTTGAAGAATATTATATTCACTGTCTGTTAATTCAGTATAAATTCCTGTACTAACTTGTTCTATTAACGGTATTATTGAATCATTAAAATTATCTTTATATAATTCGTTTATTCCAATATGTATTCTTTTATATTTAGGGCTTTTATTCAATCCATTTCCTGCTTTTAAAATAATTTGTTGCTTAAAAATATTCACTGCACTATCTTTTATTGGAAAATGATCATTCATTTCTTCATGTTGTGAATGTACTGTAGGCCTGACTGAATCCTGCTCTAACATGTGAATTTCTTGCGTGTCTTTAATTTCTCTACTCAAAAAATCTGCTACAGTATTACATGTACCTTTTAAATATTCGATTTGCATATCGTATTCTCCTAATTGGAGAATCCATCTTTGTAATCTGGGTGAAATATCTCTGCCTAAATTTTTTGTTTGTAGCCATTTTAATGGTTGGTGGTCTGTTTTAAGATCAAAGCGTCTACCATATAAATACGGTCGTAAGTATTTTACTGTTACACATAGTGTAGGCCACCCCTAAGATCATTCATAATATAGCCATAGTGTAGCTTAGCCATTAGTATAACACATTGAGCAGGGAAATCCCTCTTGCTCAAAGGTATGACAGTTTAGAGTAGGACCGCACAATGCAGCTCGTCAAGTGGGCCAGACGTATTGAGTCAAGTTCGCTTTCAAAACATTTAATCATTATCATTTGGTAAAGAGATATAATTTGAATATAAATCCGTTGAAGAGAGAGAAGCGAGAGGAATATAGCATATTACTGTTTGGTGAATAGGGGAAATGGGAAAATAAATATCCTTTATCTTGTGTTCTCTTTTATTCCTTATGTTTTGGAGGAATGTATTAAGAAAAGACCGCAACAGATATATAAAATTTGCTTTTGGTAGAGTTTGTAGAATTTGTCGGTAACGGGACTTATCTACTTGCCGTTGCATTTCGAATTGCGTCTATGATTTTGTTCAGTTCAGTTGTGAAGTGATTTGTGAGAATTCGAAAAAAAAAGGAAAATAATACGTACAAGTTTAGAAATAATTAAAAAAAAAAAAAAAAAAAAAAAAAGAACCAAAATGACTGGTAGACAAAGAAAAATGCCAGCACGATTCATTGATAATGAACCATGTGAGGCAACTATTATTAAATTAAAAATGCAACTCGAAGAGATGAAAAAGAAAAATCTCGAGCTCGAAAAAGAAGTAGCCTTATGTCGTCGTTCACCAAGTCGATCGTCACAAAATTCGACATCAATAAATCCACCCTCAACTCAGATTTCGTTGAGGTTAGGTACAGAAGAGGTTACGAGGATAATTCCTTTATTCAACCCGTCAAACTCTTCCTCATTAAGTGCTTCTCAATGGGTCGAAACGATCGAAAACATTCGTCATCTCTACGAATGGGATGATCGTAGCACATTATTTTACGCATCCCTGAGACTAGGAGATGCAGCAACAAATTGGTTTGATGGATACAGAGTAGAAATTCGTAGTTGGGACGAATTCAAACTCAAAGTTTTGCGAGATTTTTCTTCGGAAGAGAATGCTGCAGATGTTCACGTCAAATTACTATCCCGGCAATTAAAAGAAACTGAGAGTTATGAAAGTTATGTTTACGAGATGGCTGCCTTAGGAAAACGTGGAAATCTCGACAATAACGCGATTATAAAATATATTATATCTGGGCTTAGAGATACTACTTTAATGAACAATTTAATTACAGCTAACTGCAATAATATCCCCGACCTTTTGAAAAAAATAAAATCATTAAAAGACATTCAAAAACAAGCAGAGACACGACAACAATTTGAAAACAACCGAATTTTAAAAAATATACATAGACCAATTTTAAAACCTCACTACAATAATTCCCTTAAAATGCAAAATCATTCTTATCCTAAACCAACTTTTCCCAAAATTTGCTATAATTGTCGTTCCCCTGGCCATTTGGCAACAGAATGTAAATCGTCATACCGCGAAAAAAATCAAAATTATATACCAACTTGTCATAACTGTCGGCTTCCAGGACATGTTGCCAGCGAATGCAAACATAAAAACCGCGCAAACCATCAGCGTCCATCACATTACCCAAACCAAACCAGATAACCAATTTGTTATAATTGCCGAATACCAGGTCATCTATCTCGTGATTGCAAGAAACGTCACCACTCGTCCCAACGAGATCAAACTTTCGTAGAACCACCTAGAAAAATACATCGTCTACACCGTATGGATGATGAATGCGGTTTATTAAAAGATGTCGACATCGAAGGGCATCACGTTGTAGCCTTCGTAGACTTAGGAAGTGATTGCACTACTATCAAACAATCAAAAGTGCAAGATCTCGGTTGGAAAATGGACTACTGCAACGCCAAACTTCAAGGATTTGGTACCAGTTGCAATAATTCTATCGGTAAAATTACTAAAAATGTTACATTGGGGGATGTTTCACTTAAAATTGACATCCTAGTCGTTGACGATCGCCTCCAACAATATGAAATGATCCTAGGTAGAAATTATTTAGATAGTGAAAAGGTCTGCCTTATAAGAAAAAGCGGTGTACTAACAATCACGAACAATGAAAATAATAAATGACTAAGAGACCCTGTATCGAAGCAAACAACATTAAAGGCAATTACAATAAATGATATAACTATCGGTAACTTTAAATGTAATCCTAATGACCATATCAAACTCATTGAAATTTTAAACAAATATCGCGATTGCATTGCAACAAACTTAAGTGAGCTCGGTACAACTGATAAAATAAAAATGAACCTTAAATTGAAAGAACAAAAAATTATTAGATTTAAACCCTACCGCGTCCCATACAATGAATTGCCACATTTAGACAAAATTATTAACGAAATCTTAGAAAATAAAATTATAGAACATTCAAACTCTGAATTTGCTAGCCCAGCTTTACTAGTTAAAAAGAAAAATGGTTCTTGGCGACTCTGTATTCACTATCGCCGACTTAATGATATAACGGTACGTGAGAATTTTCCTATGCCTAATATGGAAGAGCAAATCAACTTAATGGCTGGTGGCCGCATCTTTATTGTTCTCGACCTGATGCATGGGTACTACCAAATTCCGATAGATGATAGTTCGAAATATTTAACATCCTTCGTTACACCAAATGGTCAGTACGAATTTAATCGTGTTCCGTTTGGGCTATCAAATTCACCATCGGTTTTTATGAGACTAATGAACCTCGTCATACAAAAACTCTCATCCAAGAACATATTAATATATATGGATGACATTGTCTTATTCGCAAAAGATGTAGATACAATTCTTGAAATGTTAGAGAGGCTTTTTATAGTCCTAAGAGAAGTGAAAGTGACATTAAATATTAAAAAATGTGTTTTCTTAGCTGATAGAATAACTTATTTAGGACATGAGATAAGTGAAGGGGGCATAGAACCGGGAAGTGTTAAAATAAAAGCTATAGAAAAATTTCTTTTGCCTAGTGATACGCGACAAGTAAAACAGTTTCTAGGTCTGACTAGCTATTTCCGTCGTTTTGTGTTTAATTACGCAAAAATAGCTTCGCCCCTTAACGCTCTACTAAAACAGGGTACTCCCTTCAAGTGGTCTGAAGAGATGGGAAACTCATTTGAAACCCTGAAAAGAAAATTGTGTGAATCCCCTATCCTTGTCATTTACGATCCCAAAAAAGAACATGAACTTCACACAGACGCGAGTAGTATTGGCCTCGCTGGTGTTTTAATCCAATTAAATGAATCAAATGAACGTAAAGCAGTATCTTACTTTAGTCGAGCGACGACCAAGGACGAGCAGAAATATCATAGCTACGAACTCGAGGCTCTTGCTGTTGTCGAGAGCTTAGAACGATTTCGGTACTACTTATTGGGGAAACATTTTACCATCTTCACGGATTGTAACTCTCTCAAGATGACCCAATCGAAAATGGAAATAAAACGAATCGCCAGGTGGTGGTTGAAAATTTAAGAATTTGATTTCAAACTGGAGTATCGAACAGCCCAACAAATGCAACACGCAGACGCGTTAAGCAGAAATCCATCCGAAAATGCTATAGCCATGGAGGAGGTAGGTTTGGATATGATGATTATTCAAGCTCATCAAAAAGATTGGGTTTCCGTTTTACAAAGTCGCGATCCCCAACTAAAAGAAATACAAGACGTACTAAATAACCCCGACAAGAAATGCCCAAAACGAAAAGACTATGAAAACCAATATACAATCAAGAATGGACGAATCTATAAGAAAACTGAAAAATGACTCCGATTTGCAGTACCGAGAGGGGTGAGATGGCGCATCATCAAATCATCGCACGATGACATCGGACATGGTGGTCTTGAGCGTACAATTGAACGTATCCGACGAACATATTGGTTTCCGAAGATGACAAGCATTGTAAGTAAATACTTGAATAGTTGCATTCCTTGTTTGTATAACAAACGCAGTAAAGATGAAACCCGTTATCAAATTCATCCTATCCCTAAAGCACCGATACCGTTTTACACAATGCACATAGATCATTTAGGACCATACGTAAAAAGCACAAAGGGAAACTTTTATGTCCTAGGGCTAATAGATAGTTTTACTAAGTTCGTCATATTACGAGCTGTAAAGACTACGAACTCAAACGCTGTTATTAAAACTCTTATTGAACTCTCTCAGTTTTTCGGCACACTTACCCGAATCATAAGCGACAGAGGCACGGCTTTCACATCAAAAGCATTTGAAAAATATTGCTTAGAAAATGAAATACAACACATCTTGAACGCTGTGAGGACACCAAGGGCAAATGGACAAATCGAGCGTTACTTCAGAACAATAAAAACATCTTTGTCCACAATGACTGTTCGACAAGATGGCAGAGACTGGGAGGAACACCTTCGAGCAATACAATTTGGACTCAACACTTTAAAACACAAAATAACGAACCAGACACCACAAGAATTACTATTTAATTTCAAACCTAAACATACTCTCAATAATCAGCTAAACATAGCACTTCAAGAAGACGATTCCGGTGATGAAGAAGAAAATATTTCACTAGCTGAACTACGAGAAATGGCCGACCGTCGCAGTCAACAACTTCAAAATCAACAAGCACTCAAATTTAACTCGAAACACAAGAAACCACAATTGTATGAAAAGGGCGATTTAGTCCTCTTGCGGGCTGAACATCCAGCTACTGGTCAATCGAAAAAACTACTTCCTAGATACAAAGGCCCTTTTGAGGTGAAAAAGGTTCTGCAAAACGACAGGTACCTTATTGGAGACACAACAGCTTATCAAGTATCCCAACGTCCATACTCTTCCGTTCATGCAGCGGATAAGATGAAACCTTTTGCTAAATTGGACGAAGCATGCGATGAAAGTAATCTAGAACTAGACACACAAGATTCCGAGATGGGTATCATCTGAAATAAAATTATTATTTTTTTTTATTGTTTCATAAACATCACATTATGTACATGCTTTTATTTCCTTCTTAATGAATTTCTTCATCTTTTGTTTTGCTTTTCTTGGCATTAATAAAATATAATTTTCTTTGTTATGGAAATATTTTTGTTGATTACTTTTTTTTTCTTCTGCGGTGTAAGAGATGAGATGCAGCGAATTTGTTAATATTTAGGATATAACCAAAATTCTATGGCAAGGAAATTTTCAATTGGATTTGTTTCTTTTTGTATTTTGATTTTGAGGAAAATAAAACTAAATTAATTTGACTTGACTGCCGTGCATATGTCAAATGTCCATATACTATTAAAAAAAAGAATGATAGGTTTAACGAGCGATTAGATCTGTTTGTTTAGTAAACAATATTGGAATTTCAAACTGTGTTGCATTAAGCGCTTTTTAAATATTTGGAAATGCTTTGAACTATTTATCTACAAAGTTGGAAGTGATAGATTTAGTTGATAATACCAACGTTATATCTGAGTATTTTGAGAAAACTGAGTGTTTGGAGAAAACTGAGTGTTTTGAGAGAACTGAGTGTTTTGAGAGAACTGAGTGTTTTGAGAAAACTAAGTGTTTTGAGAAAACTGAGTGTTTTGAGAGAACTGAGTGTTTTGAGGGAACTGAGTGTTTTGAGAGAACTGAGTGTTTTGAGAAAACTGAGTGTTTTGAGAAATCTGAGTGTTTTAAGAAAACTGAGTGTTTTGAGATAACTGAGTGCTTCGATCGAACTGAGTGCAATAAGTATCGCTGAGTGCGACAGAATTACTAAAGGTAGTGACGACGACGAGCTGAGTGAAATAATTGAGAAAATCTGAGTGTTAAACGAAAACTGAGTGTATCAGAGAGCTTTGGGCATTTTAATAAGTGTGATAGACGATCTGAGTGAAAATCGTAAGTTCTGAGTGAAATTATATAATACTGAGTGCTGAGTGAGATATAATTATAGCGAAATATTGATGGCACTGAGTGACTGATTGGAGAAAAACAAATAAATTCCTAGTGCACTGAGGACAGTACATTGCAGGATGGCCGAGTTGTTACACATAGTGTAGGCCACCCCTAAGATCATCCATAATATAGCCATAGTGTAGCTTAGCCATTAGTATAACACATTGAGCAGGGAAATCCCTCTTGCTCAAAGGTATGACAGTTTAGAGTAGGACCGCACAATGCAGCTCGTCAAGTGGGCCAGACGTATTGAGTTAAGTTCGCTTTCCGTATCTGTACCAGAAGGGCGCTTGGCGAGTTAGCGCAGTGCAATCTTATTTAATTAAACATTTATTATTGTTCTAGATAATATTACTGACCAAACTATAGCGAGTAATTCTTTTTCTGTTGTACTGCAGTTTCTTTCATGTTCATTGAGAGTTCTACTTATAAATGTTATTGGATGCCCTTTCTGTGTTAGCACTGCTCCAATGGCATAATTGGATGCATCGGTCGTTAAGACGAATTTTTCATTAAAATCAGGATATGCAAGTACTGGTCCCGTTTGAAGCGCATTTTTTAATTCTTGATGTGCTTTAATATAATTTATATCGTTTTTATCAATTTTTGTATCTTTCTTTAAATATTTGGTAATGGGTTGTGCAATTTTTGCATAGTCTTTAATAAATTTCCTGTAATATCCTGTTATTCCTAAGAATGATTTGATTTCTTTAGCTGTACAAGGAAGTTGTATTTTTTCTATAGCTTCTATTTTATTTATTTATTTTATCTATATTGGGTTTCACACCTTTGTCTGTAATTGTATGCCCTAAGAACTTTGTTTCTCTTTTAAGAAAATTACATTTATCTACCTGTACTTTAAGGTTATATTTGTTTAAACGTTGAAAAACTAATCGAAGATTTACCATATGTTCCTGTAATGAAGTACTAAAAATTAATATATCATCAAGATATACTACACAGATTTTATTTATTAAACCTTCTAAAACCTCATTCATCATTCTTTGAAAAGTGGCTGGTGCATTTTTCAGACCAAATGGCATTCTTAACCATTCATAATGTCCGTATGGAGTTGAAAAAGCTGTTTTTTTCAGAATCAAGGGGATTCATTTTTATTTGATGAAAACCTTTTGCAAAGTCAAGGGTTGAAAAATATTGAGCTCGTCCTAATTTATCTAATATTTCGTCGATATTAGATATAGGATGCTTAAATTCGATTGTTTTTTCATTTAATTTTCTATAATCGACTACCATTCGCCATTTTTTTTCACCTGAATTATCTATTTTCTTTGGGACTACCCAAATAGGTGCATTATAAGGGGAAACACTTTTTCGTATTATACCTTGTTGTAATAAATTATTAACTTGCCGTTCAATTTCTCTTTCGTGGATTTTAGGGTATCTATATATTTTACTGAATATGGGACTATCATGCTCGGTCCTAATGCTATGCATAGTTTGTGTTGTTGAAGTAAGTTTATCACCTTCTTGATAAAAAAACATAATTATTTTCATCAATAAATTTTTTTAATTCCTGTGTTTCTTCATAATTTAAATTCTTGTCTATTAATTGGCTCATTTGCGTTGAGTTGCAATATTCTAGAGTTTGAATTTCTTCATATTCGTATATACTTTTAATTTCTCTCTTTTCGCTGTCATAATTCTCAAAGTATGTTTTTCTGTTATTTATTTCAATATATCCTTCTTTTAAATATAATGTCGCTCCTATAGGTTTTAATAAATTTTGACCTATGATTCCTACAAATTTATTATTTTGTATTCTCATCAACTTCCATGCCACGGTAGCTTCATCTTCATTGAATTCTACCGGTACTTCAGTTATGATCTCAAATTTTTTAATATTTTCATGATTGAGCGATTTAATTTTGATTGGAACTTTCATTAAAGTTCTCGGAATTTCTATTAGTTGTGACTCATCAAGTATACTTGTTGTTGAGCCAGTATCTATAAGAATATTAAATTTTTTATTATTTATTGTAACTTTTATTATGGGAAGTAAAATGGTAAAATTTACCTCTTCATTTTTTATGTCCATATTATTTACATCCATAGGTTCTGGCCTTGGATTCCTATTAGTATTATTATAGTTATTATTCCTATACTGTCCTGAATTGAATGATCTTTGATTATTATTGTTCAAATTTGCCTGATGGTTATTTCTATTAAATCCGAATCTAAAATTATTTGGATTTGCGTTTCCAAATATTCTATGATTATTTTGTCTAACTTGTTCTGAGGATATTCTATCATGTTGCGGCCTAAAATTGTTATTGAAATTATTTTGTCTAAATAAGTTGGGATGCAAATTATTTCTAAAAGGATTCCGATTTAGATTTTGATTAAAATTATTTTGATTTGATTTTGGTATATTTTGATATTTAATTTGTTCATTGATTTGTCTTATCATATTATTACTCTCTAACAGGTCAAAAGCCTCCATAATATTATTTGGTTGGCTTGCAATCACTATTGCCTTTTGACTGGGTGACAATGTATTTTTAAATGATTCTAAAGCTATACATTCATTATTTTTCTGAGTATAAACATTATCGGGTTCTAGTTGAGTTTTTGTTTGTAACTCTTGCAACAAATTGTCAATTTTATTATAATTCCTAATTGTGTCGTTCTCATTGACACTATTTATTTCTGTCACTAATTTAAGATAAGATTTTTTAATGCCAAATTGTCTTACCAGTTGTACTTTTACATCTGCCCAAGGTGCAAGATGTTGTAGACTATTTATTGCTCTCAAAGCCTCGCCTTGAATTTTCTGATGCACCTCAAAAACTGCTTGTTCCATGTAAGTTGGATCCTGGATTCTCTCAAGTAAATACTCCATCGATGATATAAAAAGAGCCAGATTGTCTGATGATCCTTTAAATGGGTTAATCATCCTTAATTCTTTTAAATAGAATTTTTGCTGTTCTGCCCAAACTGCATGTTGAATTGGATCCATCGGAGCTTGTGCTCTTGCTTGAGCTTGAATTTCGGCTAATTAAGCTTGCTGATTTGCAAGTGAAGCCTGTTGAGCTTGATGTTCTGCGGCGTTCATTTTGTTTATATGTAGTTTCTTCTTGTATTTTAAAAATTATTTCCCTTAGTTTCAGCAAGTTTTTCATTCACTTATATTTTCTTTAAAAGTTATTATTTTTTTTGTATGCACTTTTTAATTTCTTTTTCTTTTTTTTAACTTGCTTGTCTTTTGCATATACACTTTGTCTTTTTCGTAGACACTATGTTAATGTTTTGTTTACTTATCTCTCTATGAGAATGCGTGTATTAAAAAAAAATGTATGAACACTTAAGTATACAAATAATTTTGTTTTTCTGGTACGAAATTGTTTTGTCCGCTAAAACACTTCAGTGTTATTAATTTTCACAAAACACAATTTAATTTCGATCGTTGAATAATGTTTTAAATAATGTACGTTGTACTTTAATCCGCACAAAATTCTACCGGTTAAAAAACTTTTTTTTTTTTATTTTCTTTTCGGTCGGATCACTGAATCTCATCTATTCATTAATTTTCATTTAACTTCTTAGTGAGATCCTACCGACTGCGCCAATTTTGTATTTTTAAAAAGATTTTAAAATAAAACGCTAGATTAAAATTTTAAACAAGTATTTTATTTATTAATTTGAGCATCGGATCCCTTACCACTGGTGGGGGGAAATCTTCTGCTATACGTAGGAGTGTCAAGATAGAACTGAACTACTGCCAGGAAAAACCCTGCTTATTTATACTATTTTGATATTCTTAATTTCTTCTTACAGACTTTAAATATGTGTGTATTGGTACACATGCATTATCATCATATTTTATGATGATTCAATTTTATTGTAATTTGATCGTTGACGATTTTTGTTTACATTAGTTTGATTTTTGATCGTTGACGATTTTTGTTTACATTAGTTTGATTTTATATTTATGTTTGGATATTCCTGTGGAAGATTCTTTGTTCGATATTCTTTGTTTACATTACTTTTAATATTTTATGTCTATTCACATAAATTATGTTCAACGAAATATGCTTGGTGGGCATTTAATATTTAATGGTATTTTTATTAAGCGATATGGAATACGCTTGGTATGGTTTGGTTGTTATGATTGGGAAGCAATTCTATAACTCACACGAGTAAACGACGACAACGATTTTTATGTATAGCGCTCTCTTGTATGTAGCTTCTTTCTTTTTTCTTATGTTATATACTACACAGAGAGACACACAAGCTGCACATGCACATACACGGCACAACAGTTTTTCCGTTATTTGTCTGTTCTCGAGTGCATTTTCTTCTTTTTTTTTTAGAGACAAATTTGAAAAGCGATTCGCGATTTTTTGTAATATTTTTTATTATTTGAATCTTTTAAGTTTTAAATGTTGCGTTCGCGCACTTATTACCATCAATGTATTATATTTGTTTCGGCACCATGTAATGATATTTAATATGCGCACTGAAATGAAACACGTCTGATATCGTGAAGAGTGAACCGAAGACTGGTTCGTTTATTAAGGTTGATAAGTATTGTAAGTATTGTTTGTGTAAATGTATAGTAAGTATTATGACAGTATTATTCTATAAATAATTTATCTAAATTTTTGTTTTCCATTTTATTTTATAATGACTTTACCCGATATCCTATTTTTTTTCTTACTATTATTATTTTTTTTTTCAATTTGAATTTAAATAATCACTACTATGTGGTAACCGGCCAAATGAAGGTGAACTGAAATTATCATCATACTAACACAGGCAAAAAGTATTCGGATGATGTATTTGTACCTCTAACAGGAACACATCATCCGATCCACCTATCCACACAGTGTACACCTCAACCAACATTATCACACTCAAATAGTGGGACCCCCACGTAGGTATTAGTACACTTCCAACAAAATAGGGGTATCTTCTTCCTTTTCCACATCTCTCTCATAACTCATCTTCATCACTTACTCAGGAATCTCTTAATACTTCTCACCAAGGTATGTCATTCGACTTTGTTGGTATTGATAATACAGATATCGTTGAAAGCTTACTTAGCATCAAATCGAATGCGGTTGGAATCGATGGCATACATCCAGTTTTTGTGAAGGCAATTTTACCATACATCTTAACCTATTTGACCCACATCTTCAACACTATAATTATGACGGGCGTTTACCCTGATGATTGGAAAAGGGCGAAAATCATTCCAATTCCCAAGGGTCGAAACACGGATGAATTCAGGCCCATCTCCATATTACCTTTCCTGTCCAAGGTTTTCGAGAAAATTCTCCAAAAACAGCTCAATGTCCACATCAGATCACAGAACTTGTTGTCAAGTAAACAATTTGGCTTTCGTGAGAAGCACAGTTGTACTACAGCAATAGTCAATGTAGTTGAAGAAATAAGATTGGCATTAGATGATAACCTTGTATTTTTTCTAGTATTACTAGACTTTTCAAAAGCCTTTGATACGGTGGACCATCACGTTTTATGTCAGAAACTTTCTAGTTATTTTGGTTTGTCTCCATTGGCGGTTAAGTTGATGAAAACATATCTGCAAGATAGATTTCAGGCGGTGTCGGTTAACTACAAAATGTCGTCATTCCTTCCCACAACCAGAGGAGTTCCCCAGGGTTCTATTTTGGGTCCCCTTCTCTTCTCTCTATACATTAATGAAATACCAACTCAGATTTCGGGATGTGCGATTCAAATGTTTGCTGATGATGTACAGTTGATTTATAGTTGTCCCCTGGGGCTAATAGAAGATGGAGCTTATACTATCAACCAAGATCTCGAAAAAATATCCAACTGGTCTCAGAATAATGGTCTTTTCTTAAATCCTACCAAGTCAAAATGTGTTATCATCAATAAATCAGCAATTAATCTGGAGTATTTTCCAAGCATCTGCTTGAATGGTATACCAATTGAATTTACATCGAATGCGCGAAATCTAGGCATGTTGTTTAACAGGAGACTTACTTGGGACAGCCATATCAATGTGGCGGTGGGTAAGGTTTATGGGGTTCTTAGAATGTTATGGTCGGCACAACATTTTACGCCCTTGAAGACTCGGATGATGATTGCCAAAACGATTGTGATCCCAATATTAACTTATGGTTGCGAAGTTTTTAGCAATTGTGATGCCAACAGTAGAAGAAAATTGAATGTCGCCTTTAATAACATAGCTCGCTACATTTTTGGTCTACGTCGTTTTGATCGTATTTCGGAATTTTCACGCCAAATTTACAACTTTTCTTTCGATCATCTCATGCGGTACAGGACTCTACTCCTACTCTGTAACATAATAAACACGCAACAACCTTCTAGTTTATATAATAGGATTCAATTCAGTTCCTCAAGCAGATCCTTAATGCTTATGCACCCTCATTATTCCTGTCGTACCTCTGAACAACAATTTTTTGTTTACGCTATTCGTCTGTGGAATCTTCTGCCTAGAAACTTGAAAACTTTAAATGGAGAAACTAGGTTTCGATTCGAACTCCGAAGTCATTTTCAAAGTGCCTAATTTTCAAAGAACCCTGCATAAAGTTGAGATTAATATGTACGAATTTTATATTATATGATTTTAAATAACGAACTGAACTACTAAAATTTGTATAAATATACATATGTACATAAATATTATATACTAATTGTAATTTTAACTGAATAAATCAATTTGAATTTAAAGAATGAGATTATTAATTAAATTAAATTAAATTTTGTATAAACTCAAAAATTTTATATAAATTCATCTTTGAAGTAGCCTGTTTACTATTTTATGTTTTGTATTTTAGCATATCACTAATATTATAAGATGTATGTCTTACTGTGTATACATTCAATGAATAAATCTAAATCTAAATCTATCTGTGTCCCAAGAACCAAGGCGGTGTTCCACAGTTTCCCATGGGGAGACATGTAGAACGGAACCAACGGCGACCAGAACACTACAAAAATCCATACACATAATTACAAAGTAACAACACAACATATAAATAAAAATCACCTAACTACACACCTAAATTAAAATCACCTAACCACAGCAATGACAACGAAAACTAAACATGGACCCAAAACAAAGTTCCATTCACACGCAACTTAACTCTTCAACCAACTTAGAGGACAGTACACAAAACCGAACTCACATTTAGGAACAGACCTATTGCTTTCCAATGGAAAATTTCCATTGAGAACCACAAGGCGAATGACAGCTACAAAAAACAAAACTCGGAATTACAAAACATAAACAACATCTTTGGGTAAATATGAAAATTATTATTTTCTCGATAATAAATCTTATTTTGTTTATTCTTTTACTTTTCTTGCATATTTGGGATTGAGGATGCAGTTCCTGGACAGGCGTCCACAACAAAATTTGGTGTTTATTGAGATATACTCTCAATAAATAGCAAAAACACGAAATCTGGATGCCTGGGAATTGGGTACGGATGAAGTCAATGAACGGGAGGTACAAAGGTGTCACAAATACACATACATAAAAGATAAACGCATATGCATCACACATCATGCACACATGCACTCATACCATAACAGATGTTTATATAAAATATACTAAAGTATCTTATGTAATAAAGTCAGTCACTATTAAGAACCCGAACTGTGTAGTTGTATTATTATTATTAACGTTGCCAAAGACTCTACCGTCACATGGTGTCAGAAGAAAAATTAAATTAAAAAAAAAAATAGTAAAAACGTGAAAAGTTAAGTAATTAACAACCGGAAAACAATAAAAAGTACTTAAATAAAGTCAAGAATTGAAAGTTAATTTGTTTGTTTGCCGAGTTTTTGCTATTTAATTGAATTTACCACGCGGAGAAATCCTGTTTGTGCTTGTCTGCAGTTCGTAGGGAGTGAATCATACAAGGCGACGACAGATATATTTTTTTTTTCTAAAAATGTCTGGAATAAAACCTCCAAAGCCGCTTGTCGTTAACAGCGACATTGATATGTCGCAGCAATGGACCGAGTGGCTGGAGCTATATGAAAATTATTTTACAGCGAATAAATTGTCTGGAGAAGAAGCAGTAATACAGACGGCGAACTTCAAGGCATGTGTTGGTGTCGAAGCATTGAGGGTGATAAATAATATGAATCTCACCGAAGTAGAGAAGTTCGATTTGTCAGTAATCAAAACGAAACTGACGGATCACTTTGCTCCATCAAAAAACAAGACCTACGAGAGATGCCAATTCCATCGCATTAAACAGCAGTCAAACGAAAATTTCGAAGATTTTCTGCAAAAATTACAGTCCCAGGTAAAGAAATGCAGCTATGGTTCAAATGCCGATGAATTTGTGATGGACCAAATTGTCGTTGGCATATACTCAGACTCAACACGTCAGAAGCTGTGGACAGAAGACGAATTGTGCTTAGAAAAAACCAAAAGGATCTGTAGAGCTGCGGAAAGAGCATCGAAACAAATGAGTGAACTACAGTCGACTGGCATGGACCAAAATGTGAATGCACTACAAAAGGGAAAGACATTCAATTGTAGGCGGTGTGGCAAAAATCACGGTCCGAAGCAGTGTCCAGCGTACGGTCAGGTATGCAAAAAATGCAACGGCATGGGACATTGGGCAGCTGTTTGTCGAGCGAAGAAAAATAACATATCGAGTCGTGAGACGAAAAATTCAGATAAATCAAAAAATAACAAACATAAGAAATATCTGAAGCAAGTGAATGCTTTCGATCATGACGACCAGCTATCCGATTACGAAATCAATGCAGTTACCATGGAAGCAAGAGTAAACAACATTGCGGCAGCTGACAAATGGTCTGAAATTTTGAAAATTGGTAACAAGAAAATAACAATCAAGCTTGATACTGGAGCAGAATGCAATGTGCTGCCAAAGAAAGAAGCTCTGAGGTTAAATCTTGCAATAAAAAAATCAGATACAAGAAGAATTGTCACATACAACAACGATAGTATTCAGGTAGTTGGTGAAGCAACCACGAGTTGTGAAACAAAGAAAACTTCAAATTTGGTCACATTCAAAATTGTGGCTGAAGACTTGACGCCGATACTGGGTCGTACATCATGCGAAAAGTTGGGACTTATCGCTGGCATACATGAGGCTACGCAAGATGATGAAAAAATTGGGTGTTGCAAAAATTTCACATATGAAATCGATTTCATAGATGATCCAAAATTTAAAATTATACCAGCACGTCGTATCGCTCATGCTCTACGTGACAAAGTCAAAGCTGAATTAAACAACATGGTTCAAATGAAAGTAATTCGACCGGTGAGCCATCCAACACCAGCAGTAAGTCCAATAGTCATCGTCACAAAAAAAGACAAAATACGAATATGTATGGATCCGACCGACCTTAATAAAAATATCAAACGTCGGCAATATCCTCTGCAGACACTTGAAGAAATTGCTGCGAGTGTGCAAAAATCTATAATATTTACCAAATTGGATTGCCAAAAGGGATTCTGGCAAATACCAGTGACAAAAAGAACATCAGAATATTTAACATTCTCAACACCGTGGGGCAGATACCAATTCTTAAGACTTCCGTTTGGAATATCATCCGCCCCAGAGATATTTTCTGAAATTATGAACAACACACTAGAAGGCATACCAGGCTGCAAAGTTGCTATAGATGATATATTTTTGTATGCAGAAAATGTTGATAAGCTACGCGCAACAACAACAAAAGTCATCGATCGTTTAAAGGCAGCCGGTTTTACGCTAAACAAGAAAAAATGTGAGTATGAAAAGAAAAAAGTTAAATTTCTTGGTCATATCTTTACAGATAAAGGTATCGAAGCCGATACCGAAAAAGTCGAAGCGATTAAAAATTTGCGTGAGCCGACAAACGTTAAAAAACTTCAACGCATTTTGGGAATGGTCACGTATTTGGCTAAATTCATCCCCAATTTATCCGAAATAACCGAACCACTACGAAAATTGCTACACAAAGAAACTGAATGGTACTGGGACGTTGAACAAAAAAAAGCATTTGAAGATGTAAAGAAAACTTTAAGTTCAACCCCTGTGCTAAAGTTCTATGACGTAAACCAACCAGAGAGACTTTCAGTGGACGCAAGTTCAAAAGCACTTGGTGCATGCTTGTTGCAAAATAACCAGCCAGTGGCGTACGCTACACGCGCACTAACACCTACTCAACAAAATTACCCTCAAATTGAAAAGGAGGCGATGGCAATAAAATTTGCATGCAAGAAATTCCATGAGTACGTGTACGGTAAACGGATCGAAGTCGAGTCAGATCATAAACCACTCGAAACCATCTTTAAGAAACCACTACAAGATGCACCACTGAGATTACAACGAATTCTATGGGATGTAATCCAATATTCTCCAATTGTCACCTACAAAAAAGGCACACAAATTCCGATAGCTGATACGCTTAGCCGAGATTGCAACCCAATTGACACAGGCCATGATGAAGAGTACTCAGTCAACATCGTACTTTCATTTACCGATGAGGCCCGAGATAGATTTGTTAAGTCAACATCCGAAGATCTCGAGTTGCAGTTGTTGAAACAGGTTGTCTTAAGAGGATGGCCTGAGAACGAGAAAATGTTACCGGAAGCTGTTAAAAAATATACTAACTTCAAAGAAGAAATAACCTTTGAACAAGGTTTATTATTCAAAGGACATAAGGTAATTGTCCCAAAAAATGAAATTAATAAAATCGTTCGGGATCTTCACTCAGGACATGCTGGAGTTACAAGCTCGGTGGCAAGAGCTCGTCAATCACTTTACTGGGTTGGTCAAAGTAATAGTATTCGCGACTATATCCAGAGATGCTCCGTGTGTCAGCAAACACAAAGAAGTAACGTTCGAGAACCACAATTGGGACGAGATGTTCCAGAATACCCATTTCAGCTTGTGTCATCTGACATATTCAATTTTAAGGGAGATGAATATATTCTGATAGCCGATCATTATTCAGGATTCATGGACTTCAAGAAATTGAAGTCAGCAAATTCTCAAGAGGTCATCGACCACATGCGTCAATGGTTTTCAGTGCACGGCATTCCTGAGACACTAGAATCCGACGGTGGCCCACAATATACCTCAAAAAGATTCTCCAATTTTGCATCAACGTGGCAATTCTCGCATCAAATATCAAGTCCTTACTACCCAAAATCAAACGGTTTTGCAGAACGCAACGTCCAAACGGCGAAAAACCTGCTAAAAAGATGCTACCTCGACAATTCGGACATATATCTCGCAATTCTTATGCTGAGAAATACACCACGAAATGATATTCTTAAATCACCATGTCAACGTCTGTATAGCCGTGCCACCAGAACAATTATTCCAGGAGTGAAGGATGAATTGAAACCTAAAGTCGTTGTCGGTGTTAAAAACGAATTGAAGAAATTGCGTATCCAACAAAAAGTTTATGCAGACAGAGGTGCTAAACCATCAGAAGAACTCAAAACTGGCGATAAGGTGCGCATGCAAACGGGACATCGAGAATGGATTGGAGCAAAAGTTGTCGAAGAAACACAATATCCGAGGTCAGTCATCATTGAGACTAATGAAGGCAAACGGTATCGCAGAAACACCCACCATCTGCACAGGACAAAGGCCGATATTCAATCACCGACCATTGATTGGCCTTCAGAAAAACTCAACTATCAACAACAAATAACGACAAAACAAACTAATGATGATGCAACCACTAAACCAATTACAGAAGGAACCGAAAAGCTTAATCATCCGACTACTGATAAACAAAACAACCAAGACCAGAAACAACAAGCTTCACATCCAGTAACCACAACCACACGCAGCGGAAGAGTTATTAAACCTTTAAAACGCTTAAATTTATAAATATGTAAATATGTAAATATGAATTTATTATTATTATATACATATTTTTGTTCTTTAACTTTAATTAACTACTATGTACCTACTTGAATAGAGATATACATATTTATGATTATTAATAGTTATTCTATTATTCTTATGGACTCATCCCTAACATAAAATTGAAATTCAATATTTTTATTTTTAATTGAACTAACGAAATAATTTGTACTTTTAATTGAAATACCATATTTAATCTTAAATCTCAATTTTTAAAGACTGAAATTTTATTTTTTTTTTTAAAAAAGGGGAGATGTCACAAATACCCATACATAAAAGATAAACGCATATGCATCACACATCATGCACACATGCACTCATACCATAACAGATGTTTATATAAAATATACTAAAGTATCTTATGTAATAAAGTCAGTCACTATTAAGAACCCGAACTGTGTAGTTGTATTATTATTATTAACGTTGCCAAAGACTCTACCGTCACAAAAGGGACGCTGAGATAGGTGAGTTTTTTGAAAATCGCCATTTGTTTTCTTTGAAATTATTTGTTTGTTTTTTCCTTTCCTAGATTACTTGAGTGTGTGGAAAAAAAGTGGGGAAAAACCCACGATTTAAGCCGGGCAAAATATTGTTCTTCTACAATTCAGTAAAAGTAAGTATTCACATAATAACTAAGTTGGCTTCCATTTTGTTTTTACTCCTATTTTTTTCTTCATAGTGATCCATTATGAAGGTCAATGACCCTGACTATAATGCCGACCTACCTCAACCTTAGTGATGTTAGGTGCAATTTGCTTTCAAGTATGTACAGTGTTGAATCAATTAGACATGGGAAATTAACATATATATACATACACATTTAACAATTAATTTCATTCATTTTTCAGGATTTTTGCCGAAACCCCCACCTGCTGGAGCGACTTGTGTACCAAGGATTAGGATGCTGGGAGGTACACACTTTTGGAGATGCCGGTCGGAGGTGCCCGATAGAGATTGACGAGCAGAAACCAAGCGAGTATACCATCTGACAAGCATAAAGTGCATACAAAAAAACTATATTTACTTTATAGTACCTACTAATTTTCCTGTATTTTGTTTTTCAGAAATCGTCAAATGGTGGCAGTCGACAATTGTTATTATCCCGTCATCTCTAGCCGCTACCACTACAACTTACTATGCTAAAGCATCAATATACCATGCAATTATTTATGGGTGAGTGATCTTTATTTTAGAACTTTATTTCAAGTGATTATGTGATAGATAAAAAAAAATTAATAAATTAATAAATAAGTAAATAAATAAAAAAATAAAAAAATAGTGAATAAGTTAATAAAATTAGTAAATATCACAGATCGTAGTTTTTAATCATTGCGGATGAAATAAAGCATCAATAAATAAATAAATAAAAAGTAACTAAGTTAATAAAATTAGTAATTTAAGTAGGTATCACAGATTTTTAAAAGATATGTTACTTAAGTTAAATAAAAAAAAATGTAAATATCACAGATAAAAAAACGTTTTAAAGCTATCAGTCTTAATAGAATTAATAAAGTTAGTAAAAGTATCACAGATGGAAAGGTTAAACCATTTTATCATAGATAAAAAAAAGTTTTAAAGCTATCAGTCTTAGCAAAATTAATAAAGTTAGTGAAAATATCACAGATGGAATGGTTAAACCATTTTATCACAGATACTTAATAAAATAAGTTAAGATATTAATAAATAAATAAGAACATTTAACATTAAGTAACATCTAAAACATACAGCATGCAATAAATATAATACATATATATACATAAAATATCCATGTTTATTAATCATTTCCAGGTACTTGTGTGTTTTGATATAGGGTGTTTCGGTTTTTTTTTCTTTTTCGAACTGTTGGTGAATAAATATAATAAGTGATACTCACGGATAATTTAATAAATTAACAAATAACAAACAGAAACGATACGATTGGCAACAATGATAACTACGAAAAACGACTTGCATTCAAAATAATCAAACAAACGTGTTTTTGAAGCAATCTGCTTATTGTTTTAAATCTTTTGCGTGATATATTCCAAGTCTTTTTCGGGTCAAATTTTCTAATTTATACATTTGGTTTCCAATTCGTTTAACTACGCGGCATTTAACATACTTTGGTGAGAGTTTCGCTGATAAACCTTTCGATGAATCGCTCAACACAAAATTTTTTCTATACACCTCTTGTCCGGGTGAAAATTGAACATTTTTAGTACGGAGATTATAAATTCTTGAGGATTTATCGTTGGCCTTAATTATGTTTTCACGGATTTGATTTCGTATGCACTGCAATCGCCCTTGTCGGGGAAGAGTTAACAACTCGCTGTCGTCCAGCGCATGCAACTTCTTTGCAAGTTCATAACTGCTACCGTGCATCATCATGTTAGTGCCGAATAATGCATAATACGGTGACACACCGGTAGAGCTATGAACCGCGCTTCTTAACGCACACGCGATGTCGCTAAGGTGCGTATCCCAATACCTTTGGTCATCTTTTAGGTACGATCGGATAGCAGCCAACAACGAGCGGTTGACCCTCTCAGACGCGTTCGATTGCGGTGCATAGTGAGCGATTTTAAAATGCCTTACGCCGCATTTAGTTATCATCGATTCGAATTCTTTGGATACAAATTGTTTTCTATTGTCGGAATGGATGATATTGGGTACTCCAAACATATTGAAGACGTCTTCTTCTAAAATTTAATGACGCTTGAAGTACTTGCTTTTCGTAACGCTTTCAACAACACAAATTTGGACAAACGATCTAAGACAACAAACATGTATACATTTCCTAATTTTGACCTCGGATATGGTCCTAAAAAGTCGATGTATATTTTTTCAAATGGACGATTACTACAATAAGACGTAACAATAGGAAGACGAGATACTTGATTAGACGCTTTACTTTGTTTACACACACTACAATTGGAGACGTATTCCCGAACATGCACAGTCATATTAGGCCAGTAGAAATAATTTCTAAGTCGGTTTACGGTTTTCGCTATGCCACCATGTGCGGATTTAGGAGGATCATGAGCCTTCTTTATAATTTCCTTGATTAAACCCGATGGTACCCAAAGGAGCCAAGTATGTTTCCACATTTCTTCTTCGCCTAATTTTTTAAAAACTTTTTTGTATACATATCCGTCTTCGTATTTTAAGTCGGGAAGTTCGTCTTTATGGTTGTAAACCGTCTCGATGAGATCTAAATATTCATCGGAAAGGAATTCCGCTGACTTCAAGTCAATCAACGGGGCAACGTCCTCGAAAGTCAGAGAATCCACATGTACCCGAGAAAGAGTATCCGGAACTACGTGTTGGCTTCCTTTACGGTGCTGTAACGAAAGACTCCACCTTGCGAGCTTACCACTAAGGTCTTTCATGCTCATCAGCCATTTAAGGCTGGAATGGTCCGTTATGATCGTAAAGTCCATACCCTCTACATACGGCCTGAATTTCTTCACAGCCATTACCGCCGCCATACACTCCTTCTCGGTGACACTGTAGTTTCTCCGGCTTTTATTAAATTTTTGAGAGAAAAACGCGATTGGTACCTCCTCTCCTTCCTCGTCCAACTGAACCAGTACAGCACCGATTCCCGCGTCAGAAGCATCACATTGGATGTAAAATCTTTTTGTGAACTCCGGGCGCGAAAGAACCGGCGCTGAGATCAACGCTTTCTTCAGATTCTCAAATGCCATCAGCGCTTCATCCGTCATGAAGAACTTCTCGCTTCTCTTCTTCAGCAGGTCAGTCAAAGGAGCAGTCAAAGTTGAAAAGTCCTTTATGAACTTCCGATACCAGCCTGCCATTCCAAGCAGCATACGGATCTGCCTAGGGGTTTTCGGGACCGGGAAATCCACGATCGCCTCTACTTTCGCCGGATCCGTCTTAAATTTCCCACCACCAACTATGAAGCCCAAGTATTTTAACTCTTTGAAGCAAAATCTTGATTTCTTCATGTTGATGGTGAGATTGGCTTTACGTAAGCATTCGGCTACTTCGCTTAGCAGGCTGATATGGGTTTCAAAATCGGGTGCCATGATAAGCAAGTCATCGAGGTACACAAAAACGCGGTCCCTAAGTCGTACAGGAATCACCTTGTCCATCAACTAGCTCAACCGTTGAGCTGCATTGCACAGCCCAAACGGCATCACTGTGAACTGGTACAAGGATCTTCCCGGTACCGCAAAGGCAGTCTTTTCTCTACTCTGTTTCTCCAGCGGAATTTGCCAAAAGGCCTCTTTAAGATCGATGCTGCTCATATATATTGCGTCGGGAAATCGGCTGGTGAGTCCTTCGATGTGAGGAAGAGGGTTGGCATTTTTCTTCGTCAAAGCGTTCACCTTATGGGAATCCAAACAGAGTCGGTTTTTGCCGGGTTTCCGTAAGAGAACCACTGGCGAACACCACGGGCTTTCACTTTCCTCTATCACACCGAGTTTCAGCATCCGATGACGTGCTCCATCATTGTAGTCTTTCCAAGACCATCGCGCTCGAAACATAAAAATTTATCTTTGACTGCATCTAGCCTGGCCTGTTGGTCAGAGGTTAACTGGTGAGCATTTGGAGAATCCGATTGTTCGTCAACCGAGATACTACTTATAATTCCTGGAGCTAAGTGGAACACTCTCCAAAAGTCAACCCCAAGATATTTCTCCTGATCAAAGCTGGGAACGAGGAAGAAGGTCAACATCTCTTCTTTATCTTTATATTTAACACTTATAGAAATTTTGCCCACAATTGATTGAATTTTTCCGTCAGCGGTCCTAACTCCTGAACTATAGGGCGTAATAGGACAACCAAGTTGTTCAATCAACTGTTTACAGTTTTTACCTAATATGCTTACACTAGCACCGCTGTCTAGTAAGCCTAAAAACTCTCTCTCTCTGGACGAGGATCGGCTTCTAAATTTAAAATTGTTGAAGATATCTTCTTCGAAGTATATTTACGGGTCTTGAATCTCGCCCTAGCCTTTAAAATATTTTTTGAAGGCGTGCTGATTGCACTGTTAAAAATTCTTGCCCGAGCTTTCTCATATTCCTGAAGACGGACATGTAACGATCTAATTTCACACAACTTTCTTTCTCTTACTTCATCTTTTATAATTTCTCCTTTTTCTTCTCTCTTTAAAATTTGAATTTTGGTCTCTTCCTTTTTTGGAAGATCTTCTAAGATAACATTGTCCTTTTCTCGGTATTTTTCTTCTTTCCTATTCCTTATAAGGGACTCTATTTCAGGGTTGTACGCGATTCCCCCAGAGCCTTCGCGTCCCTCGCTCGGTTTTCCGGATGGCATCGCGGACAACTGGGTGTTTTAACACCCTCCTGACCACATTTAAAACAAAAAAGATTTCTAACATCGGACTCGCAGTCGAAATAAGTATGTCCCTGAACTTTGCAGTTCCAACAAACTAAATTTGTGGTGTCTGCATATCGACGAGGAGGATTCTTGGAAAGCGCCCCTCCAAACTGATAAGCAGCGAGTTGTTCATCTACCGGCTGATAATCTTCTTCGAGTTCTAACTCGCTCACACCAAACTTATTGGGAGGCCTACCAGCTGGTCTCGGTAAGTCTCGCTCTCTTTTTGGAAAAGCTGCTTCCGCTTCCTTGCAAACATAACGAAGCTGATCCAAGGAAAAAATCGGCTGCGGAAATACTAAGCTCCTAAGCTTGTCGTTCAAATTGCGTTTTATACTTTTGATCAAATCGGCCTCTGGAATTGGCCTTCTGAGTTGGTATCTCATTTTATTGATAGCAACAAAATATTCTTCACTACTTTCATAGGAATACTGTTTGCGGTCCAGGATATCATGCGATATCTCTAGATCCGTCCTAGGGTTTTGGTATCTACTTAATAACGCTTCTTTTAACGTTGGCCAATCAAAGTCTTTGTCCACTTGGAACTGCCAGAACCAATCATATGCTGGGCCTGAGAGCAATTGGTGGAAATCTGTCAAGATTTCATTCCATGAGCAACCATATCTTTTCTGCATTTTTTCCAGTCTAAGAACGAAGTCTTCCACAGTAAGCTTGTCAGAAATCCCGTCAAATTTCAGACCCCACTTGTCAACTTTGACCGGGGTTCTGAATCCTGACGGCATATACGGATAAACTACCGGAAGTGGAAAAGGAAACGGGGTCTGGCAACCCCAAAAACTGGTTGGTTAGCCTGTGGTTGAAACGATGTTTCAGTAGCTACTGGTGGTGGATTGGATCCGCGTTGCCCTACCGGAACAAACGCACTTCTACTATGGTTACCCGAACGATTTGGTAACCTCGGAGGAAGACCTACAGGTGCTGGATTGGATATCGGCGGTGGTACCGCAGGTTCTCGAGACGGCGGCGGGTTATTCGAGTTTGGAATAGCTAAAGAAAGCTTTTCGAGAAACCCACTGAGTTGCCGTTCGATTTGAGCGCTTACGTGAGCTGTCACGTCCCTCTCCAATTCCTTTCTACAGGTAGATATACCTTCAGCTATTCCTCTGTTTATCATGTGCTCCAAATTTTCAGGACTAATGATTCTTTGTTTCGTTTTAGGCAACGTTCGAGCAATACTCTCCAGAATCCCTCGGGAACCCTGGTTGGATGAAACACCTTGCGCCCCACCATCATTTTCCCTAGCGGTGTTCGGCCTAACGGAGTTGTCGAAGGTCCCGAACATTTCAGGTGCAAGCGATGCTTCTAGATCTCCAGCACCGCTAAGATCGCTGTATGAAGGAGCAGATAAGGACCCAGTATGGACACTTGTGTTTAGGACGCTGGGAGCGTTAACTCCTGAGGTATCCACTTGCTGATATGTGGATCGGATGTGCCTGTCGGAGACCAGGGGAGAATGTAACACTTTTTGCCTTACTCGTGAATCTTAGTTTTGAGTGGCTGACCTAGTAATAGCTCTACTTTCTTCTTCTATTTCAGCGTTCCTGATCAGCTGCTGGACGCGATCTTCATCATTTCCCTGACGTGCCATTTTAATTTATTCAACAACCAACAACGAAATTAGATACAAAAACAACAAAAAAAAAAGTGGTGAGTTTCAACTAAAATTATCTAGCTAAGAGACCTATTTTCTTCTCTATTACAAAAAAGGGTAAACTATTTAAAAAACTAGTTGTAACAAAAAAAATTGTAACTAAACCTTACAAAAAATGAAATTGTCAAAAAAAAAATACAAAAAATGAATAAATAATGTAATGACGAAAAAAAATAAGATTAACGAAAGTAGAATAAGAAAAATGAAAAAGATAAATTGAAAAACCTAATTTAAGATAAATAAATTAATCAAAAAAAACAAATGTAACTTAAATAAAAACTGTACACCAAAAAAAAATATAAATAAATAAATAAGATAACCAAAAAACTGTAAACTATCGGGTGATTTTTTTGAGGTTAGGATTTTCATGCATTAGTATTTGACAGATCACGCGGGATTTCAGACATGGTATCAAAGAGAAAGATGCTCAGTATGCTTTGACATTTCATCATGAATAGACTTACTAACGAGCAACGCTTGCAAATCATTGAATTTTATTACCAAAATCAGTGTTCGGTTCGAAATGTGTTTCGCGCTTTACGCAAATTTTATGCGTTTTTTTTTAAAAAAAAAGTTCTCAAGCTCTTAAAAAATCACCCATTATATTAAACAATGTCCTCTTTTCAATGGAGGACAATAAATACATAATGGGTGATTTTTTAAGAGCTTGAGAACTTTTTTTTTAAAAAAAACGCATAAAATTTGCGTAAAGCGCGAAACATATTTCGAACCGAACACTGATTTTGGTAATAAAATTCAATGATTTGCAAGCGTTGCTCGTTAGTAAGTCTATTCATGATGAAATGTCAAAGCATACTGAGCATCTTTCTCTTTGACACCATGTCTGAAATCCCGCGTGATCTGTCAAATACTAATGCATGAAAATCCTAACCTCAAAAAAATCACCCGATATAAACTTGAACCAAACAAAATTATAATATTGTAACAGAAAAACTAACAAATATCCAAAAAGGTAAATAAACAAAAAAAATTACTAAATAGCAAAAAAAATAGTGATGTATGTAAATTAAGGATTTTGCATAGGTTAGGTTAGGTTAAAGTGGCTGTTGGTTGGGACGTCCAACACACTTAGACCAAAGTATGGTCCGTTTTGATACCACATGGATCAGTTAATCAGCTTAACTCGTTGAACCAATTGGAGCTTCGAATGAAGGGTAGGAGACAAGTAATGTCTGAATTCTTTAGATCACTGGTATCGTTAAAGTAGTAGTCTCCAAGGTGGATTCTACGTCTTTGTGATAAGGCAGGGCATGTGCACAGAAGATGAGAGATTGTCTCCTCTTCTTCTTTGTCCATGTAACTCCTACAAAAATCATTTGCAGGGGCTCCAAGTCGAATAGCATGCCTTCCTATTAAGCAGTGCCCAGTCAGGACACCTATAACGTAGCTAATGTGCAATCTACTCAGAGAGATTAATTGTTTTGAGCGCCTGGCGCTAAGATTAGGCCAAATTAGTTTAGTCGCTACACAGGTGGTGGTGTTATTCCACCTGAAGTTTGTTTTCTCTATGGTATCTTGCTTTAGCATGAGTTTACATGTAGCTAAGGGGATACCTATGTTAGCATTGTGAGCCAGCAGAGGTAAAGTTGTTCCGCTTTTTGCAAGTTCGTCAGCTTTGCAATTTCCTGGAATGTCTCTATGGCCCGGCACCCAGAAAAGGTGAATGTTGAACTGTGTAGCCATCTCCGTAAGAGATGATCGACAATTTAGGGCTGTTAATGAATTTGTGGAGACTGAGTCTAGGGACTTTAACGCGGCTTGGCTATCCGAGAAGATGCGTATATCATTAGTTGATATAATGTTTTCTCTAAGCCAGGATAGGACTTCTTTTATAGCCAGGATTTCAGCTTGGAACACGCTACAATGATCGGGTAGACGAAAGGAGAGACTTAAATTTAGTCTATCTGAGTACACGCCTCCACCAACCCCATCCTCCGTTTTTGATCCGTCTGTATAGAAGTTTATAGGACCATCGTTCAAAAATGATGTATTCTCCCAAGAAGACCTCGGAGGTATAGTCACTTTGAAGCTATAGTTATTAAACTGAGGATGGGGTATGGTGTAGTCAATATTACTGTTTATAGTTCTGAACGAGTTCAAAATAGTGGTGTGGCCAATTCCATTATTGATCCACAGAGAGGAGGCCTGAAGCCGTATGGCAGTATTAGCGGCCGTTTGCTTGCTGAAAATGTCCAGCGGTATTAGATGGAACAGAACATCTAGTGAAGCGGAGGGGGTGGAGCGAAGTGCTGCTCCCATACACAGGCAGGCTGTTCGTTGGACTTTGCTGAGTTTATCGAGATTTGTCGCTGTATCTAGCGCCGTCCACCATACCACTACTCCATAAGTAAGGATCGGTCTTATGACCGAGATGTATAGCCAGTGTGTAATGCGGGCTGTAGGCCCCATTTATTACCAATGGCCTTTTTATTCTCTCTTGAATATTAGGTTTCCAACTTAATTTCTTATCTAAAATGAGATCCAAGTATTTTGCTTGTTCAGAGAATTTAAGTGGTACACCGTTTATGAGGGGAGGGTCAATGTGTGGGACTTTGTATTTCCTTGTGAAGAGGACAAGGTCGGTTTTTTGTGGGTTAACGCCTAGTCCACACCGATTAGCCCATCTGGTGAGCTTATTTAAAGCGTTTTGTAAGAGTTCTTTTAGTATATTGGGATGTTTACCCGTTACTGCAATAGCAACATCGTCCGCATAGGCAAACACTCTGTATCCCTCTCTTTCTAGAGTAGTTAGTAATTAATTTATTACTAAATTCCAGAGGAGAGGGGATAGGACACCACCTTGTGGCGTACCTCTGCTGACACCCCTTTGTGTAGTAAAATCGCCCAGTTTAGAATTGATAATCCTGCTTATCAGCATCTGATTAATCAATTCGCTGATCGACTTATCTACCTTCAGAGATGTCAATACACGTGCAATTGCAGATGTGTCGACATTGTTAAATGCACCTTCTATGTCTAAGAAGGCAACTAAGGTGTACTCTTTATGATGGAGGGAATATTCGATTGTACGTACTATACTGTGTAGAGCCGTTTCAACTGATTTCCCTTTGTTGTAGGCATGTTGAGCCTTTGAAAGGAGGGACTTATCAATACTTGCCCTTAAGTGAATATCGATCAAACGCTCAAAAGTTTTGAGAAGGAATGATGATAAGCTGATAGGTCTTAGGTCTTTAGGGTTTACGTGACTGGATTTTCCAGCTTTTGGAATAAAACAACTTTATTTTGCATCCTTTATTAATAAAAAAACCGAACGCCAACGTGAGTTGGCCCAACTGTTCGTACCGTTATTCAATGAAATGAAAAGACAACAAGACTTTATTTGATTTAGGTTTATTTATTCTTTAATTTATTCTTCTATAACTATTTAAGTTCGCGTCTGCCGAAAGACTGACTCCCTAACCCACCTATTGGATATTCGCTCAGCCAATCCGAATGCTGAGCAAGCTATTTTGCCTACCGGATGGTTATAGGCGTATCCATGAATGCTTCATGCCTGGTTCATTGACATCCAATAGAATTATGTTTCCGAAGGTCAACGTCGTTGGCGTGTGTTAACTTTTCACCCTTCGAAAATCTACGTCCCGTAGATCACTGACGTCAGTAATTGGATATTGCGAAGTCTTCTAATTTTGATTTGATCTCTCCTGTGGTATCTTAATCGCTGGGAGATTAAGTCTTCCACTAATCTTCCGCCATATGACACATGCGAACGAGATGAGCAACAAGAGGATGACAGCGTCCGACATGGTGGAAATACGTACTTTATTCGTAAGGTTGCTAAGGCGTTCTATATTTCGAAGACTAAGGCTATGCACGAATTGCACATCTATTTTATGTCCTTCGTTAGTGATGTTCGTCATAATTGGTGGTAAAGCTTGCAAAACTGTAGAGCTTGAACTCGTGAAGGTCCTGTTCTCAATTTGGATGGTTTCGTTGTTTAGTCGCACAATTAAGGTTCCTGATAAGGTTTGTATTGAGTTGTTAGATCTAAGTTCCCCGTTGAAGTTCGTGAGGAAGATGGTATCCTCTTGAATCAGCTCAATGACTTCATTGGTGTTAGTTCGGTAAGTGCATGCTGCGCGACCTCCTTTAAGTAATCTAGACAGGCAATAATCTTCTGGAACTTTCTGGAGAGCTTCTTCCCTGCAGACCGTAGAGTTACTGATGGAGAGGCAATTCTTTACTATGCCATAGGTTTCATCCTGATTGACTAGGACTTTATTGAAGTCGATGTTCACTTGTTTGTCATTAATGATTGTTGGTCTAATCAGGAGCATGTTATAGTCGTTTTTTCTGACTTTTGGTATTGACAGGATGTATAGTAGCATTGAAGAGGATGTATAGTAGCATGGTAACTTCGTCATGGTTCAGGAGATTTGTATTAACGATGCCACTTTTCGCCATCTGACAGGCTCGGACGATTTCATTTACTTCCTCCTTGATTAGTAAAGCTTGGTGAATGATATCCTGTTCGAATTTTTGAATATCTGCTACCATCACTTCGCGATTAGAATTTTCAATAACCCAGTTAATCTTCTTTGTCATGTCTTCTATTACGCTGGAAATTTTCTCGTTCACCTTGTACTGTTCATTGTTATTTTCCACGATTGCCTGTTGACTTTGCAGGATTTTATTCCAGTCCGCTGCGTCAGGGTTTCCTGCAACCCATTTTAGTGCTGAACCTATCCATTCGATTGACCTCTGCTTCCTCGATGGTTTCGCCCTCAACAAGTTTATACGGTCAGCTATTTGATTAAGGTGAAAGTTAACCAGCTGCTTCCTGTCTAAGTCTCGGAAGTTCTTCTTTATCGATTCCGCGACCTCTTCTAGTTGACGCTCGAACTGGCTCAGATCGATGACATGGATGAGATTAAAGTTGCCGTTGATTATCCAAGCCTTGCTCTCTTTGATGGAAACCAGCGGTGACGTGTATGAGAACAGCTGCAAACCCTGGACTGTAGTTAGGTAGGTTAGGCAGGCTAGTCTGTAATTTTACTGAAATCTAAGAAATATCTGAACAATATCTTAAGCTAATGGGTATAATTAATGAACATTTTTAATTGTTTTTATTTTAATTGTGTTTACTCTAATTCGTACATCAATATCAATTAATTTTAAAATAAAAAAATAATTTTTAATCATATTTTTACTATGTAGAAAATATATTTTTTATGTTTTAATGTAAGAAAGAACATAAGGAACATAATTCATAATTAATTAATAATTTATTAATAATTCATTCCTCTTCTTTTTTTTTATTTTTTTTTTTTTTAATCTTTTATATTTTTGATATGTGCTTTATGCACTTTTCTGCCTGTCGATGTAATGACAGTTACTTTATTATCCTTAGCGACTATTTCTTTACGAAACAAAGGTTTTTCGCTTTAATGCCCTTACAGGCTGTATATATTATGTCACCTTTTTTATACATTTTGGGTTGAATTCTTTTTCTATTTCTATACAGATTTGTTTCTCTCTGTTTTCTTTCTATTTCGTGTTTTTGTTCCTTATTAACCTTGGTGCGGAAATCGAGGAAATTTTGGTAATTTAATCTCTTGTTCTTTCAAAAAAAATGTCGCTCGGTTTGCGCTTGGTTACAGAGTGGATTGTTCTATTGTATCTGTCGACTGCAATATTAAGCAACTCTTTCAGTCGCAGATCTTTGTGTTCTTGTTTGAGGCAACGGTATATTTCTAAGATTGTCGAGTGGAATCTCTCGACTTTACTATTAACCTCGGATCGTCGAACGGGGGTATTGTACAGTTTTATCCCTAACATTTTAATAAAGTTTATTATGATAGGGCTAAGGAAACTACTTTCGTTATCGGTTACTAACTCCAAACTTCGAAAACTTATCAATGCAACTGATAAATTTCTCATTTTAGATTTCAACTATATCCAGATGGAGGATTTGGCAAGGATAAGTGGGGATAGGGGTTGGTTGAAAATCTGGGTGGTTCGGATGTCTATCGTATTTATTCAAATTACAAATTTCACATGTCTTCGTGTATTTTTTTATAAGGCTATTCATTTTTGGGAAATAGTAATTCTCAAGGAGTTGCTCCTTGTTTTCACGCGGATTCCTATGGGCCCTTCTATGCTCTTTCATAATCAATTCATACACTGTGTTTTCGTTTTTTATGTCTTCAACGATTCTCTGAGTAATCCTTAGTTTATACCTTGCAAAGTTATTTAAATATACCTCTTGTAACAACGACAAACAACCCTCCGGTATCTTAATACCGTTTACGATATTTGGATTCAATTTTATTTTCAATAAGGCCGTTAGATTTTCTCTGTCTGGTTCAGGAATTGCATAGTAATGACGGAAGTACCCCGGATGGGGCTCTTCGTACGCTTCTATACCCCGTCCAACTTTTACAATAATCTGATTACGGAATACATTAATAGGGACCTCCACGTGTGGAATCAGGTCCGTATTATCCTGATCAGCGCTATGGGCAGTTGAACTTGATGATTGAGCTTCCTCAGCTGTCTCTGTTGTATCGGCACTTTCCGATTTATCCGTAACAACAGTAGCAACATCAGTACTACAATTCTCAACGGCGGTTTCGGTAGATTCGTTTTCGGTTAAAATAACACTTGGTGCCGTCTCAGTGCGTTCTGAGTCGGTCAAGTGATTGACTTCCGTCTTTAACCTGGACAAAGCATCCGCGACTACATTAGATTTTCCAGGTTTGTAGATAAGCTCGCAGTTATACTCCTCAATACGAGCCTTCCAGCGCTTTAACTTAGCATTGTGGTTTTTATTACCCAATGAATAAGTCAAAGGCTGATGATCTGTATATATACGAATCTTCCTAGCCCCGTAGAGGTATGAACGAAGGTTGTCAAGTGCCCACACGATCGCCAACATCTCTTTTTCGTTAGTAGCATATCCCTCTTCTGTTTGGCTGAGAGATTTCGAGATATAGGCTATTGGGCGATCCTTTCCCCATTCACCTTGGGAAAGGACGGCTCCTATCGCAAAGTTGGAAGCGTCAGTTGTGAGGTTAAATGCTTTTTCAAAATCTGGGAAGGCCAGGACCTCTGATGAAGTTAGTAATATCTTTAAATCTTTAAACGCCTGCAAGGCTTCATCATTCAACTTGACCGGAACACGTTTGGACTCATTAGCCCTTACTTGTGCGTACTCCCCCCATGTCAAGATGGTTAAGGGCTTCGCGACCTTCGCGTAGACGCGTATAAACTTCCTATAATAGGATGTCAATCCTAGAAAGCTTTTTAAGTCTTTCAAGGTTTCAGGTTGTGAGATAGCTTGTATGGCTGATATCTTGCTTGGGTCAGGTTGTATGCCCTGAGGGGTGATCACATAACCGAGAAATTCTACCTGGGTTTTCATGAAATGTGTTTTTTCTAGATTCACCTTAAGGTTCACTATCCGGAGTCGTTCGAATATAGTGTCGATATTTTTGAGGTGGTCTTCTTCACTCTGACCAAAAACAATTATGTCGTCGATGTAGACATAACAAATCTTTCCTATGAATTCCTTAAGGACGTCATCAATCATTCTTTGCAAGATTGCTGGGGCGTTCTTCAACCCGAATGGTAGCCTTAAGAATTCATATTTGCCGTTCATAGTCGAGAAAGCAGTTTTTGGTATATCGTTGGGCTTCATCGGTATTTGATGGAACCCAGAAGTAAGATCTAGAGTCGTAAAATATTTTGCCTTACCAAGGCTGGTTAGTGTAGAATTTATGTCCGGAATTGGATAGGTGTCTGCGATTGTTATGCCGTATAGGCGTTTATAGTCGATTACAACACGATATTGCTTTTCCCCTGAGGGCTTCGGCTTCTTAGGTACAACCCAAATAGGCGAGTTGTAGGGACTATTTGAAGGACGAATAGTTCCTTCCTCAAGCAGACTCCTTATCTCTTTTTCCACGACCTCTCTCATGCACGCAGGATATGGGTAACTTTTTGCGTACACGGGTTCTGTTGTATTTGTCCTTATTTCTGCTCTAACATTTGTTCTTATTACTTCGTTTGTATCGATTGGTCCAAAAATCGATTTATATTTACTAACCATATCACGAATTTTCGTTCTAACACTTTCCGGAAGAGTTTCACCAATAACAGCATTTACCTGAGCAGAAATTCGAGCCTTAAGAGGAATAACAATACCAGGATTGAGAGTGAGAGTATTCTCCTTTCGGTCTATTACCGCTTCTAATTCTTTTAATGTGTCGTCCCCGATAATCCCATCGAACGACACTAACCCTGGCAGGACGTAGAATGTTAAAATGGTGTCATTATCTGCTTTTTCAAAAAATTTACCAGAGACTTTTTTACTTACGACTATATTTCCAGCAGCGCAACGTACAGAGAATGGTTTTGTTAACTGGGTGCTTTTTTGGTGTATTGACGGACTAATAAAATTCTTGTTAGCACCCGTATCTATTAAGAATTTTAATTTGGTGCCTCCCTGCGTTACATATTCTATATATGGAACGCTGGAGAGGCGCCCGTCATAAAATGTACTGTGTCCTCTACTGTGTCCTCGACGTTATCTTGGACTACGCCCTGATATTCACCAGCGTAGGCTTCATCTTCATCTATAAACTCAGTATTGTACAACCTCTGTTGCTTTTTATAGGTAGGGCCATAACCCTCTGACCTGGCTCCCCTTTTGAATGGGTTTCCATTCCGAGGGCGATTAATATAATCTGCCTGCCTTGATTGTACCGAGCCCAACTCCATTTTCTCGTGAGGTTTCGGAGCTGTTGGCCTGGGTGTAGGATTACCATCCCGACGATAGTTTTGGGACGAACCAGGATGCGAGAATTTTTTCGGCGAAGGCATATCGCTGGCCTGGTATCGTTCAATCAGGGGTGATTCCTCATAGTCAGCGGGTTTAGCGGCGCTAAACCAAGAATTTTAGAATTAATCTTATTTTTTAATATGAATATTATTTGGTAATTGAATTACTAACCAACTCAACAGTTGACCATTATGTTAAAAAATTCGGTTGTAGTTACATAACTTGCATCTTGCAATCAAAGTCAAAGTGACTTTTCTTCAAATAATTTTCATTTCATGCAATACAACTCTCATACAATACCAAATCTATCTTGAAACATTGGGCTTGGGCATCGCAAAAGTTTGCGCTATCAAATTTCATACATTCTACACATACAGATAAATACACACATTCAAATAAAAGCCTGTACAAATAAATAGAAGGGTTAGCGCAAAAAAAAGCGATAACCAGACGAAGTATAACGGTTTTTTTTTTTTTTTTTAATTCATTTTTATTACTTCAATCTTAAATCTATCTTAAAGCTAGACAAAAATTCATAAAACTAGCATAATTAAATATAACTTACAACTAACTTACTGGTCCCATACGGACGCTCTAAGTTAAACAATAATACTTAATGCTAATGCCTTTCGGCCCTAAGATCTATTTAACTTCAATTCATTTTATTTATTTTTGTATTCATTAGAAAATTTCAAAGAAACTAATATTAATATCCTTTTTTATTTTTACTTAAAAACTACTTAAAATAAGGTCCTTACCTTACTACCTATTCTACCTATAAACTACTTAAAACTAGAACAACCACAGCAGCAAATCTAACTAACATTTTTTGTTTTTCATATTTTGGTCTTTTTTTTTTTTATTATTCCATGTTTTTTTTTTATTTTTTTTTATTATTTTTTGTGTTTTTTTGTGTTTTTTTTTGTATTTTTTTTTTTGTGCCACCATGCCTATTCTACTTAAAACTAAACCCTAAAACTATAAAACAAGTATGTAAGCCGACCAAGGCTTTAAACCCCATCCCGACTACCCACTATCAAGTGCCGATTGAAGCCACCAAAACTGGTTCTCCTGCTTCACCCTATCAGTTCGGTCCCGTTCGGACACAGCCCTACTGAACCGAAGGAGCTCTGCTCCGCCTTGTGCCATGACGTCCCGATTGTACAGGAGTCGCCTATCCACGGTTCGTCGTCTGACGTGGTAGATTAGCGGAACTGCCAATCTATCCTGTATCAGACCGCATCTGTCTAAAAAGAGGAATGCCTCTGGTGGAATGAAGCCGCTCAAGCGTGCACTTTCAAAATACTCGTCGTTGGGATAGAACGCCCCGAAAATTAAATTGTTGGTCGAAGACATAGCTCTTGCAATGTGACCTCGAACGAGTTTTATCACGAAATTGTCAATTCTGTTGATTCGAGCCCGGTTGTATAGGACATCGTTGGAATAGTAATGCACGTAAGAAGATTCGGCTGTTCGATATAAGCCGGTACAGCGTCGTAAACACTGCCGCTCGAACACCCGAAACTTCTCCATCTGGGAAGGGGCAACGTTGAACCACACAGGACAACCATAAACGATCATCGGCCGTATGAGGGCCATGTAGCAAATTACCTTCACTCTGGGGTCAAGCCGACTGCTAAAAAACAGCCGTTTCGTCAGAGCGAAGGCTCCTCTGGCCCTGGTCAGAGCAGCATTTATATGTCTGTCGAAATATAAATACTGATCTAACCAGATACCGAGGTACTTCACTACACTTTTGCTCGCTAATGGCTGCCCGTGAAGATCAACGATGACCATCTTGCGCCAATTCTTGCACGTATCCCTCGTGGCCCTAGCCAACGGAGTCCGGAACAGAATTGTCTCCGACTTCTGGACATTTATTTTCAGTTTCCAGTCGTCGCAATATCGCTGAATCTTGTCGAAATCACGCTGCAAGAGAATTCTAATAACCTCAACCTTTCGCGCCGTTCTGTACGCAATTAGATCGTCGGCGTACGCAATTGCCTTTGTAAGACTACCTATCAGATCGCTGGTGTAAATGCTGAAGAGAATCGGCGAATTTACCGCTCCCTGTTGAAGACCATTTTTAATTAAGAATGTTGTGGTAGAAGTTACATTGCCACTTTTGACAACAAACTTTCTACCGTTAAGCATATCATACAGTATATACAACAATGGCTTGCTTATGCCAAGCCTGCTCAGTTTTAGGTAAAGACCCTCTAACCATACGGTGTCAAAGGCCTTTTCCAAATCAACCAGAACAGTACCTGTGCATTGTTGTTTTGATTTGTTCCATTGGATATCAGAAACGAGTTTAGACGCAGCATGAATTGTGTCATGACCCGCCTTGAACCCGAACTGTTTATCCGGAATTATTTTGTTGTCCGCAGCCCACTTAGTCAGAGCCCTATTAATGAATTTTTCGAAAACTTTGCTGATGCTCGGAAGAAGACTTATCGACCGAAGATTTGACGGGTTGGAGTTGTCCTTTCCCTTTTTCGGGAGAGGATGAACCACAGCGGTCTTCCAATGCACTGGATAATATGCATTATTCAGTGCATTATTGAAGAGTGTGGTGTAAATGTCAATTGCCTCCATCGGTAAATGTCTTAGTACAACGTTGGATATACCATCGACACCTGCTGACTTTTTATTTTTTATTGAGTTGAAGATGAGCTGAAGCTCAATCTTCGTCGTTTGCTCGGCGATTATGGCATTTGCCAAGGAATCGTCATCGAACCGCATAAAACCGCGGTTCTCAGATCGCCAATGTGTTATATCATTTCGAAGGTAAAAGTGATTAAGTAGGGCTCTGTTTTCCAGGTCGTGGTTGGGGCGAATGCTAACATTCACCTTGTACACTTGCTGGAAAGCAGCTCCCACCGCCTCCACTTTTTCCTTCGGATCTTCAATTATATAAAAGTCATCGTCAAAGATGGCTTCTTCTGGATCTATTTGCGCTGTCATGAGTACGTCTCTGTTCTCTTCAGTTCTTTGGAGTTTCAGACACGGAAGGTCATTGTCGTTCTTTTTCCTGAATATCTTGTTGATTTTCGGGAACATACTAGGGTCACTGGAATTAATTGACCGGATCTTGCGGTCCCAGTACTTGTTAATTGATAACCTGTAGTTCTCCTTAATCAACAGATTGACATTTTTTATTGACGACTTCAGTGTCCTAACCTCCAAGTCGTGTGGGTCTGTAAGTCGTCTGTACAAGTTTTTGAGTCTTGTCAGTAAGCCACTCTTGTGCCTACGTAGTGCGTCAATAGTCCCGTTTCTTTAAGCGTCCATCTGGTCCCGTTCTTTGTACTTTGGTATTGTCCGTTCCATTGTTCGTTTTATTGTTTCGTCCATCTGTTGTAAATGTTGGTCAATTTCTGTATTTGTCAGGTTTCTGTTGTTTGGTGGGGCTATGTCACTCGAACGAAGTTCTCTCGCTAGGGTGTTGGTGAAACGAGGCCAGTGCATCTTACTGTAATTGTAAGAATGCGTTGCAACGTATTCCTCCAACTCCACGCGTTCGCTCGAAATCTGCATTACAGCAGCCAGTCCGCAGTGATCACTGTCGTACTCGATTGTCTGTAAGCAGTTTCGAGGGTGATTACCCACTTTGTCTGTAACTGTCAGTCTTGTGTCGTACAGCAAAAGATCCAGAAAGGAGTCGCTTCTTGGATACGATGGCTTTTCAGTAGCCAGCAGGTCGACGCCATATTCAACGCTGTAAAGATTCATCAAATTTAAAAGATGGTTACCTCTGGGATTACTATGTTGATTTCCCCAATCTTCATGTTTTGCGTTCAAATCACCGGCCAAGATGAAAAAGTTTTCTTCCAAGCTCAGTTTCAGTTCCCTAAAAAGAATCTCGAGTTCTGAAGCAAAGTAAGTAACCTGCGGAGCTCCAGCCGCATAAGCCGCAATCATATACATCCGCTTCCCTTGAGTGAGAGAGATACATACAACGCAAACTTCTAGCGTCTTGAGCTTTCGCAATTCATTGTTGTATATGACTTTATAATTAATGCCTTTTCGTATAAAGAGAGCGACACCACCCCCTTGAGTGGAGTCGGGCCGGTCTCTTCTTACGATATTGTAATTTTTATGAGTCAATTTGTGTTTGTGGTTTAGCTTAGTTTCGCTAGCCATAAACACATCGGGACTGTAATCTTTCAACAATTGGAACATATTGGCTCTTCGTTCAATCCTAATCAGTGAATTTACATTCACAGCTAGGACTTTTAGGCGCGTCTCCGGCAGCGCGCCCATTATGGTCTAAATTGCGCCAGGCCAGGCAACAAAGAGTAGAGATGATCTACCCTTTTGCCTTGCTCCTTTATCTGACTTTGCAGCCCTGTAAGTTGACCTTGAATGCTCAACAACAATCTACAATGTCAGGCTGCACCTCTGGTGCCTTAGGCACAGGGGCCTTTGGGGCAACCGTTGGTAGAGCCTGTCTCGTATTCCCATTCCCTGACGCCATTTGGGCGTAAGAGAATTTGGGATCCACGAATTTTTGTGTTGGAGCCTGTCGAACTGTTCGACTTCCTTCGGCTTTTTGACTGGCCAGTTTTTGTTTCATTTGCTGGACCTTAGGGCAACCCCTATAGTTAGCCGGGTGCCCTTGGTTTCCACAAAGGACACACTTGAGCTGGGTCAAATCCTCAACCCGCTCATTCCCCAGCTTGCATTCTCCCTCGTTGTGGGTTTCAGAGCACCTGACGCAGCGCAACTGCATATTGCAGTTGGCTCCGGCATGGCCGAACCTCTGGCACTTCGTACATTGTAAAATGTCGTCGTGCCTTTTTAATGGCTCCCAGTGTATGGCTTGATAGTCGAGGCATTTGATTTCCCTCAGACTCTCAAAACTACTTTGGGGCGATAATGTTACGAGGAACATTGGCAGCCTGGAACCCCCTCGCCTGGACTTCACCGTAGTGAAAGGCTTGACCCCGATGAAATCGAGATCGTCGATGGCTTTTTGGCGGAGCTCAGCTAAGAGCGCCTCCGGTTCCGTGCAGGAACTTATGCCCTTCAGAAGGACCGTCTTAAATTTTTCGCTTTTCGGCGTGAAGCTGAAGAAGCTGTATTCGGCCAGTGAGAAGCACTGTACCGAATACCGCTTTTCTTTTTCATTCAAAATATTTATAACAAAATTGCCCTTAGTGGCCGACTTACATAACTGTTTCAAGTCCTGCAGGTCAACCCGGTAGGTCCTGATTGGTGGCACCTTCTCTTTCTTGGGCTGTGGTTGTTGCTGGTGTTGCTGCTTCTGTTTCTGCTGCTGTTGCTGCGGCTGCTGTTTCTGCTGCTGCTGTTTCTGCTGCTGCTGTTTCTGCTGCTTCTGTTGCTGTTGTTGCTGTTGCTGCTGCTGCTTCTGTTGCTGTTGTTGCTGTTTGGCTTTTGTTGAGGTCGATGGGCCCTCGACACTTAGGCCTGCTTTTGCTGGCGGTGCTTTTTTAACTTGCTCCGCTCCTGAGATTTTAGTAGCGGGCTTGGTTTGTGGTTGTTGCTGCTGTGGTTGTTGTTGTTGCTGCTGTTTTTGTTGCAGTTGACGTTGCGCTGCCTCTTGTTGTCGGCGCGCCTCTTGTTTCAGCCCCAGTTGGGTGAGTAGCGGCTCGATCTCCTCCTGAAGCTTCTTAAGGCTTTCTTCAAACTTGCTGATGGTGGCCTGTTTGGCTTGCAGGGCCCTCATCAGCCCTTCTTCATTTTGGAGGTCCATATCCCCCTCCAGCACCTTTTTTGTCGACGGCTCTGCCTGGCTCTCGAATTTATTTTTCGGAGACTTAAATTGGCCTTCTCCTTCTTCCGAGACGTAATCAATTTCGTCGTCAACCACTGAACTCTCGGTATCCGACGTCATCAGTTTGGTCTTCTCCGTCTCCATCCTCTTCCTTATCGCGCTACGCGTAGCAGCACTCTTTCGTTGCACCAAATTTGGATTTGGTGCTTCCCGCTTCCGCTTGATTGTTGTTGCTGTGTGCGTTGGATCGCTCAGATGGCCTGATGTTGCGGTGATTTGAAGTACCGCTGCCGGAACCACACTCACATCACCTGATTTATTAGCTGAGGTATCTTTCGATACCCCCGCTTTCTTCTCCTTCACCATTTGCTTTTCTTCCCAATCGATGAAATCAACAATTTCTCGATTGTGAAAAAAAGCAATTAAATTTTTCGTTGACTCCGCACGGGATTCGAACCCACGAACTTTGGAGCTGTTTTCGGACGCCACCTCCACTGGGCTATCGATTGTTAATTTTGATGGTGGCAAACTGCCAACTTTACTTTTTACTTATCACTTGCACTGTTTTAACTTTGAAATAAATATGAAAACACTTCTTCTCACTTTGGAAGTCAAAGAACGACTGACGAAGTATGACGGTACACATTAAAGACACACAACAGAGGGGAAGACCAGGCGCGACCAAGAGTTTGATGTCTTCTCTCTTTATACTTCGTATGGACTATGGATGAAAGAACAACAACGAACATGATCGTCGAACACGGCAACTGTTCGGTATACTTTATACCATCATACCATATTCGTTTTTGAAAGCATAACATTGTGCGATGTTATTTATTTATTATGAAAATGGGTTTTGCTAGCGAACTTGCTTGACCCTGCTCTACGAGAATATAGCGAGCAACGCATGTTCGACGGTTAGCGCAGCTTTTAGCGATTATACTGATTTTTGATGCCGATATGTGAGGAAAAGGAAATGGTAAAGACGTTGGAGTTAAGGCGGATTATTTAAATGCTTTATAGGAAGTAGTTTTTGTTTCGAACCTTCTTTTAGGCGGAAAGGAAAGTGACTTAAGAAAGTGCATTTTAATATCTAATCTATTGTTTTGTTAGTTAAATATTAAATGTTTTGTGATCAATATGTTTTTTATGTACATACATATGTATATAATATATATGGATGTATATTTTATTGTAATTAAATAAAATAAATTAGGTGGCGCAACAGTCCATGAAGAACCAGGGCCTAGTGACTTACAACTCTCAACCATTCCTGTGTGCGAGTAATTGCAGGGATGGAGGGGACCTACAGTTTATATGCCGATTCCGAACGGCTAATTCGAGAAAGCACTTTTCATGACAAGAATTACTCTTGGAGAATTTGTCAATTCCTCGCAAGAGGCAGTACCCGTGAAAAAAACTTTAGGTGGCACAGGCAGGGATCGAACCCAAGACCTCTCGCATGACAGTCCAACGCACTAACCATCATGCCACGGGTACTACTACATGTAATTACTATTAATATAATTCCATACGAATTCAAACATGGTAGAGGCTAGTCGTAAGAAATTATTTTATTTGATTTCCTTAGAACAGCTCAAATTAAAACAAGCATTTCTTTTAATGGAAAAGAAATTTTCAAAAAATAAAAATTAAGTTTATTCAAAAAAAACAAATATTTAGTCAAAAAATCAGTTTGAAGTGTGATTTTTCAAAATGTTTATAAAGTCCATATATTTTTTCATTCACAATTCGTTATGCTTATTAATTAAAAAAAAATGAAAACTATAAGACTTTAAATTTAAAACTACCAGAGCGAAAAAAAAACTAAATAAGAGAACATTACGACTTATGCAGCTGCATTGAATCAATTTTAATTCTTTTGCAATCAAAAACAAAATAATAAAAATTGTATGAAGTTTAATTTTCAAATTGTATTCAATAAAAAAATCTATTTGTTTTCTAAATCATGGAATTGTATAATTCTATGACCAGCTAATAATAAGGTTTTAAGCTATGAGATAAGTCGTTGTAAATAGAGTCTTCTTTGTTTGTATAAAAATAGATACTTTTTTTTCATGATCTTGGTCTAACATTAGAAACTTTTTTTTCGTGGGAATTAAAATGGAATCTCCAATACTTCTCAAGCAAAGACCATAATTGAAAAATTATTAGAGAAACCATTTTCAACAATATCGTTTTCGGAGAAGCTAATAATGGGCGCCCTACTGATTTAAAATAAACACACAAGTATAGAAACAGAGATTATACTCGAACCTTTAGCGAAAATCAATATTCTATAATATTACCAATAGCTATTTGGTAGTGTTGCGAGCCCCTGACTGCTAAAATTCCTTAAAGGATATCGGTCGAGGGTAAAGAGCTGGCACGCTCGCGACGCTCGGCTAATCTCGCCGCTATGGGGGGGATCTTGCTCTCACCTCGACCAGAGCCAGCAACAAAAACATAAATCGTGCCTACAAAAATGACAACACAAATACCACCACCACACACTTATATCCCCGCTTATTTGGTACCACTGGTCTTAACTCACTTGCCTAGACCGCTGATGTCGTGCGGCTCGTCCACGCCCTCCCTTCCGTGGGTCTGTTTAAACATTCTGGTTGGACCACCCTGTGACTTTATCCTTCTCTATTTAGTCATCAGCCCATGTCTCCTCTTGGTTCCGGCTCACCTCTCCCCACCCCCTGAAACTTTTACCTTACCACATCATGTCTTCAGTTCGACTCAAGAAAATACATAAATTGGCGTGATGCACATTTGTTTATTATAAAAAAAATGAATAATAAAAAAAACAAATCTCTATAATAAATAAATTAAAGTATAAATGAATGACAAAAAAAATCAGAGACGGATGCCAGCAAAACAAACCAAATCAATAAAATGAACCAGATAAAATTCGATTTTGAGATGCTGAATTAATAGCCAAGTAAATGACAAAAAAAAATTACTAAATTTTAATGAATGGGTTAAGCACAACAAGAAAATCACCAGCGTTTAAGAATAAATAATAAATAAATTAATAAATAAATAAATAAAATAATTAATAAATAATAATTAAACGAAACAAATATATAAATAAATAGATAAATAAATAATAAACCAAAATAATAAATAAGAAATAAATAATAAATAATAAATAATAAATAATAAACAAATAACACCCAAATTATAAGAAAATTAAAAATAAATAAATAATAAATTAAAACAAAGTAATAAATAAGCAAACGATAAATAAATAAATAACACTAAGAAAACAAATATGAAAATTAAACTGCAATTGGATTTCAATTTAAAACTTTTTAAAATTTTCTAAACTTATACTAAAATAACCTATTCCTTTTTTTTTGTAGATTTTGTTTTATAATTTTTTGTTTTGTTTTGTGTTTTATTGTTTTTTTTTGTTTTGTTTTGTTTTCCTTTTTTTTATTTTATTTTATTTTAATTTAATTTCAAAAAAAACCAGTAGTCGGGTTCGATCCCGTCGCCAAAAATTATTTTTTTCTTTTTGTGTGGGTGTACTACTTTTTTTGGTCACCACTGTAAATTTAATTTTGCCTAAGGCCAACTCGGTTCGCTCCCAAACAGCCCTACCCTAATCGAGCTCGGTTAAAGTAGCCTACTGCCGGAACTTTAATTCTGCCTCAACGGCAACGCGACGCCGCGACAGTGTACGACCCGACCCAGTGTATCTCTTTTTGATTGTTTTGTTTTTGTAAATTTGTTTAAAGTTGGACACCTTATTTAACTAGTTTCTTTACATGAAATGAATCAATACTATAACTAAACTACAAATAACTTATTACTAATCACGCCAAAAAAAAATCCTTAATCTTAAAATCATAAATCGCTGCTTCTTGCCGAATTTAAATACGTTTCTCCTCCTGTTCCTATGTTATATAGAAGAAGACTTATTTTATAATGTGTAAGATCGTATATAATTTCTAGTCTTACAGACTCATGAACGGCTTCTTTGTTTGGTTTGACCGTTTTGACCGCTGCCTACCGGTCAACGGTTATGCTACGGTGACTAGCCGTTGCCTACTTCACCGAATCTCGGGCCTTTAAATTTCGATTTACGTTTCTTGGTAATTATCTTCTGTTTTCCTTCAGAGATTTTACCCTCCACAGCCTGGACCCTTTCCTTTAATTCGGAGCTCGAGTATGGACTTTTGGTATGGACTTTGCTAGTTACATATATGCGTACCTATTTCACTATATAAGCTAATATATTAAAAAAACTGTTCAGACTTACCGCCGTATCTTTGGTTCTTTTGTGATTGATCTCCTTTCGTTTTTATTTTACTTCCTTTCGATAAATAGAATTGGGCTACTGGGTCCTTCACCACTTTCACAAATTACAAATTTATATTCTATTTCATATACTTATATGAAATTTACTTCTTTTTCTTTTAAGTTCTTTAATTTTTTAAACCACACGATTAAAGAGGCCGCACTTCTTCACTCTTACTTTCTTTTTGCCGTCGTCGTCAGTGGCTTCCGACTTGGCTACCTATTCGGGAAAGCTTTTAATTTTTCCCAGTTTTCTTTTCTTTCTCACCCTACTCTAAACTTCTGGAGAAGCTTGCTCCTTTCTCCCAACTACTCTCCTAATTTTCTCTGAGCTATCAAAGTATTGTTTTCTATTTTAGCCTCACGCCATCCCTGACTTTTCTCCTTAACTTCTCCTGTGGTGAATCTAGCCCTTTGCGCATTCCAGAATGGCCTTCCAATAACCCCTATTCTGTCCTGTCAGTTTCGTATCCCTCACCCACAGCTTGTCGTCGTTTGTTGTTATTTATTTGAATTAACTTTTCGTTCGCCTTCTCGTGTCTAGTATCGTTTAACGTGGATTTTCGTCTTAAATGTTAATTGTTAGTAGTTTTATCGTATATGTTCTTTGGTGTTCTGTCGGTTTGTCTGTTTGTTCTTTTCAGGATATTATATTTAGTTGCTGGGATTATTATCATCATTTCTTTTGCTGTGGATTGTGACAGCTGGTTGACGCCGGGCACCGGGTGTTCCGAACACGTATTTATTTTATACTTTTCTGTCAATGTAATTATTGTTATAATTTTATTTTCAGTTTCGGTTCAGCTCGCCTATATCTGAGATCGCAACAAAACACCTGGTCGGTGGAGTAGTTTCGCTCGACGCTGGACAGGTGACAACGATCTGGGCTTCGGACGTGGGGAAGAAACCCACCCATAAGGCCGGGCAATAGGTCGTAAGCCTTATCCTTGACCTAGGCACAACTTTAGAGATCGCTCACGATGTTCCGACTCCTAGCCAAATGTATCCACCGGAATCAAATATCTTGCTCATTTATTTACTTTTGGAACTACTGAATATATTTGTTTGTCTGTTTTTGGTTTTTTATTGAACATGTGTAGGTACAGACTATCAAGACACGATAAAGGTTCATCATACGAACACGGTAATAAATAATAACACTCAAGCAAACACGAACGTAAGTAGTACAACAAGTTAATTCTAATATTGCACGAGGTGAGGTTGGATTTATACTATGATCAGGTAACTAAGTTAATATTGCACTAGAGAAGGTTGATTTTATATCATAATCAGGTAACATTGTGAGATATAACGACTGTTAGCCAAGCTAATATTGCACTAGAGGTTCATAGCTATAACTACATCTTAAAGCGGGTACTCGTATCAAAGATTTATTGTTTTAGGTCTTTCCCGTGGAAAACTCCCATTCTTTTCCCAGCCAGGTTTTCAATTTCATACATATTTTTCCCTACGCTCTGAACTATCCGGCATTTTATAAATTTCGGGCAAAGTTTTGCAGATAGATACTTCGATGAATCGCTGAGTACGAAATTCCGTCGATACACTTCCTGTCCGGGTGAAAAATGGACATTACGGGTACGAGTGTTATACGATTTAGCTGCTTTTTCATTTGCTTTACTCAGATTAAGTTTTATTCGTTCTCTAATGCATTGGAGTCGTTGCTGACGCGGCAGCATATGCATTTCTCCGTCGCTTAAAGCGTTTAGCTGTCGGTTTAACTCATAATGGTTTCCATGGGTCATCATGTTAATACCAAATAGCGCGAAGTACGGCGTTACTCCAATCGATGAATGCACTGAGCTTCTGAGAGCGCAAGCAATGTCGCTCAAGTGCGAATCCAACTCACGCTGGTCGTCTTTTAAATATGACCGTATAGCTGCTAAAAGTGTCCGGTTTACGCGTTCGGAAGCGTTGGATTGCGGAGAATAATTTGCAGTTTTGAAATGTCGTATTCCGTATCCGGCTAGAAAGTTTTGGAATTCTTTCGCGGTGAACTGCTTTCCGTTGTCAGAGTGAATGACTTGGGGCACACCAAACGCGTTAAAAATTTCGTTTTTCAAAAACTTAACTCGCTCATACAATTCGCTGAACGCAATGGCTTCAAAAATACATACTTTGATAGATGGTCCAACGCTACAAAAACATAAGCATTTCCGCTTTTCGACCTCGGGTACGGACCTAAAAAATCGACATAAATCTTCTGAAAAGGGATGTCGGCTACGTAACTGCTGCTTATAGGTGGGCGTAAAATTTGGTTTGAGGGCTTACTTTACTTACACACATCACACTGCGAGATATAGGTTTTTATCTGTACCGTCATGTTTGGACAGTAGAAAAACTGCCTGATTCGGTGCAGGGTTTTTGCGATACCGCCGTGAGCTGCCCGCGGAGGCTCATGTGCTACTTTAATAGCATTCTCAGTTAAACCTGATGGTAGCCATAACAGCCAGTTATGATCAACCATAACTCCATCGTTGTCGGTTGGTAACGCGCGCTTACACACGAAGTTATCCTCGACTTTTAAATCCGGCAGTTGATTGGTGTTGTCTTCGATTGTTTTAATCAAATTCCGGTACTCTTCAGAACAAAACTCTTCCGAATCGAGATCTACCATCGGTTCTACATCCGTCAACTCCATGCTTTCAATATGCGCCCGAGAAAGTGTGTCTGGCACGACGTTTAAAGATCTCTTCCGGTGTTCTATATCGAAGGTAAATGCCTGGAGGTCTAGACTCCACCTCGCCAACCGGCCACTGAGGTCCTTCATCGTCATCAACCACTTGAGACTCGAGTGGTCGGTGATGATTGTAAAGTCCATCCCCTCAATATAAGGACGAAACTTCTTCACTGCGGAAACGGCTGCCATGCATTCCTTCTCGGTCACACTATAATTCTTCTGACACGCATTCAACTTTTGCGAGTGGTAACCCAAAGGACATTCCTCACCATCATCGTTCTTTTGGAACAGGACTGCTCCGATCCCTGTGTCTGACGCGTCACATTGTACATAAAATCTTCGCGAGAAGTCCGGTCGTGACAACACTGGTGCTGAGGTTAACGCTTCTTTCAACGCTTCGAAAGATGTCATCGCTTCTTCAGTCATTTGGAACTTTCCTTTTTTCTTCTTGAGCGTATCGGTCAGAGGTGCGGTCAAGGTGGAAAAATTTCGGATAAACCGTCTATACCATCCCGCTAAACCTAGTAGCCGTCGGACCTGCCTCGGATTCTTCGGTACGGGAAAACCCCTTACCGCCTCTACCTTGGCTGGATCCGTCTTCACCTTTCCACCACCAACGATGAAACCCAGGTATTTAAGCTCTTTAAAGCAAAACTTGGATTTCTTAACGTTGATGGTCAGGCCAGTCTTCCTCAGGCATTCGGCTACTTCCTCTAGCAAGGCGATGTGGATCTCGAAATCCGGAGATACCACAAGCAAATCATCCAGATAGACGAACACACGCTCTCTGAGACGTGCAGGAATCACCTTATCCATTAAACGGCATAACCTTTGGGCTGCATTACACAGTCCGAAAGGCATGACCGTAAAATGGTATAAGGGTCTTCCCGGAACCGCAAAAGCCGTTTTCTCCCTACTCTGCCTCTCCAAGGGTATCTGCCAGAACGCGTCCTTTAGGTCTACGCTGCTAATGAAATAGGTGTCTGACAAGCGACTTAGCAGACCGTTGATGTGAGGCATCGGGTATGCATCCTTTTTCGTTAGAGCGTTTACCTTCCGGGAATCTATACAAAATCGATGTTTTATCGACCCATCTTCCGCTTGTTTCTTAATGAGCACCACTGGAGAACACCAGGGGCTTTCGCTTTCCTCTATTACTCCGAGGCTCAACATTCTGTCCACTTCCTGGTATAGCAGGTTCTGTACCACTGGAGAGACCGGGTAGTGGCGTTGCTTTACAGGGACTGCGTCTCCGGTATCTATGACGTGCTCCAACATCTCCGTTTTCCCGAGTCCATGACGATCAAAATCCAAAAAACTTCCCTTAACCGTCTCTAACCTAGCTCGTTGTTCCGACGACAGTTGATGGCTGTTAGACGACTCGCCAATCGATTCTGATGCGGATATTGAACTAACTATCATGGGCGCGATCTGAAACGCTTTCCAGAAGTCGACGCCGAGGTACAATTCTTGGTCTAAGTTCGGTACCAAGAAGAATGTCATTTCGTGACTTTGTCCTTGATACCGTACCGGAACCCGCATTTTACCTATAATGCTTTGATTCTTACCGTCCGCCGTTTTAACACCGGCTTTATAATTTGTCATCGGAACGTTTAAGGTTTTGATAAAATTCTCGCACCCTTTTCCTAAAATACTTATACTGGCCCCACTGTCCAGCAGACCTAATGCTTCAATGTTTTTAATTGCCACTTTGGCATACGGCCTGGGGTCGGTGCTCACACTTACCATCGTTGCCAAGATATTTTTCTTATTTTCTTTTCTGCATTTATATCTCTCGTGTTTTTAAAATTCGATTGCTTACTCTACTTTTATCTCCTCTAAATATTCTTTCTCGTGCTAGTTTATATTCTTGAATCCGAACGTGTAACGGTTTTAATTCTCTAAGTTTTGGACTTACATTTATATTTAATTCGCTTTCTCCTCTTCTCTGCAGAATTCTTACCTTATTAGTTTTATAATTATTTGTATCTGATATGTTATTTATTGAATCGTTAGAGTCTAGTTCTTTCCTAAACTTTCTTGGGGATTTAGCGGCGAACGCGACTCCCCCAATGATGTCCCGCTCCTCACCACGTTTTCCGGATGGCACTTCTTGCATTTCGGTGTTATGACACCTTCACATCTGCATCTATAACAGAAGATATTTCTGACAGTAGACGGGCAATCTCTAAAAGAATGTCCCGGCGACTGACAGTTCCAGCACGCCAGGTTCCTCGGTTCGACAAAATCACGATTTCTTGGCCGAGTTCCTGACTGCTGAAATGCCGCTATAGCTTCTTCCTGATTTACCGCGTCTTCATCAGCGAACGCTAATTCATTGGCTTTGTACCGTCCCACTGGTGGTCTCTGTTGCTTCTCCTGCTTGTCTGGCCCAGGAAATGCTTCTTCTGCGTCCTTACAGGCCACCCTTAGTTGGTCCATCGTAAACAGCAACTGGGGATACACCAAACGTCTGATGCGCTCGTTTAAATTTCTCTTTAGCGCTCGTACAAGGTCCGCTTCCGACATTGGCATCCTGAGCTGTGACTTCAGCTTATTTATGGCCGTCAGAAAATCTTCACTGGACTCCCAAGCTCCTTGTCGACGATCCATGAGGTCACGCATGATTTCCAGGTCTGACTTCGGATTCCGATAGCGCATAAGCATGGCATCCCGAAGGTAAGGCCAGCTAGCACCACGACAGGTTTGCTGAAACTGCCAATACCAGTCATACGCTGCTCCGGACAGCAACAGGTGGAAATCCCTTAAAATCTGCGACCAGGAACAGTCATAGTGATGCTGCAACGTCTCAATACGACATATGAACTCTTCCACGGTAAGACACTCTGCTTTTCCATTGAACTTTATCCCCCATCTATCGATTTTTAACGGTATCTTATATCCCGCATACGTCGGGGCGGTGGGTCGGTTCCACTCTCCAGACGGGTTCGACCGCGGTTGAGCTTTGCCTGCGTGTTCGTAACAATTGTACATTTCGTTGGGGCCGTTCGGAAAGCCAAGTGTGCGGTGACTATTTGATTCAGGAAAATGCCTACGGCCCTCCTCAAACCTCACGGAATTTCTTTGACCGCTTTCAAAAGCGTGATCTTCTCCCGCTGGCCCTGCACTAGAAGCCTTAACTGGTCTCGCCACTCTCTCTTCCAAAGGCGGACGCTCTCGAACCGTATGGTTAATCTCCTTCATGAACTCCAAGAAGTTTTTCCTTACCCCCGCTCTTAAGGATTCTGACAGCTCCTCTTTCAATGAATCGGCATATGACTCATAAGCCTGAACTACTGCCAGATTGATGACGGTTTTTAGTTCCGCTGACACCTTCACCTGATCTCCTGGAACTGAGTCGGACCTCGGTCGAACTGCTCTAGGCTCCTCCGATGGTCTGGATGCTACCTCGGCGAATCGGTCTCGTAGCTGTTTGGTTGGCCTCACGCTATTACTGGCCAATGCGTTTTGGTTTGACGACTTTGGTATGGCTCCTCGGTTCGATGGGTACGCTCTGTCATCGGATCGTGACTGCACGGTGTTTCCCGTCGGCGGTTCCCAACTGCGCGGCTTCGTCCCGGTTCCGGTTCCGAAGTCTCCCGCTTCTGGCCTCTGTTCGGTTAGACCTCTCGGATTAGGATCGCTTCGTCTATCTCTCCGGCTGTCCAGCAATCCAGATTCGCCTTGCCAGCTTCTAGTCCAAGGATTTCGGTCCCACTCGAGAGTCGTTCTTTCCGGATCAACTTCTCCACCCAATGTTCCTAACGGAGCTGACCAGTCGATAGGGACAGGATCGGTCACCTTTTCCAGCATACCTACCCAATTACTTAACCTTTCCTCTCGATTATCTGGCTCCATTCCGGGTACCAGAGTTTCCGATCGATGCGACCGCTCATCCACTGTCAAGTTACTATAGGACGGCGCTGATAGTGACTCGGTGTTCCTCGACTCACTTTGCTGATTCGTGGGGTGCGGGGTGAGGAAATTTCGGTTACCCTGTTCCTCATTACTTTTAGGGGAGTGGACTACTGGAGACATATTGGTTTCACGGTTTGAAACTTGCCTAGTCTGAGAACGCGTTACAATAGGATCTCTTATTATCCCAAGATTCTTGCTTATCCCAAGAGATCGATCTCTGGGTATCATAGCCTATTGACTGACCTTCTAGCTTTAACTTTATTCCTACCTAATCTAATCGTCCCTTTCTTTGTTCTTACTCCTTCACTATCTATCTGTTTCTAATTTCTATTACTAATATTTATCCCAAAAGATTATTAATCCTCTTGAGCTTTTATATACCTTCAAAACTTTTCAAGTAAATTTTAACTAACTAACGTTATTGTTCGTTGATTTCTCTCTATTCATAATGTGCGGGGGTGTTGGAGGCACCTACCACTGGAGACCACTTCTTTTCCATCTGTACCGATGACTATCCAAGTAAGCTTTTATTGACACTGGATTCCAATAAGGGGGAACACATAAAAGGTAACATTTAAAACAGGACGATCTACTTTTCTCCTGGCGAATTCAGTCAAGTAAGTCGTCGCGATTGATTGGTATTCTCAATAGCCACCCAAGACAAGACTTACGACTTTCCTTGGCCAACCTCGACCGGATTATAGCAGACATAGACGTTCTGGTTTTTTTCTCAGCCTTCGATCTTCAAAGAACCATACATTGTCGCGGTTAAACAAACGTTCTGAATAGCCATTTTGCTAAGACTTACAATGAATTGCGAACTCCTTGATGAAGACTAAGAAAATCCCGACGCTGTCTCTGCTTTGTAAGGTGATGTATCTGCCGCGATCCAGCAGTATGTTATGACTTTCTGTCTGAAGTCTTGCCGATACTTCGCCTACTCCGCAGAGGCAGTAAAAAAAACGACACTTAGATCAGCTCGGATAGGCTGCGATGACGACGATCGGTAGAACGTCGCGGATAATAAGGCATTCTAAAAAGCCATCCTCATCATGACTTACGCTCTCCGAACTCCATCATCCAAGCTGCCCCGACTGATGGACAAGACTGAGGGAAGGAAAGGGAAAGGAAAAATTGAACAATTGAACAATAGATATAACGTTGCAACGGTATTATAGTAATCTCGTCGCGTTCTGCAAATAAGTTGGAAAATGAGGCAAAACCGTTCCAGCGATATTGTAAATCGATTGCGAAACGCTGCCAAAATGTTGCGAAAACTTCGAACAAAATTTGAAAATAAGTTTGAAAAACGTTGCAAAAACAAAGAGAAACTATTGCGAACCGATTGCAAATGCGTTGCAAACTAGTTGCAAATTGATTGAAACTTCATTGCAAATAAGCTTCATTACGTTGTAGATATTATTTAACAACCTGTTGCAAAAAGTTGCAAACTGATTGTCGAAAACTTTACAATTAAGTTTCGATACGCTGGGCGCCATTTGTTGCGAGCCCCTGACTGCTAAAATTCCTTAAATGATATCGGTCGAGGGTAAAGAGCTGGCACGCTCGCGACGCTCGGCTAAGCTCGCCGCTATGGGGGGGGGATCTTGCTCTCACCTCGACCAGAGCCAGCAACAAAAACATAAATCGTGCGTACAAAAATGACAACACAAATACCACCACCACACACTTATATCCCCGCTTATTTGGTACCACTGGTCTTAACTCACTTGCCTGGACCGCTGATGTCGTGCGGCTCGTCCACGCCCTCCCTTCCGTGGGTCCGTTTAAACATTCTGGTTGGACCACCCTGTGACTTTATCCTTCTCTATTTAGTCATCAGCCCATGTCTCCTCTTGGTTCCGGCTCACCTCTCCCCACCCCCTGAAACTTTTACCTTACCACATCATGTCTTCAGTTCGACTCAAGAAAATACATAAATTGGCGTGATGCACATTTGTTTATTATAAAAAAATGAATAATAAAAAAAACAAATCTCTATAATAAATAAATTAAAGTATAAATGAATGACACAAAAAATCAGAGACGGATGCCAGCAAAACAAACCAAATCAATAAAATGAACCAGATAAAATTCGATTTTGAGATGCTGAATTAATAGCCAAGTAAATGACAAAAAAAAATTACTAAATTTTAATGAATGGGTTAAGCACAACAAGAAAATCACCAGCGTTTAAGAATAAATAATAAATAAATTAATAAATAAATAAATAAAATAATTAATAAATAATAATTAAACGAAACAAATATATAAATAAATAATAAACCAAAATAATAAATAAGAAATAAATAATAAATAATAAATAATAAATAATAAACAAATAACACCCAAATTATAAGAAAATTAAAAATAAATAAATAATAAATTAAAACAAAGTAATAAATAAGCAAACGATAAATAAATAAATAACACTAAGAAAACAAATATGAAAATTAAACTGCAATTAGATTTCAATGTAAAACTTTTTAAAATTTTCTAAACTTATACTAAAATAACCTATTCCTTTTTTTTTGTAGATTTTGTTTTATAATTTTTTGTTTTGTTTTGTGTTTTATTGTTTTTTTTTTTTTTTTTTTTTGTTTTGTTTTGTTTTCCTTTTTTTTTATTTTTATTTTATTTTATTTTAATTTAATTTCAAAAAAAAAAACCAGTAGTCGGGTTCGATCCCTTCGCCAAAAATTATTTTTTTCTTTTTGTGTGGGTGTACTACTTTTTTTGGACACCACTGTAAATTTAATTTTGCCTAAGGCCAACTCGGTTCGCTCCCTAACAGCCCTACCCTAATCGAGCTCGGTTAAAGTAGCCTACTGCCGGAACTTTAATTCTGCCTCAACGGCAACGCGACGCCGCGACAGTGTACGACCCGACCCAGTGTATCTCTTTTTGATTGTTTTGTTTTTGTAAATTTGTTTAAAGTTGGACACCTTATTTAACTAATTTCTTTACATGAAATGAATCAATACTATAACTAAACTACAAATAACTTATTACTAATCACGCCAAAAAAAAAATCCTTAATCTTAAAATCATAAATCGCTGCTTCTTGCCGAATTTAAATACGTTTTTCCTCCTGTTCCTATGTTATATAGAAGAAGACTTATTTTATAATGTGTAAGATCGTATATAATTTCTAGACTTACAGACTCATGAACGGCTTCTTTGTTTGGTTTGACCGTTTTGACCGATGCCTACCGGTCAACGGTTATGCTACGGTGACTAGCCGTTGCCTACTTCACCGAATCTCGGGCCTTTAAATTTCGATTTACGTTTCTTGGTAATTATCTTCTGTTTTCCTTCAGAGATTTTACCCTCCACAGCCTGGACCCTTTCCTTTAATTCGGAGCTCGAGTATGGACTTTTGGTATGGACTTTGCTAGTTACATATATGCGTACCTATTTCACTATATAAGCTAATATATTAAAAAAACTGTTCAGACTTACCGCCGTATCTTTGGTTCTTTTGTGATTGATCTCCTTTCGTTTTTATTTTACTTCCTTTCGATAAATAGAATTGGGCTACTGGGTCCTTCACCACTTTCACAAATTACAAATTTATATTCTATTTCATATACTTATATGAAATTTACTTCTTTTTCTTTTAAGTTCTTTAATTTTTTAAACCACACGATTAAAGAGGCCGCACTTCTTCACTCTTACTTTCTTTTTGCCGTCGTCGTCAGTGGCTTCCGACTTGGCTACCTATTCGGGAAAGCTTTTAATTTTTCCCAGTTTTCTTTTCTTTCTCACCCTACTCTAAACTTCTGGAGAAGCTTGCTCCTTTCTCCCAACTACTCTCCTAACTTTCTCTGAGCTATCAAAGTATTATTTTCTATTTTAGCCTCACGCCAGCCCTGACTTTTCTCCTTAACTTCTCCTGTGGTGAATCTAGCCCTTTGCGCATTCCAGAATGGCCTTCCAATAACCCCTCTTCTGTCCTGTCAGTTTCGTATCCCTCACCCACAGCTTGTCGTCGTTTGTTGTTATTTATTTGAATTAACTTTTCGTTCGCCTTCTCGTGTCTAGTATCGTTTAACGTGGATTTTCGTCTTAAATGTTATTTGTTAGTAGTTTTATCGTATATGTTCTTTGGTGTTCTGTCGGTTTGTCTGTTTGTTCTTTTCAGGATATTATATTTAGTTGCTGGGATTATTATCATCATTTCTTTTGCTGTGGATTGTGACAGCTGGTTGACGCCGGGCACCGGGTGTTCCGAACACGTATTTATTTTATACTTTTCTGTCAATGTAATTATTGTTATAATTTTATTTTCAGTTTCGGTTCAGCTCGCCTATATCTGAGATCGCAACAGTAGCGAGAATAACAAGATAAATTATTTTGTTGATCTTGTTTGCTTTTTCCGGTATCTCTTTCGCATGGAGTTCCTCGGATGTGGACAATATGAACACTCTAACCACATTTCAGAGAAAACACAAGCTAAGTGCCTCTCATTCGCAATATGTAATTAAATTAGCTACCTTTGGTCAGACTAGGAAAGACGAAGCTTTAAGTATCCAACATTACGTTCAAACAAATCGTGCAGTGTTAAATCGTCAACATTTTTTAAAGTTTTTCAATTGCTATCCAAAATGATTTAATCAAAACTGTTGCTGACGTTTTAGGCGATCACATTTCTGATAGAATCCGACAGCCAGAGTTTATAGCTTTGTCTGACATTCATTTAAGGTCCCAATTATCTATTGTTATTACTTTAATAAAAAAAAATCATGAAACATTTGCTGCATTTATCGATGTAAGCTCAGGGCGGACTGCAGAAAATTTGAATAAAATTAATTTTTATTCTTGAAAACTTATCTTCAACTTCTAGAAGAAAGTAGCTAACCCTGAGATCATGAGCAGGAATCGCCACTGCATTCAATCTTCCCCCATTCATAGGCCTGAAGGATTGATTGATTGGGGCGGTTATAGAATTGGTCATGTATGGGTTATGAATCGTGTTGCTTCTGAAATTCAAATTCTGAACTTCCAAGCAAGCCGTGTAGGCTTCAGACAAAGTCTTGGGTTTCTGTATGATTAGCATACGAGAAAGATCCCCAGACAGCCCACGTATAAAGACATCTAGCGCACGGTTGCGATACGTCTCTACTAATGCATTTACCGTCTCTGCTGAATAGGTCTCCGTTTTAATTTTATTAATTATGAGGGAGAATTGATGGTTCACGGTAGCATAGAACTCATCAATCTTAGAACCCCTCTGAGACAACTGACTCAACTGGTGCTCAAGAGTCCTTATGTCCCTCTTGTCTGCGTAATGCAGCGAGAGACATCTCTTGATCGCACTCCAGTCGTCCTTAAATATGTTGTACGATATTAATGCGGTGTCCGCGTTCCCCCTAATTTTATTTCGAATATGCTGCATTATTGCTCTGTAAATCGGCTTACCTCTTACGGTTTTGAAGTCGCTCAAAATCGACTCCACGTTGTGGATCCACGACACATATTGCGTCGGATTCCCATCGAATACTTGTAGCTCTTTTACACTCTCTTGCTAATCTCCTTTAGCTCAAGTTCGGTCCTCGGACCTACTAAGGATGCTTCTGCAGCACAGATACCACTCACACCACTCGCGCTAGCTGTGTTCGCAACTTCGAGCGACATTACTCTATTTTCAACAATTTTTAATTGCTCATAAATACGATTTACCGCACCGGTCAAATCTTGAACTGATTTTTGCAACTCATCCATTTTTTGGCACGAGTTTACTTCTTTTTTCTTAAACACAAATATTTCTTTAAGCTAATTTCAAAAAAAAAAAATAATAATTTTTTCTTTTTTATTGAGGTTCTCCCCAATTTAATTTTTCCTTAAACTTTATATCAACTCTTTTTTATCTTTAAGATATTTTCTTTTAATAACTTTTATTTTCTTTAATTTTTTTATAAATTTCGATTACTTCTTTCTTTTTAATTTTTTTTTTTTTTTTGAGATATTTTTCTTTAATAACCTTTCCTTTCACATTTTAATATATTCTTAAGTTTTTATCGACTCACAGGTTATTGAGTTTCATGATATATCGCACTAGTAGTTATCGGTTATTCAGTTTTATGATATATGCCGCACTTTATAACAATATCTATATAAAAAAAACAAAATTTATTATAACGGGTTTTCTAACGGAAACCCGGCAAGGAAGTGTCGTGTTGGTCCCGTTTGGACGTTTTAAAACGACCTACTATTGGCACGATCAATCTTCACACCACATCCTTATGTCTTTTCGAATATCCGCATGTTCCCATGTGAATGCAGAAAAGTGTGCTCAAGATCCAAGAAAGCGACTGTGTTCTCATGTGTACAGTGACGATCACTTTTATTAAAAAGTGTCCTGGTGTTGAATAGCACTGATTCATAGGCTTAAAGGATGCAGTTTGCCGGGTCCCTGCTCGGGCGCCAATTAAGGATTTTGCATCCTTTATTAATAAAAAAAAACCGAACGCCAACGTGAGTTGGCCCAACTGTTCGTACCGTTATTCAATGAAATGAAAAGACAACAAGACTTAATTTGATTTAGGATTGTAAATAATCAATTTTGGAAAACTAAAAAAAATTTACTTACTTAACCGTAATTTATCGACAAGAAATCTAAACGTAAATATTTAAAAACGTATTGTTTTAAACTTGTATCTTATCCTAAAAAGTATATAGCTATAAATAATCTAATTCCTGTTTTAACTTTTGCAAAAAACAAACAAAACTAACCGCAAACAACAAAACAAATGAATAAATAAGTTAACAAATAAACGTAAGACAACGTTCAATTTTTTTTATGAATCTTAAAGTAATTTTTCTTCTGAAAAAAAACTAAGACCTTAAAACTATAAATGAAATTGTATACATTTTCGAAAAGTATTCTTCAATATCAGAATTTTATATAAATAAAAAAACTTAATTGAAACTTACTTAATATAATGTATATATATACATGTACGAATCAAACCAAAAAAAAAAACAAAACAAAAATATTGTATTGTAACAAAAAGATATATGAATAACCAAAAAAAATAATAAATAACTAAAAGAAATTGGTAATAAATAACGAAAAAACGTAAATAAATAATGGAAACGAAAAAAGTAAAGAAAAATATCGTAAACAAATAAAGAATTTCTCAAAACTGTACTTAAACTTGCAAAAAAAAACCGTAACTGTATCAAAGTAAATTAATAAGTAACTAAAAAAAACTTAACCTTAACTTATGTTTTGAAAGAATTCTTATTTATGAAAAAGTATACTTAACTTACCAAAAAAAATAACAAAGGATGAAACTTGTAACGAAAAACGAAAACCGATAGATAGCCTTTTAACAAAGGTAATTCTAAAATAAACTATTTTAGAAAAATTTGTAAGGGTATCTTTAATTTTTGCTATCTTACCAAAATTAAATAAGTTTTCTATAATGAAAACAAATTAATTCTATAAAGTAAGAAAACTTATTGAAAACAAACTAAGAAAACAAAAGAACAAATTGAGGAAAATAAAAAAATTCAATACTTTCGCAATGAAATGTAAATAGAAATAAATAACAAAAAAAATTTAAAGAAAAAAAATTAAACAAAAAAGAATAAGAGAATAACTTTTTGAAAAGTATCTCACCAATGTACACGAAAAAAAAATTAAAGAAAAATATACAATAGTTTAACAATTGAAACAAAAATTTATGTAATTTCTTCACTTACAGATGAAAAGTTAATTTAAGGTTTACGTGAACATGCGGGGTGCTTCCGGTAGCTTATGAGCGACATGTTACTACCCTACTGACGACCTCGCTGAAAAAAAAAGACATCAGACGGACAGACTAAACTTCCCCTGATGACCATTAATGGGATAGGAAAACTACTAGAAACACAAACAAATTACGTTACAAAGTTTTTCCTTACCGTTCCCGCAATTCTAGTCTGTCTCTAGGGACATGAAACGGTAGGATAAAACTCACACAAAATTTTGGAACGATAATGTCGGACTACACGTCTCGCACAATCAATCGTCCAAGTAGAAAATGAGACTAGGAATAGAAAATTGAAAAATTAGAAAAAATAGCAAAGTAAAAAAAAGTTAGGATGGGAATAGGTAAAAGACAAAACGAAAATGTACTGACTGACCTTACTCAAGCTTTCGCAAAGGAACGTCGCGATACACCTAGGTTCGCCTGTGGCCTTCCTGGTGCAGACATACGCCCTTTGCAAAAACTCCATTCCAGAAAGAACATTACACTCATTAACCGCGGTCACTGTGAATTTTCAAACACTCGTCGCGATACGACTAGGTACGCCTGTGGCCTTCCTGACGCAGACATACGAGGTTTAAAAATCCACAGCAAGTTTGGTTAAGACAATACAACATAAAAAAAACTGATACGAGTACAACATAAACTAATTCGTCAAAAAAAATGTTCCAACGGGGTTGGAACACCCTTTAATGACGTTGGGCGCCATTTTGTTGCGAGGCAAGAGGAGGTAAGGAGTTGGGTGAAGTGGAAGGGTAGGATAAGGATGAGGTAGGGAGAAGTGATAGGAAGAGTTTGGAAAGGGTAGGTTGGAATGTTAAGCTGCGGGGGACGCGTCCTGCTAGCGGTGCGCGGCGTCAGCTCGTCGGACGGGGGGATCTTGTCCCCGAAACTTAACCTCGCCTGCAAGCAAAAACATAAATCAGGCCAAGGAATAAGGAAAAGGTAAGGAAACATAAACGAACGGACTATAGGCACATCAGGGCACTGCGGATGTTAGTGCAGTGAGGCCATTACCCACCCTACCTTTAGGTGTCCGCGGCCAGTGTTGGACACCCCCAAAATGTTGGTCGTTTGTCGGCTTCAGGTCATCTCATTTACATGTCCACTCGGCTACCCTCGACACCCCTGAAATGCAACTTAAAGAATCATGGTTTCGCTGGGCGAAACAAGAAAAAACTTTTTCTTTTCCTTTCACCGGCGTTTTGTCGAAAGTTTTTTTTTTATTTTAATAACAGAATATTCATAGTTTAAATTGGTAATAGTTGTAACAAAAAAAAGTATGAACAAAAGATTTTAACAAAAAAAATAGAATAACAATAAATCACCAACAAAAAGAAACAAAGAAAACGGTAACAAAAACCCACGGTCGGTAGTCGAGCGTATTCACTACTGATCTACCTTTGCGTAGAGGTACCCTTTGTGGGTACTGTAGAATCGTTCGACCGAAGGATCCCTAATTCCCTACCTCGAGAGAGCTCTATGGAGGTATCTTTTAGGACCCTACAAAAAAATTTTGTGAAACGGACGCGACGCTTTTGCCAACCGTCTTTTCGATACCTCACAATCAAAATATAAGAAACAAAATTATTGAAATAAACAAAAAAAAACAACACTTCCACGACTTGGACACCAATGAATAATGAATTATGTAATTTAATTAAAAATTGCAAAAAAAAGGAACTCAAATATAAGACAATCACAAAAACAAATTCCTCGAAATGATAATTAGGTGTAAGAATTGAAAAGATTTAGAGGTTGTATTAGCGCCTGTTATTAGTTAATAATTTTAAAATTTTATTGGAATTCAAGTATTCCGTTTTTTTTCAAACTTTTCCTTCTTTTGTTCTTTTAACTTCAAATTTCCTTCTCTTTCAATTTTTAAATTTCCTTTTTTCCTTCAATTTTTTTATGTTAAAATCCCTTTTATTTTCGAGGTTTAAATTTAATTTCATTTCAACTTTTATTTTTTTAATTTCAAATTTTTTATCAGGCGGCGGCCCCGCTCTCTGCGAATGAATTCGGGCTGCCGGGAATTGAACTAGCATACGAAAATAAAAGCAATAAATAACTTTATAGAATTAAAAAAAATGTTTAAGACACTCACCACCCTTTCTTGTTCTTAGTTTTTTTTTTCGTTTTAGGACTGTTGGTCGGAGCTCAGCACTTGATTTTCACAGGTTAAATTAATTTTTTTTTTTTTTTTTTTTTTTTTCCGCAGGAAGGTGAGAAATCTTCAGAGACACTATAAGCCCGATGCTTATAGTAGTGTCAGATTTTTACTGACTAAAACTCACCTCCCTTATCTTCTATATTATTACTACAACTAAGTCCAGCTTAACAAGTAGTTTTAGCGTCAATTTGTTCGCGTTTTGTCAGGAAGCTCCCCAACGAGAGGACCTGAAGATTCCACAAAATTCGAGTGGAGAGATTAATTTGTTTGCGCTAGATCAGAAGGTCTTGTTCGGTGCGGACGCCGAAAAACAAACGCCTCGCTAACAGATTGTTGGATTAAGTTATTACTATGATTTCTAAGTCGTGATCTTAGCTCTGTAGCAAATTTTTTAATTTCGTTTTCTACATATTTTATATTTAAATCTCTATGTAAGTCGCTATTTCTTACATACGATGGAGCATTTACTATTATTTTAAGTACTTTGTTTTGGTATGTTTGCAAAATTTGTATATTTCTTTCGTTGGTACAACCCCAAAGTTGTATACCGTACGTCCAAACTGGTTTCAGTACTTGCTTATAAATAAGAAGCTTGTTATAAACGCTTAGATTGGAATATCTTCCAATAAGCCATGTCAATTCGCGGAGTTTATTTTCGAGTTCATCGCGTTTCTATACTTCACAGGATCATTTCTGTAGTCAGTCTTCTCTTACTTTTGAAGAAAGTACGAAATTAACAAATTAAATTTTAGCAGTCACTTCTTCTTCTATAAATAATTAATCTAAATGTTTGTTTTCCATTTTATTTTATAATGACTTTACCCAATATCCTATTTTTTTTTTCTTACTATTATTTTTTTTCAATTTGAATTTAAAAAATCACATCACCTCCACCCTACTATGTGGTAACCGGCCAAATGAAGGTGAACTGAAATTGTCATCATACTAACACAGGCAAAAAGTATTCGGATGATGTATTTGTACCTCTAACAGGAACACATCATCCGATCCACCTATCCACACAGTGTACACCTCAACCAACATTATCACACTCAAATAGTGGGACCCCCACGTAGGTATTAGTACACTTCCAACAAAATAGGGGTATCTGTGTCCCACGAACCAAGGCGGTGTTCCACAGTTTCCCATGGGGAGACATGTAGAACGGAACCAACGGCGACCAGAACACTACAAAAATCCATACACATAATTACAAAGTAACAACACAACATATAAATAAAAATCACCTAACTACACACCTAAATTAAAATCACCTAACCACAGCAATGACAACGAAAACTAAACATGGACCCAAAACAAAGTTCCATTCACACGCAACTTAACTCTTCAACCAACTTAGAGGACAGTACACAAAACCGAACTCACATTTAGGAACAGACCTATTGCTTTCCAATGGAAAATTTCCATTGAGAACCACAAGGCGAATGACAGCTACAAAACTCGGAATTACAAAACATAAACAACATCTTTGGGTAAGTATGAAAATTATTATTTTCTCGATAATAAATCTTATTTTGTTTATTCTTTTACTTTTCTTGCATATTTGGGATTGAGGATGCAGTTCCTGGACAGGCGTCCACAACAGTATCACAATGGACCCTTGAGGTCTGAGTGAGTCAATAACATCTGGACAGCCACTCCATTAAAGTTGCCTTAATTGGAAGGTAATTTTTTGGCAGCTGGCCAATCAGATACTAGAAACTTGCTTTACTTTCAATTACCTTATGTGTCCTGAACCTGCCTAATGTTATATTTAACATATATTTACGTACGTAATGTCAAAAGTACAAAACATCTGTTTAAACAAATGGTTTTGGAGGGTGAAACGTATAAAATGTTCCTATTCTATGATTGAGTATTTTTGATAATGATTTATATTTTTTTATAAGTTTGTAGCAAAAATACTCCATTTAACAAGATGGGAATCTTAGATTGACATTTCGGTTTGCCAACTGGTTACATATGTTTGGAAATGTACAAAAGTGTGACTCAATACTTTGTAAAAAACCAAAACAGACTTGCTTATACATATTTTGTACATAATAACCTAAAATACTAAAAAACAAACTTTGCAATTTTTCAGCTGTAGTTTCTTTTTGTGTATTTAATAATTAATAATTTCCTTTAATTTTTGTGCTCTATTTCTATGCTGCAACATTGTATTTTATATTTTTTCTTAATTAAATTTTATAAAATAAAGATATGAAATATATTTTAAGTTGTTTTTTTTTGTCCGTATTGTCAAACATTATGCTTTAATGAATCTTTGATTTTTTTTTAAGTTTAGAACCCGACATAGTGTGAAATTTATAACATTTAATAAACTTGACTGTATCGCCATTTCAATGGAGCATTTTTTTGTTTTCCTCAAACACTTTACTGCCACTGATTCAACTTTATATATGTAAAAGATTATTAAAATATCTTGAATACCAATCATTTAAACACCAATGTCCGATTTCATAAACAAACACTAAAAGCTTTTAATTTTGTTCAGTTTCACCAAGCTTGAAATGGGAAATTTCAGGGATATTTTTGTTAAAATACACAACCCTGTAAAAATGAAACCCCTTTTTTCTTTCTATTAAGGTAATTGTGTGAGAAAAAATGAGAAAGCATTATATGTTGAAATAAATGACAAGAATCACAAAATACAACAAAGTAAACTTCTTCAAAATCAAAAATCGTGTCTTTCAAAAATAAAATATGAAAATGGATTCTTGTGAACGCGGAATACTCTTGAGCGGCGAATAACTATATGTTGTTCTTCTTCGTCAGATGAAGATGACCAATCTAATATTCTAATTAAATATTAAAATCATAAAAATGATATTATGAATGTAATGTCGAATTTTAAATTTTTGAATAAAATTAAATTTTGTCAGTTTCACCAAGTTTAAAATGGGAAATTTCAGGGATATTTTAGTTAAAATAGAGTCCTCTTCACAACCCTGTAAAAATAAAACCCCTTTTTTCTTTCTATTAAGCGAATTGTGTGAGAAAAAAAGAGAAAGCATTATATGTTGAAATAAATGACAAGAATCGCAAATGTGCGAATGTACGATTCCAATGCGGACTTTAATAGCAAAGTAGGAAGCGATTCCGTTGATGTACTTTCGGAGTACTTGGAAGAATTCCAAATAGTTACTCCGTCGAACGACAATAGAGAAATTATTGCGATATCGCCACCTGCTCCATCAACTTCAAAAAACTTCGTTCAAAAAGCAAAAGCAAAAGGAAGAATGACCAAAAAGGTCGGAACCAACCTTCACAAATGTGATGAAATTTGCTCTCTTTAAGAAAAAAAAAATTGGAGAAGATCCTTGAAGTAAAGCTTAAAATCAAAGAGAGCTTCTACTGAAAGAGAAAGAGCTATACAAACAAGCTCACCAATAGTTGTATACATACATATGTATATCCATTTATCCAAAAATAAAGATACCTATTTATATATTGCGTTAATCTCAACAGTTTTTTTTATTTTGTTTAAAGAAAAGAACCAACATTACATACGAAACGTGTTCAAATACGTTTAGCCGTTGAAAAATGTATCTACTAGTTGGTTCCGTGCTGCAGTATTGTTTTCTTTTGCGATTTGTAATTCAAAGTTTGTAAAAGCTGGTACTAATACTTCTGCATCATTTGGAGGCTCTTCGTCTCCAATTTCAATACAGATATTATGCAAAACTGCTGTTGCAACAATGACTGCCATTATTGTTTTTATTTCTATGCGAATACCGATAGAAAGGCAAGGAAAACGCCTTTTCCAAACCCCAATTACATTTTTAGTTTTTATTTGAGATTTGTTGTAGGCAATCTGAGCTGTAGTATTAGGATTTAGTATTGGGGTCAATAAATAATTTCTACACGGATAGCCACCATCACCAATAGATAACAATTTGAAAATTCATTGTTTTCAAATCTAGCATGAAGAAGTAAATCGTCTAAAATATTAGCATCATGCTCACTTTCTGGCCATCGTGCCACAACATCAATGACTTTTAAATAACGGTTGCATACGCATTGAGTGTTAATTGAAAACCATCCTTTTCTGTTCCTATAAACTTCTGTTTCCGCTCCACCAGGTGACTGAATTCTAATGTGTGTGCAATCGATTGCACCAAGAACTTTCGGAAATCTAGCCAAGCCGTAGAATTTGTTTTGAACGTTCATCATATCATGACGATCAGTAGGAAGTGTAATAAATTGCGGTCTCATTAATGCTATATAGTGGGTTACTTTTCGTACGATGCGGCAAACAGTTGATTTTGAGATATTAAACATATCTCCGACGCAGATTTGGACAGATCCTGTGGCATAAAATCTTAAAGTAATAAGCACTTGATTTAATGCACTGATGGGTTTATTTCGGTTAGTTTTATGCTCCAAATGATGACCAAAAACAAACTCAACAACTGATCCACAGATGCTTTGGAAAGTCGGAACCTCATCATAGTCTGAAAATGGATTCTTGTGAACGCGGAATACTCTTGAACGGCGAATAACTGTATGTTGTTCTTCTTCGTCAGATAGAGATGACCAATCTAATATTCTAATTAAAAATTAAAATCATAAAAATGATATTATAAATAGTAATGAATTGAATTTGTTGATTTTGGCATAAGTCAACAATAAACATTAATTTCGATTACATGATCTATTGAATGAGTTGTGCATGAATTCAGAATGATTTTTTGACGTTTTCATTTTGTGATAAATGTCAAAATTTGCATTTTATTTGCTCTGCATTTATTCAACGGGTTCGCTATAATCGTTCTGATTATTTTTTTTAAACATTGGTGTTCCTTTGATATTTTACATAGTTTTTTTGACAGCAAATACATGTATGCTTCCATCAATCAAGAATGTTATGCATAGGTAAGGTATTTTTCGCTTATAAATCTTTTTTTAAATTTAATATTTATTAATCAAAATGAAATTGAAAAATAGTTGCAAGCTTATGGAGAAAAAAAACTATTTATATACTTAGATTAATTAATTTGATAGAGATTTTAATTGCAAAATATATATATGGGCCGTTCATTAACGAAAATTTAGTAGAGTTCAATAAATTGCGCTCGCACCCTTAACTTGATGATTCTTCGAACGCATATATGATACAATAATCCAGGTGAAATCTGAAATTTAAAGAATTTCGTGGTGGTTATTGTAAATTAATGAATTAATTATAATAAACTGATGTTGAACATGCTTTTTTCAAGACAAAAATGTACATTGGTTTGCTATCAACAAAATGACTGCAAAAGTAAAGCTTTAAACTGACTTTTTCATCGGAAAAATAAAAAGAAAAATCTGAAATAAAACTTATACACCTCCCCATTTGTTGTTGCTTTGCAAAGTGCCGCTAGCCCACCGCACCGTTTTGTTGTTGGTTTTTCCCAAAAACACTCCATTACCAAGACCAGAATCTCAGACTGACATTTCGGTTTGCCTACAAGCTAGAAAGCACTAAATGTTAGAAAGTGTGCGTGAAATGATGCAAAAAACCAAACACATTCTCACATTTAGTGTTTCGGCCCATCAAAACGCTTCATTATAGTAATCAGCCCCATCTAAATGCTTCATTTTGAATGCTTCATGGCCTCGTTCAAAAACTAAACAATCCTAACCAACAGAATCTGAAGTGCTGACATGGTCTTAAATTGGAAGATTTGTATAGCTTTTTAATTTCCATCCAAATAAATGTTGTAAATGTATATTAAATAAAATAAAATTGACCAAATACATATTATTTAATGATTTATTAGTTTATTATTATTTATTTTGTTTACTTAAATAATTTGCGAACGCAACATGCGCTGCAACCGGTTAAGTATAGTTATTGCAAATGGACAAAAGTGTAACTCAATACTTTGTAAAACAACAAAACAGACAATTTTTTCAGGTGTAGTTTGTTTAGAGCATTTTCTTGGCGACGTTAGAAGTTCAGGTGGAAACAATAGGCGGATGCCTCCGTATTTTTTTGTACAGACAATGCTACGAGAAGCATACTTGTGAAGTTCCATTGCCAACTTTAGCTAGTTCAGATTCCTCAATTAGATTAGTATTTTCATCATTTAAGCAGTTCGGTAGTTGCAAGACCAAATTTTAATTTTGTTTGTTGCAGAAATATTCCTGAAAATTTCTTTTTAAGGGACTATGTTAGAGTTGGAATTTTGTTTGTAGTTAGATTTTGGAATAAAAATTTGAGGGAACCATGTTTTAAAAATAAGTTGCTTTGTGTAAAGCATCTTTAAGGAATAGAAAAAGGCAATATGTTTACACAAAATACCAACTAAATGAGTGCAATAAATAGATTTAAGTAACTTTTTTTATTCCAGTATGGGGAAACCGAACACCCGATAGAAAAAAAACGGTAAACGCGACAAAATCCAGACTTCTTGGCTAAATAATGTTATCTTCTATGCTTACGCATAAAATTACGAATTTTGTAGCATATGAAAATTTCTAGACATTTTACAATCTGAAAAATTAATTATGCTATGAAATAATTGGCTGCTATTAATGCTAATTTTTTTTCTAAAAAGTTGATGAAGGTTAGCCGAAGCGGAAATTTCTTTAATGAACATATTTAAAATATTATTGGCTTTCTCAAAAATATTTTTCTACGCTAACCTCTGCTTTATATATGAAAACTATTGTTTATGTATATTTTCTTCTATGTTCCGCATTTATAAAATGTAATCTACGGTAGTATTTATTATATTACGAAAAACAAAAACATATACGTAAAACTCATTAATTTTTTTTTATTATTAGCAGCATTTTTACTAAACATACTTTTCAAACAATAATAAGTAAACTTGAACTTTGGTAACTAAACATTTTTAAGGAATGAATGAAAATTATATTTTGCGTTAAACTGTGGAAATTCACTAAAAAAACTTCTGTACGTTAACAATAAACATTCATGACGATTACATGTTCTATTGAATTAGTTGTGCATGAATTCAGAACGATTTTAAGACGTTTTCATTTTGTGATATATGTCAAAATTTACATTTTATTTGCTCTGCATTTATTCAACAGGTTCGCTATAATCGTTCTGATTACTTTTTTAAAACATTTGTGTTCATTTGATGCATAGTTTTTTTTTGATAGCAAATACATGTATGCTTCCATCAATCAAGAATGTTATGGATAAGATATTTTTCGATTATAACTCTTTTTTTTTTTTTAAATATACAAACTATAAATATACTTGGATTAATTAAATTGATACAGATTTTAATTACTTTTTTTATTTGGGCCGTTCGTTAACGAAAATTTATTAGAATTCAATACAAAAATTGCACTCGCACCCTTAAATTGATGGTTCTTCGAACGCATCTTTGATACAAAAATCCGGGGATTATTATGAAATTTAAAGAATTTCGTAGTGATTACTGTACATTAGTGAATTAATTATAATAAACTGATGTTGAACATGCTTTTTTTAAGACAAAAAGGTACATTGGTTCATTATCCACAAAATGCCTGCAAAATTAAAGCTTAAAACTGACTTTTTCATCGAAAAAAGTAAAAAGAAAAACCTGAAAAAAACTTATTAACCCCTCCATTTTGTTTTTGCTTTGCAAAGTGCCGCTAGCCCACGGCATCGTTTTTTTTTTTGTTTGTGCTCACATCTATTAATGGACTAATTGTCAAAATTACAAATACAACAATGTAAACAAACGGGTTTTGGAGAGTGAAACGTACGAAAGATTCCGGTCTTGGTAATAGAGTGTTTTTGGTTTTTACATCTATTCTGGACTAATTGTCAAAAGTACAAATACAACAATGTAATCAAACGGGTTTTGGAGAGTGAAACGTAGGAAAGATTCCCATCTTGGTAAATGGAGTATTTTTTGTTTGTAGTTTGACTTTCTTGCGAAAGTTATGTTTTGTTTTTTCTTTTTTTTTATCTAGTAACTTTACGGAGTTACAAACCAATAAAAACAAAATGTTATCCTTCTTAAAAAATAGTAGGCGGCTTTTGAATCAATCTGTATGTATTTTACTTTTTAGTAATAAGTTTTGAAATATAAATTTTACTCTAGGAAAAACTCTGTTTTATTCTCGGGAATGAAAGTTGTGATCTGGATTCAGCTGTGTCAGCATTAGCACTTGCTTTCTTCTATTCTAAGATACATCCACAAACATGCAACTTTCTGCCTATTCTCAATATTCCAAGAACAAACTTTCCTATTAAAACTGAAGTTTTGTACTACCTCGAAAGATTTAATATTCGAGATGAAATACTGGTGTTCAAAGATGACACAACTAATGATTTCATTCAAAAGAACTCTGTTATTTTAGTGGATCATCATGTCTCGCCATATAGAGATTCAGTTATAGAAGTATTTGATCACCGTCCTATTGACAAAGCATGTGGACTACCCAAATCCTGCAAAACAACAATTGAAGAGGTTGGCTCATGTGGCACTCTTATTGGTAACTTAATAATGCAATCGACATGTTTAAACGCTGAATTTAACTTAGCATTGCAATTATTGTATGGCGCTATTGTTATGGACACTGTTAACTTTTCGCCTGAAGCTTGTAGAAAAACTGATATGGACTTGGAAGTTGCAGCGAAAATAGAAGATTTTCTAGGAATTACGAATCGCGTAGAACAACGAGAAACTTTGTTTTTGGAGTTAATCAAAGCGCGTGAAGATGTAAGCTCATTAACAGCCATGCAGTTACTATATAAAGACTTTAAATTGGTCTCGAACTCAGATGGCAGTATCAATGTGGGGATTCCTGGATATCCAATTTCAGTGCAGGAGTTTTTAAAACGAACTAATGCCAGGCAGTCGATAGAAATATTTGCAAAAGAAAATAATTGTTCTGTGATTCTCTTAATTGGTATGAAAATATCAAATAGATCGATGGTATCGAGAGATATTGGGTTGGTGAACATTAATAACGATGGACTTTTTGAAGAAATCTTAGAAAAAATTAAAATTCATGATAAACCAAATTTACACCTAAGAGAAATCGAAAATTTGAATTTTCCTGGTGGTAGGTTCTTTCAACAAGAAAATATTAAGCCAACAAGGAAACAAATTCTTCCTATTGTAAAGGATATTTTGAATAAAATCTAACAATGTAGGTTGCAAATGAAATAATATATAAAATAAATTAAAATGAAAATAATATAAAAATATTCTGGATTCTGTTTTTAGAAATGAAAATACTTATTGACTTTTTAAGTGAACCTTATAATCAAGCTTTTAAAGCTATTATAAAAACAGAAGGTGTTTAAAATGGTCATACATGTAATTTCCGATATAATTGGTTATATTCAATCCAAAGCATATTTATCGACTCCTGTCCTTTTTAAGTACAATGCTATTTTAAAAATCAACTTGTTACATAGAGCGAGAGTAACATAAGGATCATAGATAGTTTAGACCAGCGTTTAACAAATCAAAACATTATTTTTGTATTTTTAATATTATATACAATAGAATTGTTTAAACTACGAAAAAGTATTGCAAACACTACTTTCAATCCTTTCTTTTTTTGTTCAAAACGCTTAACCATGTGTGCTAAACAAATGGTTGGATCTAACAATCTATAAAGAATATAGATTTGGAAAACCATTACGAATTTTACTAAAAAGTTCCTTCATGAAGTTAGATAGCCTCGATGTAGAATATGCACTCCGTCTCAATTGAATACGCACACAAAATTTTGAAATAACTTTTTACATTGTTGGGTATTTAGCCATCTTTTGGTGCTAACTACTCCCTCAAGATGTTAAGAAAAGAATTTCAAAAAATAATAATCCAAAATCAATCACTAGTTCTAATTTCGCCCACTTACAAACCTTTCTACTAGGAAAATTAAATATTTTTTTACTCAACTGAATGTTGAATAAAACAAGTTTCTGTTAAATACCTAATATAATAATAACAATAATATAAAAATAACTAATATAATAATAATAATAATAAAATAACTTCCACCATTATTTTTAATCATTTTGTAAATTAGTTCCGATATGAATCCTACAGCTGAAATAGTTTAACGATATTTCGCTAAACGGTAACTTGATTGCATAAATTAAGGTTTGTTTGTCTTTAAAATGACGACCACCCTCATTAACTGTGGCTACTAACCATCCCCAAGTATATTTAATAATGTTTAGATCAGATGAGTGCGGCAATTATTGAAGGAAATGCTAATTTTGTTCCTCTGTCCTAGCTTTTATTATACGCATCGACTGAATATGCGCGTTATCATATTGGTAGTCCAAGTTTATGCGTCAAAAAATGTTAGATTATTTACGAACATTTCTTTCCTAGATTCCCTTGTACCCAGATGCAGTAATTTTTGATGTAACTAACGATCTCGACCTTAACTATTCCATAGCAAATGACAGTTTTCCATATTACAACTCCTCCTTCACAGTTGTGATGAAGCCTTTAACAGCTTTTTATTTTTTTTTAAATCGCACGTCCGGTTAGGTCTTGGTGTCTAATCAAGTCGATTTTAGCGTTTGAAACACTGTAAGGCATGTAGATCTCCCATTGATCTTAAAATTTTAGATCAGAAATTGAATTTCACTTTAAATACTAAGATTGTTGATTATCCGCCCTTTTTTGATTTTCAGAAAAGTTTCTAAAAATAAAAAATCTCCTCCATCTCTAAGCTATTCGAAAGCCCAATTTATAAACATGTTATACACTCATAGGTTTTTAATCGAAAAGTTCTCCCTCTGTAACATAACATAAACAAATAAATGTCATGAATTTCAATTTTGAGTTTTCAGTTTATTTCGTTTTTATAAATGCTGTTCTTATACTAACAATTATCCACTTTTAATAACTTGAACAAAATTTTAACAAAAATATACAAATTTTTTGAAATATACAACAATTCATTTTATATTCTAAGCAAATTTTTTACTAAACAAAATAAATTACAGATTCAGGAATTTCTTTAGGAAGTGGCTACGGACATGCACGTTTTAAACGAAACCTTCTCTTGGTCTTTACCTTGTCGACTATTTTCAATAGACATGTCCTTAGTCTTTTCCTTTTATTTATATTGAGTGTAATGTATATGAAGATTTATTTGTTGTTTAAAGCATGCAACGGAATCATTTTTTGTGCTTACAGTAAATAAAATGTAATAGATTATTATTTAAATGCACGTTTCATACACATACGTGATTCTTATTGGGTTGGAGAAAATTCAGTTGGAGTCAGAACACGACAATGGCTCTCTCTTATTAATGGCACTGTATAGGCAACACACTCATCCCATCCCGGTGAACGCCATGCTGATTCTCGAGTTTCCTTGCGTTCTTGAAGATTTTTATAACCTACATCGATTACATAATAAATATCATAAAAAATGGTGGTTCTACACCATCATATAAACAACTGATTTTATTTAACGTAAAAACACAGCCCCATTGTATATGTATTCGCCTTTAACTCTTGTCTAAAATCTTAAGTATAAGCTCAACCCTAGAAGCAGTCAGTTAAGTTAAGGTTTATTTCCTTTAAGTGAAAATACTTATGGGTGGAATCGGCTTAGGTGATAATTTACTATCACATTTTTTATAGTCAAATTGACTATCAACGAGTTTTTCGTCTGTGTAAGCTGATTCAACTCAATTCAATTCGATTGAACAATTTCAGATTATAGTTGTCACAATTCATTGTTGCTTTGGTGAAATTTTAAAATTATTCCTATAAAATATCTAAATAAAATTATTAAATTGGCTTCGCTTAAATAACATTCTTACTTTTCTTGTGCTTTTTCGAATATCGTAAGCTTTATCCGTCACAAAAATGTGTTTTTGTACCTAAGAAAGTTAACTGAAAATTTGCCATTGTTTTTTTTTGTAAGCGTCAAGTAGCTCTATTCAGAATGACATGTTTGTAGGAAAATGACTATCCCAATTTTTGTTGTGACTTCACCTCACATAGATCAAATTCGATTATTTTGACTGTCATTTATCAACAATCATATTAGTCGATTCCACCCGTTTTTTTTTAAAATTTTCTCTGCTCGAAATCAAATCACACTAATTTAAATATCGAAATATAGAACATGGAAATTCACTTCGTTTTGAGTTCGAAAGAAATTAAATCAATATCTCTAAAAGTGAATTTCGGAACTCCAATTTATGTATGTATATTATATTTTGAAGCGATTTCAATTTCATTTCGAGTGAAAGTGAAATGTAGAACCTAGGTGAATATGAGTGATTTATATTTTTATTTAAATTCATTTTGAACTTTTGTGTCCTTATTGAGCAGCTAATTGTGAAACGTCAAAATCAGTTTGCATTTTGTTTTGAAAAATTAAATTCTTAAAAATTCTTAAAATAAACGACTTCACACCAAAATCCTCCCAGCTTGCCTTTACTTATTTTAGTCACGAGAAGCAATTTCTTTAGATGTTCAGTTTTTGTCAGTTATGGTTTATACCATTCTGTTTATAATAAACAAAAATCTAAAGTTTTTCATTTATTTTCAGGGTACTTGACCGATTGTGGATCATATTGTATGGTAAAATCATACTTGTCATACTTAAGAATGCAGATGACAAACCTGTTTAGCAATATTTTCAATCCGTTCATAGGAACATGTCACACAAATAATTACTCTTTCATAAGTTTATCTCTTCGCTATGGTGGATTTTTTTTAACAATAAAAAAAAACTATCATTTTAAATCGTTCAGTTCATGAATACAAAAGGCTCCTAGACTTGCGTCTTTCGTACTCTCATGAAGCGGAATGACCAAAGCGACACCTGGGCGTCAAGGAACCTATTCTGGTAATGTTGAGAATGGGGGAAAATTACCGACGCCACAAGCACACCCTTAAATGTACTTAAATGTCATATTCCATGAGAGTGCTACACATTTAATATATAATGAATTTATATTATGCAGTAAAAATCCTAATTAAAGGCGATTACACATCTGCTTTTTTTAACAACCGCGCTGTGTTTTTGGGGATAAAATAAATAAAAAGTTGAGCAGGTTTAGAAATCTTACACCAAATGTGATGGACATTATAGAGACGACCGATTTGTGAGAAGAATCCAGCAAAAGCTTCGTTATTATTCTGACGATAGTTTATAGCTCGTGCCCAGTTGTTACCCCACTCAATCATTGTTCCTGGTTTCAGACGGTAGGAGCTTAAAATAAAAACATTTTATATGTGTAGTACACATGTAGTGTTCCCTAATTCACAAAAAAAAAAAATCGGAAATGATTCTACGGAAAGAGTCTACGTCCTAACCATATTTACAGAGAGATTGGACAAAAAAGTGTTACCAAAATAAGTGTTACTGAACTATAATATCGTGGGAAATCTAGGATATTTAAGCCTAGCACTAGAAACAATAACTGATTAAAATATAATCTATGTATTATATATTATATTATATTCCTTGTGATTATGTACAGTGGAAAATAAATTTCCAATCATATCATAATAACCGTCGTTAAAGGTTTAACCGTACAAGAAGCAAATAAAAAAATACTAGATACTGGAAGGGACCACTATCTCAGAAAAATATATACATTTTTTCAAGATTATTTTTCAACAAAACGATCTAAGATCTTGCAGGTAGTACAATAATCTACAACATCACATATTGACCGCTCCACTACTTTATCCAATTTTCATGATTTAAAGATTTAAGGATTTTCTTCACATGAAATCAAATTGAGGATTTTTTTCATCAACGTCAGATTTTCTCAACTTTCAAAAAATGACAAAATGTATGCCTTTTGATCAGTCGAAGTAGAACATAACTTAGGATTTGTATTATCAACTTGTGATTTTGAAGTAGAATGGTTAAAAGAAAACAGAGCGGAATCACTTCCGCTAACTCATTATCAATACTTAGACAAGTAAAATTTTACATTAAATTGTTTTCCTTTGCCAAGTTTTTGCCTTTTGAAATAAACATAAAAGTCGTTAAATTTGCATTTTTCAACAGTTTAGAACCAAATGAACATTTTGGGAACCACTTATTTTCCGACCTTTAAGTTCAGTTTAAAGGAAAAAAACTTGGCAAAGAAAAACTAATTTGAATGAACTTTTCTAAGTATTAAAGAACCTTGAATTTCCAAAACGTTATTTCAAATATTTTATTCGTTATTGATAATGAGTATCATGAGCTGTATTCGTTTACGTTTTCAACCATTCACTGTTTTATTTTTTCTTCAACCAATTAAAATAAGAACATTCCAACTTCACTTAAGATATGTTTAAACAAAATTGTAGTCCTAATTTGTTTGGGATTTTGGGAATGTTGATTAACTTAAGAGTCTGTAGATTTCAGTCAAAACGTCAATTTTTGAGTAAATAAAAACAAAATCACGAGTTGATGATAAAAATCCTCCAGCCAGGTTCAACTTTGACTGAACAAAATTGAATTAAGAGTACTACAAAAAATAGTGCTACGGGAAAAATAAAAATATAATTCTGTTTTGACAATAATTTTACACTAAAAAATATCTACTCTCCTTTACGTTAAAAGGGTGGATCTTTTTTTAAGTGATGTTAAAAACATAATATGTATATGTAGATAACCCCATAATTTATAACAATTTCTTCCCCAAAAATAATTTCGAAAATTATTCTTGGCATATTAGTAGACACCCTCGAAAAAGAAGTAACTCAAGACGTGCCAATTTCGAATATTTATGAACAGTAGTACCGACAATTAGACATTTAGTCTGTGGTTTTACTGTGGTACTCAGACACCATTCTATTGGTGATAAACTATAAATTCGCATATCTATAGCCTAGTCTGTATTTGTTTCCTACCGCATTTCGTAAATGTTTTTTCCAGATCTATTCATGATTTGTGGCCAGTAGCTGAACGCAAGCAAATACTGTAGATGACGAGACCTTAAAAATTTTCCACGTTCATTCATCAATCGTAGGTACTCCTGAAATGATAAGAAGAAAACACAATTTGTTTTTAATATTCATAAGCTTTAGCTTTACCCGAACAAAAATTACTTTTAAAATTACTAAGATAACAAAAGCAAAAAAAGGACTTCGCACAGCCAAAGGTGGAAAGTACATAAGACGGTCAACGTAAACGGTCACCGCGTTACCTTTCTAACGTATGTATGTTTACTATTGTTATTAGTAAGTAGCTGTCAATATCAATTACAAATATTTTAGAAATAATAGCTAAAATATAACCGGAAGGTACAAATATTTAATTCATAAATTTTATTGATTAGAATCGTAGCAGCGATTAACCCTGTGTGTCCGAAATACCCCAATTGGCTCAAGTTTTGGACGTATATATGTTTTGCTGACTGTAGCCACATCAGAAAAAAAGACACATTTCTTGCATCTTCCCAAAAACATCTTTCGGCATTTTTGGCAACATCGCGTATGTGATCGTTTCACAAGAGCTGATGCACATACCAAGATGTTCGGGTTCATTGAGGGCAGTGTCACTCATTGTGGACGTTTCTAAATTTTTTTTTTATTCCCCATTGCAGAATTATGTGTAGGTCAGAATTTGATAAGCTTATCATATTTTGATTAATTAAAAATTCATTACAACAGAAAATCACTACTAGTGTTATGCCTTTAGTAGTGAGGTTAAATACACTATTCATCTGTTGTTGAATTACCTAACACATGCAAACCATTGAGCGAACTTATTATAAGCACAAGGCATGCACCTATTAAACTTCATAACTGTAGGGAAATGATAAACGCTTAAAGAAATGTGTTAAATTTCACTTAGTGATTTAACCTATGTATGTTGTTTTTTTATGATGCTGTTTTTGTTGGCTGCTTTTATTGTTGAGTGGGTTATTTCTTTCTTTTCTATTTAGTTTGCTTCTTACTATTGTAATGTGTATACACTCTTTATCTCTTTTAATACCTATCGGATTAATAGGAGAACTCGCTTCTTTAAGCATCGAGAAACATCTAGTGGCTAAGAGGGGAACTTTTATTTACGAAGTTTGAATAAGTTTTAACTGTCGGACCAAGCCGAATATTACACTATATTTTAAATATTGAATTTTCACGTCTGCGACCGACGTAGCCACAATTTATATGATCTTCACATAGTTTAAGTTTAGTCAGGTAGGACGGGTTTATAGCTCATGCCTACAACGTGCTTAGCGCACCGGATTCAATCAAGCTTTATCTTTGTGGCTATATTAGCTTAACGGTATATTTCGCATAACTCATTATTGGTTCATAAATGGGGCCGACTATTCTCTGTTATCTTGGGTAAAAGGTTAAGGTGTCTTGAAATGAGCACCCAAGTCTCCGAGTACCGATATGACCATAGTCTTAAACAGCAGCAGTTTACAATTGATGGTAAGATTTGTTGGTTTAGTCTTGATAAGCTACAGTAGGTAGTATAGTATAAGTGGATAGTAATTGGCAGTTAGATCGTTGTTTACAAATCTTTGTGGCTACGCTTTTTAACAACGCCCCAAGAAAGGTATGTTAAGATTATTGCTACGTTAAACAAACCTAAACAACTTGTTGACGAGCCAACTCGGGTCCCTGACGTGCAGGTTGTCCCACCAACACCTTACACCTGTCCCTTACCACTGATCTTGAAAAAATACCATAAATATCGCCTAGGCACATCAGATCATTATCATATCCGAAAATTTGTGTGTCAAGAACTACAGTTGAAGAAAAATAAACCTTATTAGAACCGTTTGGCTGTGCGAGGAAACTAACTGACAGTCTCAAAATTTTTAAAAATTTAAATAGATGCAGACTTCAGTGCAGTCATAAATATAATGCTTGACAAAGTGCTTTCTCTACTTAGCCATTTTGATTCCACATTAATGAAATTACTCGTACACAGGAAAAGTGGAGAGTTGTAGGGCACTTGGTTCTGGTTCTTTACGGGCTCTAGCTTTGTATTCATCTTAAGGTGCGTGTCCATTTGAGAGTACTTCTGCTAGTTAAATCTGGAGAGCATTGTATATAAAACTGATTAGTACTATCATGAAGATGAACGGTCGGCATGATTCTTCTCAACGACTTCCCAAACGTCAAACATGTGGAATGTTTTGCGGTGAGGGGAGAATGAGCGAGAGATTTCCAATATTAAAAAATAATTTTCCAGATAATTGAAGAAAAGAAGATAGAGAAGAATGTATACAAATTTAGCGATAGTTGGAGGGAGTCAATGGAAAGGCATTTTTGTTGTTATTTTTCAATGCATATTCTATACAAATATGTATGTGTTTTTTTTTTTGCTTGGTAGGTATTGAGGAATATTAAAAAATATCAACAAGGCAAAAAAAGGATTGAATGAGTACAAACTGTTTACGGTTCCCAATTTGAAACTTTAAGTAGGTACTTCATTTTTTAAATTCAAGTAAAATGGCAATGAGAAAGAAAAATAATATAATGCTCATAATGGTCAGATATTTTTGTTGTTTGTTTTTTATAAGGATAAATATAGGTAGATAGATATTATATCACCTTTACAATGTTGGATATTTTTAGAAATATATGTAGATTAATGTTTTCTATTTCTTAAGCATAGTAAATACGCAATCATGTACATAGGTACAAATTACAGTATTAATTTATTTTATTGAAATAACACTTAATATAACTGTTTGTTCACTTAAAAAAATTAGCAACTCCTTTAATTTTAAGTGTGAAACATATTTTATGTAATATAAAACATTTTTGAACAATCTGAATTCCCTTGAAAATGGTTTTAAATGTCATACGTTAAAATTTAAAATCTACTGTAGTTCACGGAAACATTAAAATAAAATTTTAGTTCACGTAAATTATCGTATACCTATTGGTAGGTACGCATTTATAAGGTGAAATGAAAAACAAGTCTTAAATTACTAGAAAATTATTCTATTATATTTACGTTCAAAAGTGGCAGCCCTGTCCTATTTCTTTCGAATGCAAATTGTAGCGTTTTTTGATGAATGAAATTAATTTTGGTGAATTTAAATTAAAATAAATTTTTACCAAGTTTTAGTATTGTTTTTTTTGTTGTTTTTATTTTTTGTGTCAATTCGATTTTTCTCAAAATTTGATCGAATGTTGAAAACAATATTTTTTATAAAATTAGTTGGAAGCCACAATCTCAAATTTTTGAGAAGATATTTGAGTGGAAAAAAAAACGTTTACCAAATTTGCGTACTATTTTTTGTAGATTTTATTTTATTGAGTATCGAAAACAAAATTTTCTGTGAAATAAAATAAGTTTGAAGCCAATATTTTTAATTTTTGAAAAGCTATTTGAGTAGAAAGAAAAATTTTTCCAAGTTTTAGTATTGTTTTTTTTTTGTAAAAAAAACTATTAATTCGATTTTTCTCAAAATTTTTCCTAATGTTGAAAACAATATTTCTTATAAGTTAAAATAAGTTTGAAGCCTTAATCTCAAATTTTTGAAAAGATATTTGAGTCGAAATTCAATTTTTACCAACTTTAAGTAATGTTTTTTTTAGGTTTTTATTTTTTTGTAAAAAAAACTGTCAATTTTATTTTTCTTAAAATTTTACCGGCAAGAGTACGATAACTTAGGCGACAAGATATTATAACGGAATTTTTTAGAACAGTTAAAAATAAGCATTTCTTACTATGGGAGGGGGGGGGTATATCTCCCCCCGTTTAGGCAGGAGGGGCAATTTAAAAAAATTATTACTTAAAATGGGAAAAAATTCTTAAAAAATAACGGTGATACTTACAATTAAGTTGTATACATTTTTTCTATTAGCCAGTTTTTAAATCAAGTCAAAACTATGCGTAGTTTTTGAAAAATTTAATTTTAAACTCAAAATTTGAGTAAAAAAGTTAAAAAAAGGTTTAAAGTGTAACTTTTTCAATACTTCAAAATTATCTACCATTGTTTTTATTTCAGAATTTATTACTCTTATTTGTTTTTGATCAAAAACTGAAAACTAGATGATTTTATGTCTTAGTTTCTGAGAAAATTGAAAATAAAAATTTAATTTTAAACTCAAAATTTGAGTAAAAAAAGTTAAAAAAAGGTTTAAAGTGTAACTTTTTCAATACTTCAAGATTATCTACCATTGTTTTTATTTCAGAATTTATTGCTCTTATTTGTTTTTGATCAAAAACTGAAAACTAGATGATTTTATGTCTTTTAGTTTTTGAGAAAATTGAAAATAAAAATTTAATTTTAAACTCAAAATTTGAGTAAAAAAAGTTAAAAAAAGGTTTAAAGTGTAACTTTTTCAATACTTCAAGATTATCTACCATTGTTTTTTTTTCAGAATTTATTGCTTTTATTTGTTTTTGATCAAAAACTGAAAACTAGATGATTTTATGTCTTTTAGTTTTTGAGAAAATTGAAAATAACCACAACTACTATTTTAATTTAATTCTTTTTTTTTGCTTGAGTGGTCTTATTTTGATAGTAATAATAGTATTTGCGTATGCGTAATGCGTGTTTGGGTGTATGCAACAGTAAGGTGTGCGCGAGTTTGGGTGTATGCAACAGTGGCATCTGTAAGTGGCACCTGCAACCCCCCTGCTTGGGCACACTATAGGATTTGGGGTGGGTGCAAGTTGGAGTGTGTGCAAGGTGGGGAGGGTGCAAGATGGGGTGCATGCAAAGTTTCTTTTGCATTTAAATAAGCTGGATTTAAGAAAAATTAATTTACCCTAGGTATATCTTAAGTGCCTTGCACATGAGCAACGAACTGCGAACTGTGGATGTTCGCATATTTTGACTTTTCTTTCACATGAGCTTTTATTTCTATTCGCAGGTAGCGACGAATTGTCAACTTGACCCAGGGATGTTTACTCAGAGAAAATTTATTTTCAACACATTAGTGTTGGTTAAACATCGATAGTTTCCACTTTTGATAGTATCGATAGTTTTGGAAAACACTATCGATACTATCGATACTATCGATGGTTTTACTAAATATCTTAAAAAGCATTAAAAAGGCTTTTCTATTAGGTACACATTTTTTGAATAATAAAAAACGGTTGAAAATCTGAATATGTATTTGAATTTCAAACTTATTTAAGCAACTAGAAATGTAAAATTTAACTTGCTTTTTAAGGTATTTTTTTGAAAAAAAAAACACGATGTATTATTGTAATCCAAAAAAAAAACAGTTCGGTACGGCCTGACGAATACCACTTTATTTTTCTGGTTAATGTGGCAAGCTGGCAAGCTTCCCAAAGATGCCAAACAATTTGAAAAAAATTTAAACATTTGACCCATCAGTTCACGAGTTTTTCGGTCAGAAGACAACATTTTTTATGAATGAAAAATGAATTTAGCTTTTAAGGCAAATGATACAAAAATCAAGAGTGCTTATTTTAAATTAGTTTATTAAACAAAAAATAGTAACATATGATGACAATGACAACTTACAAAATTATAATTCGGTGGTTCCCCAAACCAAAAATCATAAATTGAAATGATGAGACATGAAGATTTTCAATAGATTTCCAGTGCTGTATAAGTTGAAAATTCAACAGCGGTGTTCAGAAAAATAGCCTTGTGGTAAAATAATTTGGAAGTATTGAAACTATCGATAGTGTTTTCGATAGTTTTTAGAAACTATCGATGTACGCGATAGTTTTTTATTATCGATAGACTATCGATGTTTAACCAACACTACAGCACATCCCTGTGCTTATTAACTCGAAAGATCTTTCACACAAAAACAAAACAAGAGTGGTATAATTTTGAGGTTAAGTTGAGCGCGAACAATTTATTCGTTGAAGTGTGGATGTTATGTGGAACGCGAATAGAGTTTGATAGTTCGCAGCGACCACACTGCGATTCGTTACTACCAAATTGTTTTTACAAAATTCTCTTGTTTTAGAGAACAAAATGCAAATTTTATTATTCTAATATTAGTGTCAATTGGTTTCTTATAATTTAAATGTGTTTTTGTGTGGAATTGACTTTTTGAAATATGTAAAATCACGTTTGTTCGTCCATTCGCAGTTCGCAGTTCGTTGCTCATGTGCAAGGCACTTTAATCCATATTCGATTATTACTATCAAAATAAGACTACGTTAATACTTAAGCAAGGAAAAAGTAATTTAATTAAAATATTTTGTTTTGGTAATTTTCAATTTTCTCAAGAACTAGAAGACATCAAGTCATCTAGTTTTCAGTTTTTGATCAAAAACAAATAAGAGCAATGAATTCTAAAAAAAAAATAGTAGATAATCTGAAAGTTTTGAAAAATTACACTTTAAACCTTTTTTTTAACTTTTTTTTGCACAAATTTTGACTTTAAAACAATTTTTTTCAAAAACTATGCATAGTTTTGACTTGATTTAAAAACAAGCTAATAGACAAAAGTGTTGGCTTTAAAAAAAGGTATAACACTTAATTGAGGGTATTACCGTTATTTTTTAATTATTTTTTTTTCCATTTAATGTACATATTTTTTTTAACTGCCCCTACCGCCTAAACGGGGGGAGATAGACCCCCCCTCCCATAGTAAAAAATGCTTGTTTTTAACTGTTCCATACAAATCCGTCATTAAACTTTGTCGCCTAAGTTATCGTACTCTCCCCATTTTACCAGATCGCCGGCTGAATGCTTAAATGCCCCACAGACCACTTTTTCGGGAAACTGAGTTAAAGATGCAGTTATACTAATTCGTATGTTCTCTTTCGTTTGGTGCTATTCCCGTTGCTCTATCTCTATTATTAATAAAGTTACAGAAACCAGTTTTGCTCCATAGACCACATATTTTCGGTTCTGTTCGTGCTTATTTGCCGCATATCCAAAATTTGTACGAGGTGGGGCAGTTTTTCTATTAAAGTTTTAAAAACAGACGCTTAATGCTTAAATTCCTCATTGCAATGGGCAATGGATATAGATCAAACATCACTCAAATATATTTTCAATGTTTAATTGCCCCATATCCACATGAGATGGCATATAGAGCATGTAACCTCTCACAATCTATTGAAACCAAGTGACATTTTTCCTGCTTATGTGCCCTATATCCATGGACAAAAGTATATACATATAAAAGACAATCAGCTGGAAAAGTATAAATTGAAGTAACATTTTCGAGATCACTTCAGGCCATGAAGGAACTTCTCGTCTTTGAAAGGAAAATCCTACGGAGATGCACTGGACTTTGCTTCAACTATCAGAAGCAAAGACACTTCAGCAACAAACGAGTCTACGACGAAGCCAAAATAATTCCATTGGACAAGTATCTGTTCCAAACAGCCAGGATGATCAAAGGAGGATTGAACAACCACCAAAACGAGCTCATCAGAAGGATGAACTCCCAGCAACGCCACTCTGAACCAAGATATCTGTGTGCTATGGATATATTAAACGAGGAACTTGAGCCCACCATCGAAGAAGGAGATCTTCAATTTTACGCTGACAACCGGGCCTGAACAACCCGAGGATTTTTAAATTTTCATTAATTTTTTTTATCTAACAACATTTATATTTTAGTTTATTCTTTAATTTATCAAAACAAACAATGTATAGAGTTAGGCCCCCTAAGTGCCAACAAAATTTGTTACCATTTAATATTTAATTATAAGTTTAATTTAAGTCAATTGTAATATATAAAAAGTTCAATAAAGATAAAATGTAAAAAAATGTAAAATGAGATCACTTCAGTTGATCTCGTGCTTGTTCCTAAAATTGCAAAGCAAATTGCAAATTTATTTTTTATTTATTATTTATTTTTTTTCTAAATCATTTTTAAAATAAAATTTAAATACAAACATTAGTTAAAAACCCAAAAAATGCTGTCTATAATTAATTAAATATTTATTGATTATTTTTCGACGCTTCAATTCTGGTTTTGATAGTTTTCAGGGCTGATTAAGTAATATCTGCTGTGTTTATAAGGATAATTTCTCAAAAAAGGCCATACTATTTTTTTTTAAATATTTAAAAAAAAATAAAAACGAGGTAAAAATAAGGGGAAAAAAATATTTTTAATAAGACTATTTCTATATCTTCAGGTTCACAAACTATATAAATGCATTAAGAGTATTCTTAATAAGGTTTTTATCGATAATATTCAAGCATTTTTTTTGTTTTTACTAAAATGGATAAAAACAAAAAAGGTAAAAACCAAAAATAATTAATTTGAAAAACTGTGAAAAAATACTAAAACTTAATCCTATGAATGCTGAAGTATTTTTTAAACCAATTCCGAATAAAATTGAATGTATTTTTCTAGGAAATTTTAAGAACCAAAGTTCAAGTTGGGTATTTTTAATTGTAAAGTGTGAAAATACTTTGTCATTTTTCATACTTTTTTTATCGACTTAAAATTAAGCCAATGTAATATAGCGAAGGGCTAAGCCATTATATTAATATTCCTTTTTGTTTTATATTTTTATCACTACAAATAGATTTAAAAAAATTAAAAGTGCTAGAAATTTTATATTTTATTATTATTTTTGCTATCGTTGAATTCCCAATGTTAAAAGCATAAAGGTTCTATATCCATAGGAAATTTGCAGTTTGGTTTTCATAGATTTAACATTCGTATGGAAAGGGTTCTATATCCATTTTTGACTTTTTCTAAACTTTTATTTTTTTTTTTAAATAACCATAAATGTTTTAAACCCTAGGACTTCAAATTTAAAAAAAGAAATATTCCACTCATGTATATAAAAATTCAAAGGTCGAAATTTTCAAATGCAAAATTACGAAATTATGTTTCAAACCTTAAAATTCGTTTTCTGAGGAATAATTTTTTTGTATATGGGGCATTTAAGCATTCAGCCGGCGAGATGTTGAAAACGTTATTATTCGTTGCACAAAATTGTTTTGGAGATAAAATCATTTCTTATTCGAAAATTTTCGAGGTGACAATTTTTTTTTTTCAGTTTTTTTGATTTATAAAAAAAACGTTAATTGGATTTTTTTTTCAAAAATATTCTTGTTTTGTATCACATGCCAATATATAATATAAAATTTAATTCAAGTCTCTAGCGTCAATGGTTCGTGAGATATTGAGGGTTAACCAACATTTTCACCTGTTTTTTTAAATTGCTATGGTAAAAAACCACCCACTCAATTTTTTTGAGAGTCCTTTCTGCATCTTTCTGCTTTATTACCTGTATAACAACATTTATTTGAAGTCGATATCTCTAGACGTACGAACGTACGTACACACGCACGCACAGACATCTTTCTAAAAATCTTTTATTTCGATATAAAATCTTTTATTTCGATGATAACTTCCCATCCCGTCTGTCGATTTGCCTTGCTTAAAAGGTCTGTAGGTTTTCGTGTTTTGTTAAAAAATTTGTTAGTTGAATTATTTAAAAAAAAAAAGATTTAAAAATTACCAACAACATTTTGCATTTGATGAAATAATTTGATTTCAAAATCTATTTTTGTAAACGAGATTTTTAGTGGAAAAAATTTGTTTACCAATTTTAGTAGCATTTGTTAAAAGATTTTATTTCTTAAATAAATAAATACAAATTGGATGAATGAATCTAATTTAAAGTCAATATCTTCTATTGTTCACGAGATATCGAGAACCGAACATCCGATTTTTTTTGTAGATTTTATTTTTTTATGAAAATATGGATTTTTATTAAAAAAACTACAGAATATCGAAAACAATATTTTTTGTGAAATAAAAAAAGTTTGAAGACAATATTTTTTAATTCTATTTGAGTCGATAGTAAATTTTTACAAAGTTTTAGTATTGTTTTTTTTTTTAAGTTTTTATTTTTTGTAAAAAAATCTGTCAATTAGATTTTTCTCAAAATTTAACTGAATGTTGAAAACAATATTTCTTATAAAATCAAATAAGTTGGAAGCCATAATCTCAAATTTTTGAAAAGTTATTTGAGTCAAAATTCAATTTGTAACAACTTTGAGTAATGTTTTTTTTAGGTTTTTATTTTTTATAAAAAAAAAATTGTCAATTCGATTTTTCTCCAAATTTGTTAAAAAAATATGTTAAAAACGTTATTCTTCGTTGCACAAAATTGTTTTGGAGATAAAATAATTTTTTATTCGTACAATTTTCGAGATGAAAATTTTTTTCCAGTTTTTTTTTTTTTATTTATAAATTGTTTTTTTTTTTAATAAAATATACTTGTTTGGTATCACGTTACAATATATAATATAAAATTTAATTCAATTCTCTAGCGTTTTTGGTTCGTGAGATATTTGGGGTTAACCAACTTTTTCACCTTTTATTTAAACTGCTATGGTAAAAACCACCCACTTAATTTTCTTGAGATCCCTTTCTGCATTATTATCTGTATAACAAAATTTATTTGAAGTCAATATCTTTACTAGTTCTTGAGCTATGGACGACGAAAAAAACGTCGCGAACGTACGGACCGACAGACGTAAGGACGTACGAACGTACGTACACACGCACGCACGCACGCATAGGCATCTTTCTAAAAATCTTTTATTTCGACTCTAGGGATCTTGAAACGTCGAGAAATGTCAAAGTTTTCAATTCGACAAATCGGACCCATTACAATAACTTCCTATGGGAAGGTAAAAATGTATTTTCAAATCAAATTTATATGAAAAAAAGACATAGTTTCCACTGCTTTGCCATGTTTACTCTCGACAGCTATTCGCAAAATACGAACTGTGTTGGTATTCCGCGAGCTTATCTCGGATAGTGGTAAACACATGTTTCCACTTGCGAGTGACTTTCAAAAAGATCGAATGTCGAGAGTAATTAGTCAACTCTCCGCGAGCTACTCTCCAGACTATGTCCACTTGCGAGATCGCTCTCGAGAGCAGCTTGAGAGCGACTCGCAGCACGTTTACTCTCCAATGGACAAGCACCTTTACAGAAAATCTACTCTATGTGCATGCAAAAACACTCCATTACCAAGACCGGAATCCCAGACTGACATTTCGGTTTGCCTACAAGCTAGAAAGCACTAAATGTGAAAAAGTGTGCGTGAAATGATGCAAAAAACCAAACACATTCTCACATTTAGTGTTTCGGCCCATCAAAACGCTTCATTATAGTAATCAGCCCCATCTAAATGCTTAATTTTGAATGTTTCATGGCCTCGTTCAAAAACTAAACAATCCTAACCAACAGAATCTGAAGTGCTGACATGGTCTTAAATTGAAAGATTTGTATAGCTTTTTAATTTCCATCCAAATAAATGTTGTAAATGTATATTAAATAAAATAAAATTGACCAAATACATATTATTTAATGATTTATTAGTTTATTATTATTTATTTTGTTTACTTAAATAATTTGCGAACGCAACATGCGCTGCAACCAGTTAAGTATAGTTATTGCAAATGGACAAAAGTGTAACTCAATACTTTGTAAAACAACAAAACAGACAATTTTTTCAGGTGTAGTTTGTTTAGAGCATTTTCTTGGCGACGTCAGAAGTTCAGGTGGAAACAATAGGCGGATGCCTCCGTATTTTTTTGTACAGAGAAGCATACTTGTGAAGTTCCATTGCCAACTTTAGCTAGTTCAGATTCCTCAATTAGATTAGTATTTTCATCATTTAAGCAGTTCGGTAGTTGCAAGACCAAATTTTAGTTTTGTTTGTTGCAGAAATATTCCTGAAAATTTCTTTTTAAGGGACTATGTTAGAGTTGGAATTTTGTTTGTAGTTAGATTTTGGAATAAAAATTTGAGGGAACCATGTTTTAAAAATAAGTTGCTTTGTGTAAAGCATCTTTAAGGAATAGAAAAAGGCAATATGTTTACACACAATACCAACTAAATGAGTGCAATAAATAAATTTAAGTAACTTTTTTTTATTGCAGTATGGGGAAACCGAACACCCAATAGAAAAAAACCGATATACGCGCCAAAATCCATACTTCTTGACTAAATAATGTTATCTTCTATGTTTACGCATAAAATTACGAATTTTGTAGCGTATGAACATTTCTAGACATTTTACAATTAATTATGCTATGAAATAATTTGCTGCTATTAATGCTAATTTTTTTTTCTAAAAAGTTGATGAAGGTTAGCCGAAGCGGAAATTTCTTTAATGAACATATTTAAAATATTATTGGCTTTCTCAAAAATATTTTTCTACGTTAACCTCTGCTTTATATCTGAAAACTATTGTTTATGTATATTTTCTTCTATGTTCTGCATTTATAAAATGTAATCTGCGGTAGTATTTATTATATTACGAAAAACAAAAACATATACGTAAAACTCATTAATTTTTTTTTTTATTATTAGCAGCATTTTTACTAAACATACTTTTCAAACAATAATAAGTAAACTTAAACTTTGGTAACTAAACATTTTTAACACTGGAGTGCACGCGTGGCCTACTATAGTAGACCACAGTAATAGTTTTCTTCATAAATTAACATTAGAATTGAAATACTTTTTTTTTTACTTTACACTCCAACCTAAAATTCATAAATTATGGTTATTAAATGTTTAAGGTTAATTGAATATTACGTAAAAATATTTATTTCATTTATATGTTTTTAAAATAAAAAATTATTAACATTATTAAATGGTCTACCATAGTAGGCCACGCGTGCATTGGTGTAAAAAAATAGGGCGCGTGTACTCCAGTGTTAAGGAATGAATGTAAATTATATTTTGCGTTAAACTGTGGAAATTCACTAAAAAAAAACTTCTGTACGTCAACAATAAACATTTATGACGATTACATGTTCTATTGAATTAGTTGTGCATGAATTCAGAACGATTTTAAGACGTTTTCATTTTGTGATATATGTCAAAATTTACATTTTATTTGCTCTGCATTTATTCAACAGGTTCGCTATAATCGTTCTGATTACTTTTTTAAAACATTTGTGTTCCTTTGATGCATAGTTTTTTTTGATAGCAAAAACATGTATGCTTCCATCAATCAAGAATGTTATGGATAAAATATTTTTCGATTATAACTCTTTTTTTAAATATACAAACTATAAATATACTTGGATTAATTAAATTGATACAGATTTTAATTACTTGCAAACAAAATATTTGGGCCGTTCGTTAACGAAAATTTATTAGAATTCAATACAAAAATTGCACTCGCACCCTTAAATTGATGGTTCTTCGAACGCATCTTTGATACAAAAGTTCGGGGATTATTATGAAATTTAAGGAATTTCGTAGTGATTACTGTAAATTAGTGAATTAATTATAATAAACTGATGTTGAACATGCTTTTTTCAAGACAAAAAGGTACATTGGTTCACTATCCACAAAATGCCTGGAAAATTAAAGCTTAAAACTGACTTTTTCATCGAAAAAAGTAAAAAGAAAAACCTGAAAAAAACTTATTAACCCCTCCATTTTGTTTTTGCTTTGCAAAGTGCCGCTAGCCCACGGCATCGTTTTTTTTTGTTTGTGCTCACATCTATTAATGGACTAATTGTCAAAATTACAAATACAACAATGTAAACAAACGGGTTTTGGAGAGTGAAACGTACGAAAGATTCCGGTCTTGGTAATAGAGTGTTTTTGATGTGCATGATTCAGGATTCTAAACCATATTTCTAAAGAAACTTAACATACAGAATAAAAATTCACCTTCAAATCAGCTTTTATTTATTTCTTAGGTGAGGGAATTGGAAAAAAACACATTATGCACCTTTTATGAGTACTATTGTGCGGTTAGTAAATAATAGAATAGAATTTAGGTGTTCTTTAATTAATAAATATAAGATCTAGATATGTATTAGTTTATAAACCCCAATACGAACACCAAATTTTTTAAATTAGATTATGTTACTAATTTACATACCTACTAATGTCTTATTTTTTTAGCCAACTTACCGGGTCATTCCACAAATTTTCCTTCGCTTGATCGATTTTTTCAAAACCACCGGTATATCTCCATAAATGCAAACATTGATCCATATCACCTACTTGTACGTTCCAGGACGCAACTAAGGAACAGCTCAAGTCGTCTTTTTTCGATTGAACAAGCTGCACTGTGGTTTTACTAAGAAATAAGCAAATTGTCGATACAAATCCAATCACTCCCAGACAAGAAAAAATTGCTACAATATTTTACACTTACTAGTTTTCAATATATTTTTTCATGGAATCAGTCCTAACATTGTGGGTATGAAGTGCATAAATAATTTCTTTATCACTTAACATGCGACTGTGGGGCTCCTTAGTTGGCTCAATTCTACGCACCAATAACTTACTCAGCCAAGAGTCCGCATCTGCTAAATGCTGGGATGTTGTCGAAATTCCACTTGCAAATCAAAAATGTTGATTTATTTTTAGATGTTATGATTAGATTTAAAAGACATACCGTCCTGATTTGATGACGAGGCTTCCGATGTTCATGTTCCTTACGTTCATCATATTTATCTCGTTTTATATTCAATATGATGCTATAAGATTTCTAATCGTGTTAAAAACAATAACTAATTAAAAAAATAAGAAACAATCCAAAATAAAAAAATATGCAAACAATTGGTTAGAAACGTCCTACGTGTTATTGCCAAGGTTAAGTTTATTTTTGGCACAAGAAAGCTAAATAAGTAATATAAAAAATAAGAATATATGATCTAAGAAAGGTACAATAATCTGCATATCTGCATAGATTTTAGAATTCAGTAAATAAAAGATAAGAGATGTACAAACTTAAATAGGCACCCACTAGTTTCTAAATATATAGACGCACAAGAAAATTGCAAAGCCGCAACTACGAGTATAATACTAATGGGTTTGCCTTTATTTGTTTTGCTTTTGTAAAAACAGTGCGAATATATTTTATTTGATTGGGAATAAATTGGCTTATTCTACTATTATTATTACTCAATTGTTTTCTTATAAATTATAATATCTAATGTTTCACTTTTGAACAGGAGCAAAAACACTCTAGTAAAGATATAATATATAAATCCTCGGTAGCCATATTGGTTTGCCTACAAGCTAAACCGGAAACTGGCCTCATAAAGTATTTCTTAGTGTGCGTGTAATTTCTCCTCTAATTTATGAAATTTCCCCTAAAAACTCAGTAAATGTGTCTATGGATGCGTGAAAACACGTCAATTTTACTCGTTGAATTCTTCCACATTACAAATATAACAATGTAAACAAATGGGTTTTGAAGGGTGATACGTACGAAGGATTTATATCTTCATATAGAGTGTTTTTGGTGATAACATAAGTATTTTCAGTGCAGAATTACAAGAATTATTCACCTCGACATGAAAAGTGATACCAGTCTCACCTTCTCTTCTATTCATACACTGATGCATAGAGGAAATATATTATATATATATATATATATATATATATATATATATATATATAATATAGGGTGTCCCAAAATTAACGCAAGATTTCTTGCGTTAATTTTGGGACACCCTTTATAAAGACAAGTATTTTTTTAAACACTTAATCAATCCAAAAAGTTTACCATTTGATGAGATTTCGTTTCTAAATAAATATGTATATCAACTTGTTTGAAACCAACGCAAGATTTCTTGCGTTAATTTTGGGACACCCAAAGTTAACGCAAGAAATCTTGCGTTAATTTTGGGACACCCTATATATATCCATTATGCACTGATGCCTGGTAGAAACTTACTTGTTGAACTTACTCAAAACTAGCGCTAGGAGAGTTTTGAATTTACAGTTTTTTTTAATTTTGTTAAAGATGCCAATTAAATCAAAACTATATTTTAATAAATTTATCTATTAATTTAAAAATATTCAATCTGTCAAAGTGGTTTTTGCTCGGTCGCGTATGCCGTGCAAATTTTGTCGGTGTCCATTTGGCCGTGTCCAAATGTCTGAAGAGGTAAGAACAAGGTGATTAAACCTTAACGGCAGGATGCAACTTGAGCTAAAATTAAGTTCATGATTTTTCATTCAAGGAAGAACTTTATATAGAAAATGTAATTAAAAATAACTATTCTCCAAAACTTGATTTTTAACAAAAAAGTTTTCGTGTGAATTTTACAAAAAATATATATAATTCCAAATTAGAAGAAGACATTATTATCTGTGCAGCTGTGCCAACAGAAAAAATAATCTTCAGTCTATCCGAGTGAATAACGACTTGCACGAACGTAGCCATAGAAAATTTAAAGAGGAGCCGTTTTGAGACTATTTTTGTCATTGAAATACTAGTTTTTTGCTGCTAGTCGATAATAATTCTCATATAAGAAAAACCCTTAAGGCTAGGCGCGCACATGCAACTTTTTCGAAACCAAATAGTTCGATCGTTAGTTGCCCAAACATCGCGCACATGAGCAAATCCGAAAGTAATCAACAAAATAAACCAATACACAGGAAACATATATTCACCTTGACTAAATTTTCCTCTCTCTTGCACTTACAGAAAATTATTCAACGATTTAGTTGAATGTTCACGCAGTTACTTATAATTCCTTGTGATACAAACTAAAGAATTGGTTCGAGGTGATCGTCTAGTTTGTGTCAAAACACAAACTAAAAAGTTGCTCGAATGGGCGATAGAAAGGTTTCTTTGATTGTGTTGAAAATAGGCTCTTTTGGTCTTTTTGGTTTGGGAATGCAAATAAGAAACTATTTCATTCTTCCTCCCAACGTTTCGTAAGAATTCCTTACTTCTTCAGTTGATATTTTTCTTTATTCAATACTCGTATTAAATCATACTGTTTTCTTTTATCTCCACACCTGACCTGACGGCACTGACACAAATTGAAAATAAATAAAGTTATGATGAAAACAACAAACAAAAAAACTATTGAATTAAACAAGAAAAACACTAGTATCACTGATGTTAAAGTGCTACAGCATTTGCGCGGACTCTCATATAAGTCTATAGTGCTCAGTTTAGAAACCAAACAGTTTCGAAACTAAAAGTTGCATGTGCGCGCCTAGCCTAAAAGTGATTCCACCTCTTTAGGTATGCTTACCCCATTGACATACTATATTATTGACATACTATATATATGTATAGTATGTCAATGTACTATATAGTATGTCAATGGCTTACCCTCTTGTAGGTTTGGTGGATAAAATTATAATTAGTTTTCAAACGCCATCTGTTGTTTATTTGCTTCAAAAGCTGCTTTTGTCAAAGAAACTTAGGACAGCTATTATAAAAAAATTTTGACAAAATAAACAAAATACAAAATCAAGTTCAAAAGATTCCCCATATTTCCAAGAAGGGCTTTTAGCTTTAAAAAATAGATGACACCAACGTGAAGTTGGCTACTACCCATCCATATCTAGGTATAATTTGAATAGAATTTGAGAAGACATAAACAAAATATTGACAAATCAAATTTTGGTGTCCTTTTTTTTCTTTCAATGTTTTTATGTTAATAATATCGTTTTCAGCTACAGTTTTGAATTCATTATATTGATACTAGACGAAATGTTTTGTTATAAAATTAGCCTGCACATAATCATTTCAATAAAATCAATTTTGTAATTGACAACATTAATTGTTTCCTTGAATTTTTGTACGAGATTGACTGAGGTAGTTTCATAGTTTTTAGTTGTCGAAATAAGATTGTGTAATCAGGCAGAACTAAATGGCTCGTTGATTCTCCACACAATTCAGAGCCGAGCCTTGGCTTTTTGGCTCGGGCCCGTTAATTTGCTGAAAATCGAAATTGATTGGCAGCTATCACAGTTTCCCCACACACGATTGATTTTGGATCGATTCTGGTCCATTTGGCTCTTTGAATCTGTCATGTATGGCTTGCTTTACAATTCTAGCAAATTCAATAACTATTTGAATAGATTGTATTTTTAATAATTATACTGCTAACATGTAGTGCCCGTGGCATGATGGTTAGTGCGTTGGACTGTCATGCGAGAGGTCTTGGGTTCAATCCCTGCCTGTGCCACCTTAATTAAAAAAAAGAGTTTTCACGGGTACTGCCTCTTGCGAGTAATTGACAAATTCTCCAAGAGTAATTCTTGTCATGAAAAAGTGCATTCTCAAATTAGCCGTTCGGATTCGGCATATAAATTGTAGGTCCCCTCCATCCCTGACAACATTACTCGCACACAGGAATGGTTGAGAGTTGTAAGTCACTAGGCCCTGGTTCTCTACGGACTGTTGCGCCACCTAATTTATTTAATTTAATTTTATACTGCTAACAAGAACTTAATAACTGTCAACTCAATAAAACCTTCAACTGAAGTTTTGAAATTTTTAAAAACTACTAAAAGCAAGTATTTTACCACAGTTTTTAAATGTATTATTTGTCTAAATGTATGTTAAAAACATACGTTAAAAACATGACATTAATTTCTGCAACAAATTTTTCGATCTTCATTATTAAAAAAACAAAACACATACGAAATATAAAAGTATTTATCTTATTTTTTTCAAAAAACAAATATAATATAATATAATTTAATATATTACATTTAAAAAAAGATATGAATAAGAACTTTGCATATTTCACACGATTATTAACATAACATTTTCATTTGTTTCATTTATAATATTAAAAATAAAATGGTAAAGATAAAAACAATAAAATAAACAAAATGAAAATAAAATTATAAACCTATATACTGTAATATTCGGCTTGGTCCGATAATTAAAACTTATTCACACTTCGTAAATAAAAACACAAATTTTCTTTATTTAAATCGATATAAACTTATTTATTGAACACTCAATTATTACGTTTCAAACACAGTCTTTACTTTTCAAACACAGTCTTTACTTTACAGCAATTCACAATCCATAATGAACCGCTTCGCTTCCAAGCGCCTATTTATATACCTCCAATCGGTTCGAGAATCTACGAGGTTGTTCTCGATGCTTAACGAAGTTCTCCACTTTATCACTAGATGCTTACCCCTTTCGAGGTTCTTGTATGCGCTGAATGAGTTCCCCTCTAAGCCACTAGATGTTTCTCGATGCTTAAGAAGCGAGTTCTCCTATTAGCCACTAGAGGTTTCTCGATGCTTAAAGAAGCGAGTTCTCCTATTACTACCACTAGATGTTGCCCCTTATTATTGAAAGAGATAAAGAGTGTATACACATTACATTGCCCCCTCCTTAGGATTGATCGTCCCGAACAAATCCATCGTTCTCATCACCACTGTAGCGATGTAGCCGGTCGCGATGTACAACTTTAGGTTTTCCTCTGACTCCCTTTTGTATCCGGTACACGACATCGTTGATTTTTGTAATGACTGTATATGGACCTTCCCAGTCCCGTTGAAGTTTCGGTGACAATCCTTTTTGTCGATGGGGATTGTAAAGCCACACCCGATCCCCTGCTTGGAACTCTGTTGTTGTCGCTCGTATATCGTAGCGTGTCTTCATTCGGTCACTGAACATCTTTATTTTCAACCTGGTATTGTCGTGGATCTGAAGGAGTCTTTCTCTGAGGTCATCAATGTAGTCATCCTCGGCTTGCGGTTCCGATGTGGGGCATCCAAATTTTATTTCGCTCGGCAGTCTGATGTTCCTTCCCATCAAAATCTCAGACGGTGTATGGCCAGTTGAGCTATGTCTTGCACTTCGATACGCCATCAAAAACAGTGGAATGTGTCGATCCCAATCTCGCTGGTTGTCGTCCACAACTTTGCAAAGATGTTCCTTCAGGGTTCGGTTGAATCGTTCGACCATGCCATCAGATTGTGGGTGAAGTGGTGTTGTTCTTGTCTTCTTGATGTCAAGAAGCCCACAAACTTCCTGAAATATGTTTGATTCAAAATTCCTTCCCTGGTCGGAATGCAGTTCTAATGGAACGCCGAATCTGCTCACCCAGTTGAAGACAATTTGGTCTGCGACTGTTTTGGCTTCTTGATTTGGAATGGCGTATGCTTCAGGCCACTTGCTGAAGTAATCCATGACGACCAGAATATAACGATTCCCATTATTTGTTTCCGGAAATGGACCCGCCACGTCTACTGCAATCCTTTCGAAGGGTGCTCCGACATTATACTGCTGCATTTGGCTGTGGTTCTTTTTGTTCGTGCCTTTGGTGGCAGCACAGGTATCACATTTTCGGCACCACTTCTCGACATCTTCCCTTGCATGTAGCCAGTAAAATCGTTGTCGAACCTTTTCTAGCGTCTTGTTCACTCCTAGATGACCTCCCGAAACTCCACCATGCATCTCTCGCAGAACATCCATAACCTTCGATCTCGGTAAGACTAGCTGCATTACATAAGACTTTCCATCTGCTGATTCCCATTTACGTCGAAGGACACCCTCTTGGACATGAAACGAGTCCCACTGTGCCCAATAGGTCTTCAGAGTCGGACTTCTATCGGAGATATCAGCCCATTCTGGTTTTTCCTGGTGTTCCTTCCAAGCGAGGATGGGTTCGATATCTGAGTCTTCTTGTTGAGCCTTCCTCAACTCGTCGTTGCTCCAGCCATAAATGGGATCGGCTCTGGTTCGTTGGACAGTAACCACTTCTCTTTCTTCTTGTCGTCTGCAATGCTTACAGTCTTCCTTATATGGTCTGCTCTTGTTGTCAGGTTTCGTTTGATAAACCTGGGTGTCGTTCCTGGGGCCATCGATACCAGAAACCAGCTTCTGTCCCTTAAAGTTGGTTCTTATTCGTTTTCCCGGGTGGAAAATAACTTCGGAAGCAACGTTGTTGTTGTTACTTTGACCATTTGAATAACTTCCGTTTCCACAGTGTTGCCATGCGGTTCCTCTTCGCGGTAATCTGCACTGTCGCTGTAAATGCCCAGTCTTATTGCAGTTCCAGCATCGTGCTCGTCCGCCTTGCTGACTCCTTTCCACAGTAGTCTTCTGACAAGAGCATTCTTGGACTTCTAATTTTCTTACGCGATGCACGTTTTGGGAAGCTTGTTCTGCAGCTTCCATCATCAGAGCGAAAACCAATGCTTCGGGTAGTGTTCGCTTTCCGGCAGTACGGATAGCCCTTTGGAGATTTATATCGCCCACAGCTCTCACAAAGGCTTCAACAGCAAGTTGATTTATTATCTCGTTACCAGCTGTTGGATATGCCAGGTGAACCAATCGCTCGATATCTGCCTGAAACTGCTGCAGAGTTTCACCTCTTTTCTGTGTCCTATTGTTAAGCTGAACTCGGAAGAGTTCTGCCATGTGGCTATTCCCAAACCGCTGATCGATTGCGTTTACCAGAACTGTGAAGTCACCACTCTTTTCTGCTGGGATGGTTTGTAGAAGTTCAGCAGCAGATCCTCTTAAAGCAAGCGTAAGAGCAATGCATTTTTCCTGATCGTCCCAGCCATTTGTTAACGCTGCTGCTTCAAACTGTTTCTTGTAGATTTCCCACGGAATCTGCCCGTCAAAGCTTAGAGGATTCACTTCTCTCTTCCTTGAGCACTCACCAGAAGGTTCTCGAGCTTTCATCTTTCGCACTTTTTCTAGTTAATTTGTGATGGTTTCGATTTGTTCGTCAATTTTCTCGAAACGTGCATTTTGTTTTTCGACGCGCTCGTCGACAGTTTTGATTTTCTCTTCGAAGTCCGCAAACCTGCCTTCTAAAAGGTTTTTCTGTTCGTCGAATCGCTCTAGGACATTATTTCTTTGAGTTTCTAGTTGTTTGAGGACATCCTGCTGCTCTTGTTTTTGGTCACTTCTTTGAGCTTCTAGTTGTTTTAGGACATTCTGCTGTTCTTGCTTTTGGTCGCTTCTTTGGGCTTCTAGTTGTTTCAGGACATCATTTTTATTTTCTTCAAATTTGGTTAAAAGAAGTGACATCATGTTAGATAAAGCAACATTTGCATTTACCTCTTCCACTTTTGCTTCTAATTCGAAAGCAAACGTTTCTGGGTCTTCATTTTGCTGCTCCAGATATTCCTGCAGCCGTTTAACGAGTTCGGTTTTTACGCCTGTCCCACTTAAGCCACGTTTGCTTAGTTCGGCCTTTAGCTCAGGGACAGTTAAGTCTTTCAAAACTTTACTCATTTTTTTATTTATTTTTAACTTCACTAATTCACACAAAATAGTTCAATCACTGCTCACTGTTTTTATTCTCAATAAGTTTTAATCCCTTATTCTGACACCAATGTAATATTCGGCTTGGTCCGATAATTAAAACTTATTCACACTTCGTAAATAAAAACACAAATTTTCTTTATTTAAATCGATATAAACTTATTTATTGAACACTCAATTATTACGTTTCAAACACAGTCTTTACTTTTCAAACACAGTCTTTACTTTACAGCAATTCACAATCCATAATGAACCGCTTCGCTTCCAAGCGCCTATTTATATACCTCCAATCGGTTCGAGAATCTACGAGGTTGTTCTCGATGCTTAACGAAGTTCTCCACTTTATCACTAGATGCTTACCCCTTTCGAGGTTCTTGTATGCGCTGAATGAGTTCCCCTCTAAGCCACTAGATGTTTCTCGATGCTTAAGAAGCGAGTTCTCCTATTAGCCACTAGAGGTTTCTCGATGCTTAAAGAAGCGAGTTCTCCTATTACTACCACTAGATGTTGCCCCTTATTATTGAAAGAGATAAAGAGTGTATACACATTACAATACCAACATTTTTATTTGCATTAAATTTTTAACAATTGTCATCAGGGAAATCTGGTAGAGCTGCGATTGTGTTAAGACGCCATTTTCTTTACTCTGAAAAATAAAAATTTAATATACGAAACTTTAATTCAATTTTTAAGTACTTTTATAGTACAGATATCATTAAATAAAATATATAAAAAAAAGAAAATATTTTAATAAAGTGTTTTTTCAACGAATTACGGTGGATGGTGTTTTCTCAACACGGATGTTAGTGGATTTCAGCCACTCGTGTTTCGGATGCTCACATTTTACTTCACTCCACTTCACTTCACGTCTGTTCGTAGAACTTGCCTTGCCTTTTCACGCACGGATTAAGTGTCCTTTACTGATATGAAGCAACAATCTGATTTTTTTAAATCAAAAAAAATTGCACCATACAACAAAACTATGGAAGCCGCCCAACAACTCATCGCCCTCAGTCAAACACCAAGCACCAGCACTCAACGAAGCCCCGACAAGGCAATTTCTCTCCAAGCGGAGACGCATTCAACATTAATCGACACTGCAAACAAAAATATGTCTGCAACGAAAAAGCATTTACTGCCTCTCCCTGAGGATGTTGAAATTGACGCAAGTGAATGGGAAACCCCGCCAAAAAAACACACCGCAGCTGCTGCCAAAGGGAATTCCTCATCACAAAAAATGGACTTTGAGTCTGGAATAAATAAATTTGCTGCTCTTGGCAATGTAAAAATACAAACAGTGTTAAACATCAAGCACAACAATTCCGTGTCCAAACAACTGCAACAAAAAACCATCAACGATGATGAAGAAAGGAACAGCGAGGGAGCCCCCCCCAGTAACATCCAGCGATAAGCAGAATAAATCAACAGTAGAAGACAAAATGTATTCAGGTAAGTTCTGTCCACCTATAATTCTGAAAAATGTAGATGTTAGAAAATTAATTTCCGAATTCCAAGAAAACGCGGTAGAGTTTAAGTACAAAATAGTGAACAGGGGTAGTATTTGCAAATTATACATTGATGATAGCGATGCTCATAGGGAGATGATGCGTATGCTGAGGGACACAGGTGATGCACAAGCATACTCCTTCACTCTGAGGGAAGATAAAACAACAAATGTTGTCCTGCGTGGACTTACATCCGATTATCCTCCAGAGGAAATCCTTATTGAATTAAAAAACCGAATCCCCAACATTTCTAACGTCTCACTATTCGAGACATTAAGGTCAAAGCAGGAGAAAATAAAATATAATCTGTTTCTTGTTCGCCTGCTTCCTGGTACTGATGCGTCAGAACTATCCAAAATTAAATACTTATTTCACACCAGGGTCTATTGGGAGAAACCAAGGGGAAATCGCGGCCCCCTACAGTGCAGGAGATGCCAACAATTTGGGCACTTGGCCAAGAACTGCGCCTTTGCGTACAAATGTGTTAAGTGTGTGAATCGACACGAACCCGGCGCCTGCACTGTAGTTAGGGATGAGAGTAGCAAAGCGGTGTGCGTGAACTGTGGAGAAAACCACCCGGCTAATTTCCGAGGATGCAAATTATTTAAATTATATGAATCCAGAAGAAAGCAGCTTTTGCAAGAGGCAATAAACAAAAAAGAAAAAGCTAGGAACTTTTCGCTCGCCCTTTCTAATGGGGCCTCGATCATCCCTGGGGTTGACTATGCGAGTCACTTCAAGACTCTTCCCAATGACTCTCAAGTTGCTTCTGGCCCTCTTGGTCTACAGCAGAGGCAGACAACAGGAAACATCCTAAATCAATTCATGGCACTCTCCAACGACCTCTTTGGTTACGATATGAGATCCTTGTTGAGCAAAATTGAAAAATTTATGTCAAATCTAGAAAACTTTAATTCTTTAACCGAAAAAAGAATGGCCTACTTGGATCTGGTCAATGAACTTCTTTTCTGTTCCAAATGATGCTGATAAATATATTACAATATAACATTTCGTCGTTAATTGCACATTCTAGGAGAATTGAACTACTAAAAATTCTCCAAGAAAACAAATGTCACGTTGCTTTCGTTCAAGAAACTCATCTATCTAGCAGACATAAAGTCTTCCTAGATAACTACCGTATTATCCGAAATGATAACCTTCAAGGTGCTGCGTTAATTCTGAAAAATAACATTAAATATGAGCTCGTTAACTTTGATTCTAACATTTTCCCTTCAGTTTTCATAAGTATTAGATGCATCGAGGGCAACATCTCGAAGAACTACCTTCTAGGATCGTTATACTTTCCCTCGTCTTGTGCTGTCTCTCAACTCACAAATGAACTAAACAAATTAGAAAACTTAGCAACCAGCTTTGACGGAGCAATTATTGGAGGAGACTTAAATGCCAGAAGTCCAAACTGGAGAGATCATTCATACAACATTAATGGCAAGACCATTGAAGCCTGGCTTCAAAACTTCACCCCGTCTTTAACTTTGCTCTCCTCGGACACTCCCACTTTTCCAAGAGGACCGTCCTTTCTCGATCACTTCCTGATCTCGAGCCACTTGATCAACAGTTTAGATCCAAATTTCTCACTCACCACGCTTCCAACTTTTTCTGACCATTGCCCGCTCTTTTTGAGAATTTCCCTCAAGGAAGCTAATTTCTGTACCTATGATCACCCGTCATACAGATCATTTAGAAACACCAATTGGAACTCATTCAAAAGACAACTTGATCAACGCCTAAATGAATTTTTCCCCCCTCCTGATAATTGTATATCGAACGAAGTTATCGACGCTCACATTTTACACTTCAATAATTCACTTCTTTCCACCTTAGATGAAAACTCCACAAGCGCTTCTCTCTCAACAAAAAAATATAAAAACTTGCCTATTGAAATTAACAATTTATACAATATAAAACATCAGTGGCAAAGGCGCTTGAAAAATATATTCCACAATTCACTTAACAGAGTTAACGCACAAAACAGAGAGCTTGCCTCACAAATCACACTTCTTAACAAAATTATAAAAGAGAAAGTGAACATCTGGTTGAACAAAACACTCAGTGACAGACTGGCGAAAATCAATCCTGGGCCCCTGGCATTTAAAGAAGCATTTAGAATTGTTGGACGCAAGAAAAGATTCCCCTGTAATAAGGTGTCAGTGAACGAGCAAACGTTTATTAATGCAGCTAGTGTTATATCAGCTTTTGAAAATCATTTCAAGGAAATTTACAAGGAAACTGTTCCTATGCCTAATTCCCACACCACCCAGGAATCAATAGCAGCTGCTAGCTCTATAGCTCTCAACACTCCGGAGCATATTTTCATATTTGACTCCGTAAATAGTGCACTTCGCCCTATGGCCAATCACATGTTCACTGACACTGAAACAGTCAAAAGCCTGATTAAACAGTTAAAACCCAAAAAGTCCACTGGACCAGATGACATTTCCAACTTTGCCTTAAAAAAGCTCTCAGATTCAGGGATACAATTCCTAACAATTATTTACAACCAGTGCATTAACAATGCTTATTTCCCAACCTGCTGGAAAATAGCCAAAATTCTTCCAATTTTGAAAAAACAAAACAGCCATGACATTAATAATTTTAGGCCAATATCTCTAGTTTCAAACACCGGAAAAATCCTTGAGAGAATAGCATTACAGTTCCTCAACTCGTCTCCCGAATACCCCATTGATCCGATTTCGGACTTCCAATTTGGTTTTCGTAGGGGGCACTCTACTCTACACGCTTTAATCAAATTCCAAAACGATGTAATCTTAAATCTACGCGACGGGCGATGCACTGTCGCTTGTTCCTTAGATGTGGAGAAGGCTTTCGATAGCGTGTGGAGAGACGGACTCCTCGCAAAGATGTCCTCTCTTAGTTTCCCAGCTCATGCGCTAAACATAATTAAAAGTTTCCTGACTGATAGATTCTTCTTTATCCAAATCCAAAACTCCAAGGGCAATATGTGCGAGCACAATCGAGGGGTACCTCAAGGTTCCATCTTGGGCCCACACCTTTACAATATCTTCATACATGATTTTCCTCATCAGTATACGAAAAATAACACCGCTTCCACTGGGTTATTGTATGCGGACGACACCATCGCTTATGCGAGTCACGTATCTCCATCACACGCCCTTGGTGTTTTGGAAAATCACTTAAGTAGAATTAACACCTATTATCAAAATTGGGGAATTAAACTGAATGTTCCAAAATCTGAAGTCATTGTTATTAGGAATGCAAGTGGGAAGGGACCTCCTGGCGTTGCGAAAGAAAGCAAAAATCTCTCTCTTAGACTGAACGGCTGCATTATTCGGCCTAAAAACAATTTGAAATATCTTGGAGTGAATTTCAATAATCTATTGAAATTCAACTCACATGCCAAAATTACAACTGAAAAGGCGAGAAAAGTCTCCAACATGTTTATGCCATTTTTTAAACATAGAGCTTTAAATCACAAAACTAAGTTGCTTTTCTACAAAACGCTGGTCAGACCGGTTCTGAACTACGCATTCCCCATTTGGTTTTCCATCTCGCCCACTGTGGCAAATTCCATGGAAATTTTGGAAAGAAAAATTCTAAGACTATGCGCTGGGAAAAACTTTGAGTCCCCCACCAAACGCTTCTCCAACAACTACATTTATAACATCACTAAAATCATTCCGCTGATGAGATATAACCTAATTCTCATGAAAAAAACAATTACCAGTCTAGAACTATCAGAAAATGACCTTATTAGTCACGTCATTCAATCGCAGATGGGGTCCACTTGGGATAACTCCAGTTACTTATCGCCCCTTGGAATTACATCTTTCGACCTGGATTCCTCACTGACATCCACTCCCTTGTTTTACTCCTCGGCCACTTCGGGCCAAAACCGTGGCTGAATGCTCCTAATCTAATTTATTTAAAGATGCTTTTAAATGCACACATATTTCTGTTCACTATTTTGTACGGGGACAGTGCCGACCGTTGAAATCTAATTTTTTGTAAATAAAGTCATTATCTTCCTGTGTTGGTGGACAGGACTTACCTGATAATTTTAATTAATATAAAAAATGTATAGAATTAGTTTATATTCGTTATTCCTGAAAACAATAAGACTGATTGTAACTTAAAAACTAAAAAGAAAGATAAAAAACAATTACAAATTGCTCAACCAATTCGATGTATATTTATGTATCCATGTTTTTGTGTGTTCATATGTACAATGTAACATCAAGATTAAATTTATCATAAATCCAATTTCAAATATGTATCTCATTATAAGAGAAAAAAAGACAATATTATAACTCTTAACTTTTACTACCTTTCATTTTTTCAATATCTAAATCAAAATTGCTGTGAACTCAAATGAAAAGAAAATATTATAGAGCGCTTTCGCTCTATCACATAATAACTATAGATAATGTATAGAATTAGTTTATATTCATTATTCTTGAAAACAATAAGACTGATTGTAACTTAAAAAACTAAAAAGAAAGACAAAAAAACAAGCTCATATTGCTCAACCACTTCGATGTATATTTATGTATCCATGTTTTATGTGTTCATATGTACAATGTACCTTCAAGATTGAATTTTCATAGATTCAATTTCAAATATGTATCTTATTATAAGAGGAAAAGAGACAATTTTTTAACTCTTAACTTTTATCTACCTTTCATTTTTTCAATATCTAAATCAAAATTCTGTGAACTTAAATGAAAAGAAAATCTTATAGAGCGCTCTCGCTCTATCACATATTAACTAGTTGTGTTGACCATCTGTTATTTAGTTTTAAGTAGTATTAGTATTATGTATATATGTATATTTATGTGACATGTCGTCAAAGAAAAAGTCTATGTATACTCTCTCCTGAGCAAGAGCAGTCAGACTATGTTCAAATAAAGCCACGAGGCGTTCCATTTTAACTGTCAAAGCAGGCAATACATTATAGCCGCAGTTATACTTAAGTTATAGATAAGTAAATACCTCATTGTAAAATTTTCATAAAGACTCAATAAAGAATATTCTATTCTATTCTATTCAATTGTCATCAGAATCTTCATCACTTAAATATTCTATTTCGTCATTTTCATCTTCATGTAAAATAATGTCATCAACATTTAGAGGAGTTGGGTCGCCTTGAAACCAAAGTGGTAATAACTGGCCATTTTTTATCTCCCATCCAAAATTTTCTGGATTCAGCTTTACACAATCTGCCTCTGTTGCATTTTTCCACATACAACTTATGAATATTGTCCTATTTATTTTTTCAAACAATGATTTAAAACAAAGTGGAATTGACCTAGAGTCAAAATTTTGTATGTTCTTTAAAAAAATACCAGAAGATACGTTTTTAGAGCCATATAGATTTTGAAATATTTGAGGTTAGGTTAGGTTAGGTTAATGTGGCTGTGGGTACAAAAACCACACACTTAGGCCAGAAGAAAGGCCCATTGTGATACCACATGAATCTAGAGAATTACTTCCCACTAGTCGAACCATTTTGAGCTTTTTATAAAGCGAAGGAGATATCTGATATCCTTTTTAGCTAGTTCACTGGGATCATCAAAAGAGTATTCTCCCAGATGAAGTTTGCGTCTTCGTGAAAGAGCAGGGCAGGTGCAGAGGAGGTGAGAGATTGATTCTTCTTCTTCCTCGTCCATGCAGCTCCTACAGAAGTCATTTGAGGCTACACCAAGTCGTATTGCGTGTCTGCCTATAAGACAGTGTCCCGTAAGGACACCTATTAGGGAGCTAATATGAAGTCTGCTTTGGGATAACAAGTCTTTAGAGCGCTTTAGGTCCAATGAAGGCCATATTTGTTTTGTGGCTGCGCATGTTGGTAAATTGTACCACCTAGAGTTTGCTATCTCGAAAGCTTTTTCTTTTAGCAGAAGTTTACATGTAGCTATCGGTATACCTATCTTCTCCCTTTCAGGTGAAATAGGTATGACGGTTCCATTTTTAGCGAGTTCATCGGCTCTACAATTTCCTGCGATGTCTCTGTGGCCCGGCACCCAGCATAGGTGAATGTTAAATTGCTGCGCCATCTCCATAAGAGATGATCGACAATCGAGGGCCGTTAGAGAGTTGGTTGAGACACCGTCAAGAGACTTGATAGCAGCCTGACTGTCAGAGAAGATGCGTATATCAGATGTTGATATCACGTTTTCTCTTAGCCAGGAGAGAACCTCTTTGATCGCTAAAATTTCCGCTTGGAAGACGCTACAATGATTAGGGAGGCGGAATGAGATGCTTAGATTAAGCTTTTCTGAGTACATACCACTACCAACTCCCTCATTTGTCTTGGATCCATCTGTATAAAAATGGATGCTTTTGTCATCCAGGAGTTTTTTATCTTCCCATTCATCCCTGGATGGAATGGATACCTGGAAGTTTTTACCAAATTGGGGTTTTGGGATAGTGTAGTCTATGTACTTTGGTATAGAACCAAAGAGGTTCAGAATGATGGAGTGCCCAACATTGTTGTTGGTCCACTGAGATGAGGCGTTGAGTCTTATGGCTGTACTCGCTGCCACTTGTTTGCTGAAAATGTCGAGGGGTGTCAGATGGAGGAGAGTGTCCAACGCTGCTGAGGGTGTGGTTCTCAAAGCCCCGCTAATGCAGAGACATGCAGTGCGTTGGACTCTGCTGAGTTTGTCGCAATATGTGACTTTCTCCAGTGCAGTCCACCACACTGCAACCCCGTACATAAGTATTGGTCGGATGACCGATGTGTATAGCCAATAAGTTATGCGAGGTTGAAAACCCCATTTGTTTCCTATGGCTTTCTTGCAAAGGAAAAGAGCTGCTGTAGCTTTTTTAACTCTTTCCTGAATATTAGGTTTCCAACTTAATTTTTTGTCCAATATCAGACCAAGATATTTGGCCTCATTGTTGAAAATTAGAGGTACACCTTTTATTGAGGGAGGTACAATTTCTGGGATCTTGTATTTCCGCGTAAAAAGGACGAGGTCTGTTTTTTGAGGATTAATACTAAGTCCACAGTGATCTGCCCATCTAGTGAGCATATTGAGTGCGTTTTGGAGGAGGTCTCTCAGTGTATTTGGATATTCTCCTATGACGGCGATAGCAACATCATCGGCATACGCAATCACTCTGTAGCCTTCTCTCTCAAGGGATATTAGTAGCTCGTTAACCACTATGTTCCACAGGAGAGGTGTGCAAGGCTGTTTCTACCGATTTCCCTTTGCAGTAAGCATGCTGAGACATCGATAGTCTCTTATCAATGCTGTTACGTATGTGGATATCAATCAAACGTTCCAGAGTCTTGAGAATGAATGATGATAGGCTAATAGGTCTTAGATCTTTAGGGTTGACATGCGAACATTTGCCCGCCTTGGGAATGAAAACTACCTTTACTTCTCTCCATCGCTGAGGTATGTGGACCATATCTAGACAACTCTTAAAAATCATCTCAATGATGGGCAGAGTTATGTCAGTCGTAAATTGTAACTCAGCTGGTATGATGTGATCTGGCCCTGGAGATTTGTAAGGTTTGAAACTATTCAGAGCCCAAGTCAATTTCTCTTTAGTAACAAGACCTTGAGGAAAAGTTAAGTTAATACCCGACCCAGGATGGTTTGTTGTATTAACGTATTTGGAGCTATCAGGAAAGTGGGTGTCAAGTAGCAGGTTTAGCGTTTCTTCGCAAGAGTTAGTCCAAGTACCATCCAAGTTTTTAAGACAACTAGGCATGGTTGGATTTGTCGAGAGAATCTTCCTTATCCTTGATGCCTCTGAGGATTCTTCTATTGAGCTACAGAAGGATCTCCAAGAGGATCTTTTGGCTATTCTCAATTCCTGTTTATATTTTTTGAGGGATTCCTTATAGGAGTCCCAGTCTTGTGGATGTCTAGTCTTTTTTGCACGATTAAAAAGCCTTCTACAGCCTTTCCGGAGTAAACCCAGTTCAGCAGCCCACCAATATGGTTTCTTCTTTCCCCGCACTGTAGTGAGGGGGCAGGCAGTTTCCATGGCTTTATTAAGGGCTGCTGTAAGCTCGTCGACTTTTTGATCGAGTTCAAAAGCGCATAAGGGCGGATCATAAAGTTCTGGTTTAATCAGATTCTTCAGAGTTGCCCTATATTTTGGCCAATCTGTTTTCCTATAGTTTCGGAATTGGATCGGTTTTGGAAACTCTTCAATAAGTGTGAATTGGATGTATCTATGATCGGAGAACGAGTGCTCCTTTGATACTCTCCAATTCAATATTTTATTTGAGAGATGTAAAGAGACAAGAGTCATATCTAAAACTTCTTGTCGATTTTTAGTAACGAAGGTTGGTTCACTACCTACATTACATACTACCAGATTAGTTGTTAAAATATAATCAAAAAGAGACTCACCTCTGTCATTTATATCGGTACTACCCCACGTAGTATGGTGCGCATTGGCGTCACAACCGATAATTATGTTGGTTTTAAGTCTTGTTGATTCAGCGACCGTCCTCTCCAGAGTGGTACCAGGTAGTGGGCCCTGGTGGTCGTGGCCCAAATACGCTGATACCAGCCAGTAGGTATGGTTGTCTATTACCATACTGGCTGTGGTGACGTCTTTATCACTGAAATTAGGGAGTAAAAATACGTTTAGATTACGTTTTACTAGTATGCAGGACCTTGGGTTACCTTTTCCTGTTACATATATCACGTAGTAACCAGGAGTTCTCAATCCACGAACCAGGGATTTCACAATCCAGGGCTCTTGGATGAGAACGACATCTTCTCCAGTTTTTGTCAGGCGGAGAAGTAAGGAGGCCGAAGCCGTTTTGGAGTGTTGGAGGTTAATCTGTAGTATTTGCAGCATTTTGGCTACAAGTCGGCAGATCAACCTCCACCACTGTTGAATCCAGCTCATCCAGATCAGACGAAGAAGAACCTAATAGTTCATCTTCCTCCTCACTGGGGAGAACCTTGTCGTTTGAGTCGTCGGTCTCCATTAGGGATAAACCTTCGACGTTTTTAGAAGAAGACTGTGCTGCGACAGAAGAGGGCCCTGCCATATTCTCATCCACACCCAAGGATGGGAAGGTGATGTTAGCACTGGGACCCCCTACGTCTTGCGGCACAGCTTCTGATGCGGGCTCGGAGGAAGACTGTGCTGCGACAGAAGAGGGCCCAGGTACAACATCATCCACATCCAAGGAAGGGAAGGTGGTTGTAGCACTGGAACCCCCAACGTCTTGCGACACAGCTTCCGAAAAGGGTTGTGGAGGCTCGCATGAAGCGTCTACCTCATCTTTTTTGTAGATACGTAGCGTGATTGTCCCGAAACCGTATCTTATCACTCCCTTATCTCTCGCCAGAGAAGCCACAGAGTCTTTATTGATTACGATTATCGCACTTCGATAAAGACCCCTTGGCTCCTCCAGTTTCACGATCTTCCAGTCGTGACAAGGAAGGTCCGGGTTGCTAATCTTAATAATCTCGCGTATGTCATCCGGACATGAGGGTTCTTTAGGGATCCAAGCGCGAGCTCTTGGCCTGCATGGAATGTCTTCCTTTGCAACGACCTCGAGTTTTGCGCCTGGCCAAACTTCGCCCAGCATGCCGACAGCAAGCGTATAGAGATCGCGCGACCTCTGATCGTTACAAGCGATGAGCTTGACATGACCTTGATGCCAACCCTCATCGCTTGTTACAGGCGGTGGACCCGGATGATCCCGCATGACTTTTAAAAAGCCAGCCGAGAGCTTCAGATTCACCATCTGCCAACGGTCAGAAGTAATCGTGCCATCAATATTGCTCCTATCGATGACCGCAATTACGATCTTATTTGAATCCCTAAGCACATCACTAAAAGGTTTAGTGAGAGGTACTCGAGGAATATTGGGAGTGCTGGTGTTTTGCACTTTGGGTTTTTTCGGGACGGGAGTGGACTCCTCCAAAGACCTTTGTCGCTTTGACGCGGAGTCGTGGCGACTAGTGTTGTCTAGAATGGATTTAGCCCACTCCAGCTTTTTGCTAAGGATGGGATTACTTCCATCCCCCAGTGTTGAACCAGAGGATTTTATAATCCTCATCGCATTCCGTCGTTGTTTATACGAGCTCCTAGGAGCATACTGGAGAGGTTTACTCTCTTTAGTAGTGGAAAGATCATTTTTCACGAACTTTCCACTACCGACATGAGGAAGCGTTTTCGCCAATTGTACATCCTGCACCGCACTAGAAGAAGGGCAGTGACTTGGCACAGGCCCTTTTCCGGTGCTCGGCGCAGGAGTAACGACAGCCAGCGTTGCCGCCGAACTGCCGCCCGGTGTGGATACATCCTGCACCGCACTAGAAGAAGGGCAGCGACTTGGCACAGACCCTTTTCCGGTGCTCGGCACAGGAGTAACGACAGCCGACGTTGCCGCCGAGCTGCCGCCCGGTGTAGCTGGAATACCGGTGCCGGTTTGACGCTTTTGCTTCCAGTACTGTTTTTGTTTTTGTTTTTGGTTTTGTTTTTGATTAAAATTCATTAGGATTCCCACGAGTAGCGAAGTAAAGGGGGGGTCCATCTGTGCAGAGATTCGCTTACACAGATAAGGCTAGCTAATCCGGAGGTCGCCTGGTATCCGGATACTCCGTTAACGACTGAGCTATTTTTAGAAATTGGGCCCTCAGCCTGGCTGATCATCGGCACGGGTCGTATAACACCTTAGATCCAGCCCAATTGGGAAGTTGAAGGGAAGGATATGTTTTGGAGCAGGAGAGACGAACAGCAATTACGCCATAAGCGTCCCAGAAGGGAACTAGGTTGACATATAGTGATACACTATATATTCGGGAGATAAGGAGACATCAGCCAGCATAGTAACACAAAGCCGACGGAGGAGGGGGTAGGGATTGGGAAGGGTAGGGGTGAGCGACCTTTGGTTTCAGGTCTCTTCTGGAGAAATAATTCCCGAGAATCATTGACCTTACTCAGCTTCTACAACTCGACAAGTTCGACGCTCAGGTAGAAGTGAAATATTTGAACTCTTGCTAAATTTACGCTTTTGCAATTCTTTAAGCCGTACATTTGGCAAGTAAAATTTTAAATTATTTTAGTGCTTTTTTCGTTTAAAGGTTGAGCTTCATTACTTAGTTTTTTAAAAGCGGCCCGATAATGAACATTTTTGACGTGACAACGTCTTAAATTAGGTTGCGGCTGGGAGTCACTTATGAAAAAGTGTAACGCCCGGTAACGTTACGATGAGTCACCGAACGAGAGAGAGGCCCGCCGAATGCCTTGCGTCTCTCTCCCACTCAACTATGATCGGTCTGCCGCGCGCGCAGCACTAGAGAATTAGGCGCATTGAATCGGCGCATGCTTGTGTCTCTGTCTTTGTCTTTCTCGAACGTTCTTGGCGTTGGAAAAACAAGAAAGCGTCATAATACAAGTTCACACGTGTGGTTAAAGTATCGTCAGCTGTGTCTGTAGTGAAAATGTGGAGTGCTTAGATTCGTCATTTACAACAACTACAACAATAAAGGTAAATAATTGTACACTGATATTTCACTATCGTAAACTATGATTGATTGATTAATTGTCAGATTGACACAAAAGTTGAGAAACTGAGTTTATAGGTTATGTCATACTATTGATAAATGTTGATAGTTTTAAGTAAATTATTAGTTTAAAAAATTTGTGCAATTCTTATTTTCATTCAATTCCTTGTTCCTATTGTGCAATTTAATTATATTCATATCAATAAATATTCTACCGAGAAAAAGACGTTGTCACGTAAAATCTTCGCCCGTAAAACCGACTTTACAGGCAACCATTTTTTTTTCTAGTATTTCGAAAGGTTTAGCTTTTCCTTTTCGAAAAAAAAAACTGGAATTCCTAAAGTGCCTTGCACATGAGAGCGAACAACGAATGGACGAACAAACGTGATTTTACATATTTCAAAAAGTCAATTCCAAACAAAAACACATTTAAATTATAAGAAATCAATTGAAAATAATGTTAGGATAATAAAATTTGCATTTTGTTCTCTAAAACAAGACAATTTTGTAAAAATAATTTGTTAGTAATGAATTGCAGTGTGGTTGCTACGAACTGTCAAACTCTATTCGCGTTCCACATACCATCCACACTGCAACGAATAAATTGTTCGCGCTCAACTTAACCTCAAAATTATACCACTCTTGTTTTGTTTTTGTGTGAAATATCATGGCTGAGGAAAATATGGAGAAAAGGGTTGACAATTCGTCGCTGTCTGCGAATAGAAATAAAGCTCATGTGAAAGAAAAGTCAAAATATGCGAACATCCACAGTTCGCAGTTCGTAACTCATGCGCAAGATGCTTAATGTAAATAATTTTAGTATTCTAGGATTAATTTTTAATAATAAATATTATTGGAAAGAACACTGTTTATCACTAAAAAAACCTAGCTGCGAGAACCAATATCATTAAATATTTAAGTAATATCAAAAGCAACATACACATAAATACTCTTTCTCAAATAACAAAAATGTTAATATTAAGCAAAATAGATTTTGGAATATACGTATATTTATGGTAAAAGCCCCAAATCTACACTAAATATTATTAAACCAGCATACCATCAAGCAGTAAGAAGATGCCTCAATGCCTTCCCAACAACACCGATACAAAACTTGCTTGCCGAGGCTGGACTCCCAGCCATAGAACATCGAGTTGATGAACTAACATTGAAGTTAGCCCTAAAAGTAGTCTTCTCCAGTAACTCAGTAATTGATGCCGATATTGCTCAGACAATGAATCAAAAATGCATGAAACGAATTCCATCCACTCTTAAACTAGTACTGACCAAAACTAGTTAACTATACGAGTACAACTTCCAACAAAACGGGGTTATTACTTCAAACCCACATATCCTCCTTAGCATATTAAACCCAAATCGATTGATATGACACTATCGCAATACAGAAAAAATAACACCAATCACCGAGCACTTTTCACTGAAATCAAATCAAAACTTGAAGATGAAGGTTGGAAGTTATATTTCACTGACGGCTCAAAGACACATGAAAATACGTCATTCGCAGTAACACGAGAGGACGGATACATTGGTCGCATTCACAAAGTTAGTGGCTACGTAGTCAAAATTCAACTAGCTTTGTGAATGCAAAACTACACTACAAAGCTAGTCAATCTGGAACTGTCATATTATTGACAAATGCAAATATACATATAAAATAAGAAACATATTTCATTTGATAACTTTAACTTATCTTTTGTGTTTTTAAATTAAATAAAATCAAATTTAAAACACAATTTGAATGATTTATATTTGTATTTAAATATTGAATGATTTATTTCATTTCGAATTCGTGTTACTTTACCGAGCAGCTGATTGTGAAACGTCAAAATCTTCTCCACTAACTTTGTAGCCGAATTTTGTACACTACGTCGGAGGGGAAATTTCAACTACTTTTGTAGTTAGATTTAGCCAATCAGAATCCCTTGACTACGTAGCCACTAGCTTTGTGAATGCGACCATTATTAGCCATGGGATCTTGCCAAGTTTCTCATCTGTTTTTACGGCTGGAGCGTTTCGTATCCTGCAGGCTATTATAACAGCGACAAAGATTCGCGGAAATACTATGATCTGCTCCGACAGTATATCCGTTTTGCAAGCTATATCCAATCCAAATAACAACGATGACCTAATAACTGAAATAAGGGGCCATATCATTTAGTTACCAACCATAAAATGAATGTGGGTTCCCGGCCAAACTGGTATATGTGGCAACGAAGAAGCAGACCGTGCAACTAGATCAACGAAAGATTCACCCGTATACAATTTTAATATATTTACTAAAGGTGACATAAACAATTTCATACAAAATTTAATGAAGACGAATCAGCTAAACGATTGGAGCCAATACCATCACCATTATAAGGAAATCAACACCGATAGATCTCATCCTCGATACCCAAACATGCCAAAAACGCAAATAACTAATTTTGTTCGCCTAAGACTTGGACACACTTCATGTAACACTCAGTTTACAACATTTGTTAAAAAACTGTACCGAAACAAAAAAAAAACAATCATGCCTATTACCTATGTCGTCTCGTTTTTTCGACGACTCTCGTTTTCTTTGTCGTGTCGTTTTTTTAAGTGGCATTCTATAACTTTTTCGACGCGACTATTTTGTAGCAGATTTTTAAACGATGAAAATGTATCAGAGATCTGTCAAACTGAAATCAAATTCTAAATCATTTCATTACTCGATAATCAACAAATGTGTTTTTATTAAATTATTACCAAATAAATAAATTATTAAAATGATAAGTGTTGAAATGTATTACAATGCAAGCAGCGATAGTGACCATAGAGGAAATATATTATCTAGAGTCCCGACTTAATGGGTTTGCTCTCTTTCGGCCTACAAGCTAAATTGAGAGGATTTTGTCCATAAAGATAAGCATGTATTAGTTGTCCCGTGCATTTCTTATGGGAAAAAGCCATTATGAATGTAGTTGGTATGGAATTTTGTGCCCATATTGCTCAACCACGGGGAAAAAACTATGAGGTGAACTCAGCCGTTCAAAAAAGTTATCCGTTTAATTCAAAAATTGAAAAATGAATGCAATAATTTAAGAAAAATTCATTTTATGGTTCCTTTTCAGTGTAAACTGTGCTAAAACTAATATTTGTCTGCTTTTGGCTTACAAATTCTATGATTTTTATTAAATTTTTTGATAAAAACAGAACAAATCATGAAGAAAGTATAGGCGCACCATAGAACTGCAATGCGAACGTGGTCCAATTGGAGTTGGTTCCCAGTTTTGACAGATTAACAACGAGGTTAGTTTTTTGACAGCGAAAATGAAAACAAAACAAAAAAAAATGTTATAGATATTTTTCAAAAATATAATTGATGCAGATTTTCATTTTGTGAAGTAACCAAATTATTTCAATTTCGTTTATATCTGAAGCAATCTGATGGACATTTCAATGGTTCATTTTATTAAAGTTGTAAAACAAATTCTTTTAACATTGTAAAACAGTTTTTAATTGATATTTTTGTTATTTCTTTTAGCACAATAGCGTACGAACTTTGTATTGGTCTCAACCGGGGACATAAAACTACCAAAATAAAGAATGTTAAATACACCGGTGACAAGAAAGTCAATGGTCTTCGTGGTTCTCGCCTAAAGAACGTAAGTAATAACAAAATTAATTTTAACAATAACTTAAAAATAAAAACCCCGAAAGTGAATTTTTCCAATGATGAGACGTAAACCATTCACAGACAACCATTACAGTTTTTGTCTTGGCTGCTCTCCAATATTCTTTTGGTTAGTTTAAGCCTTCTGACAGAACTATGGGCCCTGGTTACTAACTGGCTCTGAGAAAATATCATTTACATATATTGAGCACGATATATGCTCGGAACTATGCTCGATTGCGTATCTAAAAATTGTATGTTTTTGTTTTATTGCAGATCCAAACACGTCACACCCGTTTTATGAGGGATCTCGTGAGGGAAGTGGTTGGCCATGCTCCTTATGAGAAGAGAACCATGGAATTGTTGAAGGTGTCCAAGGACAAGCGTGCTTTGAAATTCTTGAAGCGACGATTGGGAACACACATTCGCGCCAAGAAGAAGCATGAAGAACTTTCCAACTTCCTCACTCAAATGAGGAAGACTCAAGCTCATGCTAAGTAGTTTATTTTCTAAGACCTGAGGTTGGAAATAAATTGATGATGATGAATAATGAAGATGATATACAATGTCTTTTACTGAATTCTTGATGATTTTAAGATTTGCATTTGCAAGTTGAAGAAGCTTGAAACCCCAAACAGAAAAAGTAGCCCAGCAAACCTGCTTCATCTAGATAGAGCAGTGAAGGGAGTGGTGCTCAGATGCAGGCCGCAGTATCTCGCAATTAATATATTTTACCTGCCAGACGAAAATCACAAATTTAAAGGAACTCTAGTGTGAACAGTGATGGTTGTACTATTAACATGAGCTACGAAGACCTGAGATGAGTTTATTAAGAAGTAAAAAAAAATTAAAGAGAAGAGGAACAGGATAAAATTGATTTCGGAGATGCCAAGAAGAAGAAGGAAAATGCTAAAAATTCCAATGGCTTTCCCCAGACGATTTTGAGAAACACAACTACTATATGAAGGACAGAGCTACACCATCAGAAGTAAGTTTATTTAAAATCCAAAATTAATTTTAATTGATTAATATTCATTTAAAGGTTGTTCCAAAATATCCAAGACATCATAATTATCATGAACCAATCGGTCTAATTCCACCTCCAGAGAGCTTTGCTCGAGGATCACTACAAATCTACGATGATTTAGATCCTTATGGACATTTAATTTTACATTTATTATAAGTCCTTAGCTATAATACTGTATTTTTTTTAGTGATAAGGAATTATTTTAATCATCAAATATTTAAATTCCTTGGTTTGTAATGTTTATTTTTTGTAAAATAAAATGGAATTAATAATATTGTTTTTAATTTTTTTTTTTCGGCACTCAACCTTATAATTAGTGACATAATACACATATGTATAAGGCTTTTCGAGGTTATCAAAATTCATGGAGTAGATTTTTTTCAAAAAAACTTGTTATGATTTTCCAAATCTGCATCATTTTTCTTCAATATTCCGTTTGAAATTTTTCAAAAATTCAGGTAGAGTCAAATGGAGGCATGAATCTTCTCACAACTAATGAAAAATTACGAAAATTAAGTGAAATACTAAAATGATTAAAGCTGTAGCTAAAAGGTAAATACATATATATTTACTTTGCAAAATCATCTTGCTATTTAAGGCTAAGGGGGATACGTTGCTTTTACTCTGATGCAAGATGAAGATACTGAATTTCTAACTAATGCTGTTGACATGATGAACCATAACATAAGAAGAATAAGGATTACAAATATTTTATTTTTCAATTTTGTTGTTTTTAACATATGCCTCAATTAAAACAAGATAAAATCTACTTAATAAAAAATTATTGACCTGAGCAGATCAAGTTTAGTAAAACCAAAAAGAAGTGTTTTTCTTGGAAAAAAGTACATTCAATATTTTTTTTGATTATTTAAAAACTGAGATACATTTCAAAACCTATAATCTATAAATAATGGCATTCAATTTAAAAAACAAAAATTATACTAAATTACATACAATTTTGAAAAAATTACAACTTTATTTAAAAACTAGCTACGCCACGACGAATCTTGACTAATCATGGATGAGATTCTAAGCATATCGTTGAATCAAGTGAATGGCAGAGTAAAATTGACATCCAAGCTTCGTTTTGATTTCCTGCTGAAAAAAACACGTCAATTAGTGCTTTCAAGTTGTATGGTATATGTAAAACTTACATACTTTGAAGCAGTCTTGCCATCATGAGCCTTCTGGTCAGTAAGCCCTCAATGAAATTGTTAAAAATTGATTTGTTATAATTATACCATTTCTGAAATAGGGCTCGTAATTCAATACATTGATTGAAAATGTGTGGCTTTTTAAAGTCGTTTGCATTGACTTTCTTTTACGAGGCAAATTCCAAAATCCCAATCAAATATTTTCACCAGGTGAAGGTTGCCGGCTCGCTACTCTTTGCGCAGCAACTCTTGGAACATCATTTGGGCAGTTTGTAGGTGCATTCCTGTGTCCATTCCAGTTAGTTCTAAGCAGAATGCACTTAGCTTCGGTGATACAATAGGCAGTATGAATTCATGGAATTCAGCTTTTATTTTGTCAGTCTTTAAGTTTACAAAAATTGCAGGAAATTCTATAATAATACCTACATGCAAAACTGATAATAGATTGTTTTTTATTCAATTCATTTATAATTTATTTTTTAAGAAGCCTTACCAATGATTTTCGATTCCCGTCATTTATGAGGTTCTATTGCCCCAACAAGTTGCTTCTAAACCGATATTCGTTTCGGCTACCTCTTCTATGTCGTATGTGTCAGCCTCAGCGGCAGCAGTAGCCGCTGCTTCAACCACCTAAGTGTCCCTGTAGTCCTTTATTGGCAGCGAGATAGTGAGACATTTGGCGCTATAAGCCTGGATTTAGACCTAAAAGACGAAGGTTAAGCGAATTGATCATGATATAAATGTTTCGATTCGCACTTACACAACTGGTCTCCGCTCGTTGTTGTACTTTGTGGAACCAGAAGATGTTGCTTTTGTTACCACTGCAAAAGAAGTAGTTTTTTTTAGCGGCTTGCATTATATTTCCTGGCAGCTGATGAATAGGTCGAGCATGTTGGAAGCCCTAAAGAATCAAAATTTAAAATATTTCTGTTTGGATCACTCACAAGTTAATTAACTAACCTGAATTGCCTGCTTACTCTGCAGTTGCTGTTACTGCTGTTGAGTCGTTCCAGCACCAAACCTCAGCTGCTAGTAGGGCGTTAGCGGTCGGCTACACTGAATGTTGAAATGCCTACTTGCATCATTGACTTGGTGGGGTTGCTGCAGTTTGTTGCACTGAAAGCATTTGAATTTTGGTAGAGATGGTGACACCTCCACCGTCAACGCCTGCGGCAGCTATGGCCGCTGAGATGGAAGCAGATATCACCAAACATGATACAGCAGCAATTGAGTACTGGGCAGAGAGATGCACCTTTAAGTCCACAATCCACACAAATTGTTTAGAAGTTTAGTGTTCTTGCGCTTCCAACAAAAATTAACACACAATGGCCAGTATCTGTCGTTAAAAACGTTAATATTATTTTGTTGAGAAATATAATATAAAAAAACTTGCCTGTAAATCAGGCATCAGCGCCTTGTTTTGCTTTGTCTTCCAGATTTCTTCAGGGAAATTGCTTCCTGCATTATGGTATATTATTGGCAATATCTAAAATGAAAACACAGACTATAAAATAAATCGATTATTGTTGCGCCTCCTTCACTTCAATTTGACTTACTTTTTATTCAATGAACTGAACTTGTATATACTTTCTTCATTATAAGGAATTTTGGTCTGAAAAATATCAAATTATATTAAATATCAAAACAATTAACAAAAACTTACTCTTCAAATCCGAAGTCCATTGTTTTGTTTTGCAAAATTGATTGTCATTTTTGACAGGTCACAAAAATTCCATAAGTTTATATTTTAGCCCAAACCCCATTTTGTTTTTTTTCCCCACTCACATGTATTCACCGATAGCGAATTTGAGAGAGTTCACCTCGAATTTGAGAGAGTTCACCTCGAATAAAATTTGAGGGTGTTTCAGGTAGGACGGGTACCGGTCGGGACTCTAGATAATATATTTCCTCTATGGATAGTGACAATGATGAAGAAGGTAGAGAGCGAAATATTGCAAAGGCACAATTAATTGTACAAAAAGGACAGTGAAGCGTCGGCATCTGCATTGAATTGAATTGAATTCTTTATTGAGACTTTGATTTCGTTTACAAATGCTTATTACTTATTGCTATTTTAGTCATACTGCGGCTATAATGTATTGCCTGCTCTATCAGTTGCTTTTTTTGTGAAGCCTCGTGGCTGAGTTATAATATAGTTTAACTACTCTTGCTCATGAGAGTGTATACATTGCTTTTGCTTTGACTATAATGTCAGATAAAAATAAAATATACATTTATACATATATACATATATACAGAAATACTAACACTAACTTAAAATTAATTAAATACAAACGCCAGTGAAATACATTTTGATTTTTCTTTTTGTGTATCTTTTTACGAGAGCGAGAACGCTCTATTATTGACTTCATTGTTCATAGCATTTATGAAACATGACATGTATTTTTCTTTTTTTTTTATTAAAGAGCGAGACCACTCTTTTTATATTTGATCTCATTGTAAATAACATTTAGATGAGTATAATGAAGTGAGATGAATATAACATTTAAAAGAGTTTTGAATTTTACTATATATTTTTTGTTACTTTCAATTCGAGTAGTCAGGAATTTATACATATAAGAAAGATTGACAATGTTATACGAAGCGAAACGTACATTATGAGTAGGACGGATATAAAAATATACTTTATACTACAATTGACAGTCATAATAAGGAAATAAGTAATTTTGAATTTGAATTATTGGGAATTACAAGTTTTGTACCATTGTATTATCACAGTTTAGTTACAATCATTTGTTAAGGCGTATGTTAAAGATAATACTAGGCATATGAATTTGAAATTTGCTTAAATATATACGAGTCGGGCAAGTACTGCCCACCAATAGTATGAAAATTGACGTTGACATTTTGATGTTGAATTCGAGAATTTGTTATGATGTATTTACAATCAGGTGAACAGAGAAGTGTTTTTCTTTTAATTCATAACATGTTAGTTATTTATTTCTGTGTGAACATAGGATTAGCCACGATTTTGGCCAGTAATGGCCTCAGTATAGAACATAGGAGGAGATATTGCTGTGGAATCCAGAGAGAGCGAGCGAATTCCCAAGGGGGACAAGTAGTTTGTGTCATCCCAAGATACCCCAGCCTGAGAATCAATGACATGTTTTATCAATTCATTTTCCGAGAGTTCGAGACTCGAGATAGTTTTTCCCATGTGGGATAAGTTATATCTCAATAGCGGAATGACCTTGGTGATGTTATAGATATAGGTGTTGGAATAACGTTTAGTCCGATTTTCAAAGTTCTTCCCGGAGCACAATCTGAGGATCTTCCTCTCTAGTTTCTCCAAGGTTTGGGCTACCGAGGGGGAAATAGAAAACCAGATAGGGAATGCGTATGTCATGACCGGTCTTACGAGTGTTTTATAGAAAAGAAGCTTAGTTCTGCTGTTAAGCGCACTATGTTTGAAAAAGGGCATGAACATATTAGTGACTTTCCGCGATTTCTCCAGCGTGATTTTAGCATGATGGTTAAATTTGAATAAGTGATTAAAGTTAACGCCTAGATATTTCAGACTGCTTTTAGCCTGGATGACGCAATTGTCAAGTCTGAGTTGGAGAGATTTGCTTTCACTTACTACCCCGGCCGGTCCTTTACCGCTCGCGTTTCGAATACATATGACTTCAGATTTTGGGATATTGAGCTTGATTCCCCATGTTTTGTAAAAGTTGTTAATGACATTTAGGTGTTGCTCAAGTATCCTCAAAGCAGTTAAAGGAGATTCATGACAAGCATAGGCAATTGTATCGTCGGCGTATAAAAGACCGGTCGAGGTAGTATTTTGTGCTGAGAATTGGTGTGGGAAGTCATGGATAAATATGTTGTAGAGGTGGGGACCCAGGATGGATCCTTGAGGGACGCCACTTTTGCATTCGTAAAAGTTACCCTGTGACCCTTGAATTTGGAGATAAAAGAGTCTGTCGGTCAGAAAGTTGCTGAGAATATTCAACACTTGAGGTGGAATGTTCAGGGATGACAATTTGGCGAGGAGTCCAGCCCTCCATACACTGTCGAATGCCTTTTCCACGTCGAGGGAACAGGCCACCGTGCATTTTTTTTCCCTAAGATTAAGGGTAATGTCATTATGGAATTTGATCAGTGCGTGGAGGGTGGAGTGCTTCCTGCGGAAGCCAAACTGGAAGTCTGGGATTGGGTCGATTGGATTCTCAGATGGAGAGTTTAAGTTGTCTAGAATGAGTCTTTCTAATATTTTGCCGGTGTTGGAAAGCAATGAAATCGGCCTAAAATTGTTTATGTCAAAATTATTTTGTTTTTTTTGAATAGGTATTATCCTAGCCACCTTCCAAGATTTTGGGAAATACCCGTTATTGATGCAGTTATTAAAAATAATAGTTAGGAAGTTGATACCTTTATCAGACAGTTTCTTCAGCGCGAAATTCGAAATATTGTCCGGGCCAGTGGACTTTTTAGGTTTCATCTGCTTTATAATGTTTTTAACAATTTCTGCATTAGTGAAGATGTGGTCAGCTGTTGGATTCAGAGAGGAGTTGCTCAAACCAAAGAGGAAGATATGTTGGGGAATATTTTGCAAAATAGAGTTAGCAGTTGCTAAAGACTCTTGTGTGACAGAGTTGTCAAAGACCGGAATTACTTCTTCATAAACCTTCTTGAAATGATCCTCAAAGGCCGATAAAATGTTCAATTCACTGCATAGTGTTTGATCGCCTATGTTAACCTTGTTGCAGAAATTCTTTTTTTTATTTCCAACCAGTTTAAAAGCTTCTTTAAAAGCCCAAGGTCCCGGAGTTATTTTCGAAAGTCGAGTACTTAGAGACTTGTTGAGCCAGATGTTAACTTTGTCTTTGATTATTTTGTTCAGTAGGGAGACTTGAGAGGACAGTTCTCTGTATTGAACGCTTGTTCTATTGTATGAGTTGTGGAAAATGTTCTTCAGTCGTCTTTGCCATTGATGTTTTGTTTTGTAGAGGTTTTCAATCTCTACAGGCAGATTCTGGTATTTTTTAAAGGAAGCGTTGTAGGGTGTAGAACATTCTACTAGGGTGGTTGTAAGTGCATCATTGAAGATGTTGATGAATTCATCAATCTCATCATTTGAGAGGCAGGAAAACTCCGAAGGAAAGGAATTGCACAGACGAAGGTCAAGCTTAAGTCTGAAGGTATGCCAATTTGTGTTTTTGAACGACCTAGAAGAAGGTTGTTCATTCAAACAGATGTTTGCTTCCTCTAGGCTAAAACTAAGGAGGAGAGGGCAATGTTCCGTGAACGTCGGAAGTGTTGTAATTGTGAAATTCTGATCGAGATCGTTGACAAGGTGACTGGAGATCAAAAAGTGATCCAGAAATGATGCACTTCTAATGAACGACGGAGAATCAGCACAGAAGTTCGATAATGATGGGAGAGAAGTCTGAACCCACGCCTCCAGAGTTCTGCCGTTGAGATTGGACAATCGGTCACCCCAGCCAGGACTCCTGGCATTGAAATCGCCGCCTATAACTGCCCCATCGAAACGGTTGGCAAGCCTCTCCAGATTGTTTAACTCAGAAGTTAATAAAGGGGAGGGAACGTTGGAGGGATAATACACAGAACCCAGTAGAATTTTTTTTAAGGTGTTATTTACGTTGCAGTTAATACTGATGAATATAGCAGGAAACTCTGACGGAACATTTTCCACACACTCATATTTAATATTAGTTTTGATAATCAAAGCCACACCCTGATTGACATCGTTTCGTAATATATTGTAATTATCCAAGAAAACTTTGTGTTTACTGGATAAGTGTGTCTCTTGTATTAGAGCAATGGAGCAATTGTTTTCTTGGAGAATTTTCAAGAGTTCTATTCTCCGAGAATGAGCAACGAGGGACGAAATGTTGAAAGATAACACTTTTAAAAACATCATTTGGATGGGCAGGAGATTAACTCGGTGAGGAGTTCAAAATAGGCCATTTGCTTGTCTTCTAGACAACGGAAGTTTCCAAGGTTTGACATAAAATTGCTGATTTTACCAATGAGTGTTCTCAGGTCAACACCAAACAGTTCGTTGGAAAGTAAAATAAATTTATTCATGATATTTCCGTTCTTATTGAGCCCGGGAGAGCTAGGAGTTGTTGGCACTTTATTAGTATTGAGGTTTTGTGGAGTAAAATGACTAGAGTAGGAAATTCCGGGGACAACAGAGGCACCCATTGAGATTGCATGAGAGATTTTTTTTGACTGCTCTCTTTTGAGGCTAGCTTCGTATAGAATTTGTTTTCTGCGTGCTTCATACGATTTGAAGAACTTGCATCCTCTAAAGTTGGCGGGGTGATTGTCGCCGCAGTTAACACAAACCGCCTTACTCCCATGCTCCCTTACAACAGGGCATTGACCCGGGTCATGTCGGTTGGTGCATTTGACACACTTGTAAGGGAAGGCACAGTTTTTGGCTAGGTGGCCGAATTGCTGGCATCTTCTGCATTGTAAGGCACCTCTGTTGCCTCTCGGTTTTTCCCAGTAAATTCTAGTATGGAACAGATATTTTAGTTTAATTAACTCACTCGCGCTCGATCCCGGAGAAAGACGTACTAAAAACAGGTTATAATTTATTTTTTCCTGTTTGGATTTCAAGGTTTCGAAGACTGAAACATCGGAAATATTTTTAAATTTTGCCTTTAATTCGTTGAGAATTTCTGAAGTAGGATAATCAGACGTGAGGCCTCTAAGGATGACATTGGTAGTCTTGTCTTCTCTTAGGGTGAAAGAGTACGCTTCAGCGTCTTCCGTATTCCTGAGAATATGCATCAACCCCCTATGTACTTGGCAATTATCTACATATAGTTTACTACTACTACCTCTGTTCACAATTTTGTAAGTAAATTTTATTGGACTATCTTTAAAGTCCGAAATAAGTTTTCTAATGTCTACATTTTTCATAATGATTGGTGGGCAGTACTTACCCGAATACAATTTGTCCTCTAAATTCGAAGCGTCAGTTGTTTTGGCTGTGGTTGTGTTATCAATGTGATTTCCCTCGGTGTCAGGAGCGTCATCGTTGATGGTTGGTTGTTGAAGTTGGTTAGTGATGTTGTTGGAGTTCTTGCGATTTTTGAGTGTAATCTTGACACCCAACGGAGCAAAGGAATTTTCACTCGCAGTATAGTCCATTTCATGACTTGGTGAAGCAAGCGGAGTAGTGTGTTTTTTTGGCGGCACTTGCCAACCAGTCGTCATTTCTTGCGCTTCTACATCAATTGATGGAAATATATTTGCGGATGATTGGGGCTCTTCGTGTGAGCCCGTTTCAATCGACTCTGAAGCAGGATGTGTCGTGTTTGAACAGCTGGGCGATTCGCCAAGATGTAGGAGCAGCTGGGCAGCAGCAAGCTTTTCCAGTTTTTTTTCGTACTGGGTCGTTTTTTTCTTGGCTTTAAAATCCGTCAAGTTATGCATTATCGCATTTTAATGTACCGGAACAGTGAAAGATGGTAAGAACACTGAATATTCCACGCTTCTGTGGGCAACAGCTATTGCAGTGTCTTCAGCCAAGAGCACGTGCAACAATTGTAATCCGAGGAAAAATCGGTTTAAATGTAACCATCCAGTTAAAAATTTTGGAAAATAACACTTTCTGGCAAATTTACTTTAATAAAATATAAGTATTTTTTTTTTTTTTAAGAAGTAGCACTTCAAAGTAAAAGGAGACGAGATTCTCAAAAAAAAAATTGTTTTGCTTGGAATTGCGTTCGGTCGCCCAGTTTATTTTTTTTTCAACAATATAACTTAAAATTTGGAAAAACAAGTGATTTTTAAATAATCTCTAAAGTTTTTGTACGAATTTTTATAATCTCGGCATCTGCATTTGTAGCCTGAACTTGGATCATAGAGGAAATATATTATCTAGAGTCCCGACCGGTACCCGTCCTACCTGAAGCACCCTCAAATTTTATTCGAGGTGAACTCTCAAATTCGAGGTGAACTCTCTCAAATTCGCTATCGGTGAATACATGTGAGTGGAAAAAAAAATGGGGTTTGGGCTAAAACATTGTATATACCTATATTTCTTATAGTACTCTTATGAAGAGGAACGATCGAAGCGACATCTGAGCGGCGTGGAGATGATTGAATTTGATTTCTTTTCTTTATACCCCTCAATAGATGGGAAGAGTTGAGAATGAGGGAAAATTCAACAATAATTAAAGAATAGAAAATAGAGAAGAACATATGCAAATGTATTAGGAGATCGAGGGAGACAATAGAAACAACCTTTTGACATTATATGTGTGTATGCATATTATACTTGAAGAGCAATGATTTTACGGTTATGCCATTGTATATATATTTGCTATAGTACTATTATGAGACGAAATTTTTACTAAAGAAAGAATGAGAAAAAAATTTCTTTAAGTTTCATAAGCATTAAAATGTTCGAGGGAGATAGCCAAAATACAAATGTCAAACCAAGAAGGAATAATATTTGTTTACATTTTTTTTGCTTTCACGTGTGACTGTAGAGGAGATGTGCTTGTGCATATGCATACATTTGTTTATAGCTATGTATACTTTAACGTTGTAGGTATTTTTAATTTAAAAGTTCTCGTTTGATTCTAAATTTTCAATTTTCAATTTTTGTGAAAAATGAAATGTTGCCATATACAAATACATATGTTTGTAGCTACGTATACTTTAACGTTGTAGGTATTTTGAATTTAATATTTCTCGTTTGATTCTAAATTTTCAATTTTTGTGAAAAATGAAATGTTGCCATATTTGACATATGATGCATTGAAGATTTTAAATATATTCAATTATTTTGTTGTTGTTATTATTGCGTATTATTTGTTATTTGTACGTATCAACTACAAATACAATCAAAATTGCATACATTTGAAGGTATTTAAAACTAGGTCGTTTTTTGTTTTTTTTTAACGGCTTAACAGGATGTACTGCATTGAATTTTTAATTTTCATATAAAAACATGTAAATAAATAAATATAATATAATATAAAACTATGTTAATTAACCTTACAAGTGTCAATGCCTAAATTGGAAAGGTATAAGCTTAATATATGAGGTAGCATGATGACATGGTCTCACAAATGGATATCTTATTAGAACTTATAGCCCATTTGACTCTAGTACATGAGAACTTACCAAGGAATTCGTAGATAGTTTGAGGTTTAGCTGCAAGTATTGACGCAATCAAAATTCATGGTTAAATTATAGACCAAACTGAAGATGTTTGACAGTGAAACAAAACACGAAACGTGCGTCAGTTGTTTAAACCAGTGTTGCCAAAAAGATAATAGCTTAAAAATAACCCTTTACTTTAAAAGGGACTCTTTTGTTTTCAAAAGGATTTTTTTCTTGATAAGCTATTCGTTAATAATTTTGATTGCGTCAATACTTGCAGCTAAACCTCAAACTATCTACGAATTCCTTGGTAAGTTCTCATGTACTAGAGTCAAATGGGCTATAAGTTCTATTAAGATATCCATTTTTGAGACCATGTCATCATGATACCTCATATATTAAGCTTATACCTTTCCAATTTAGGCATTGACACTTATAAGGTTAATTAACATAGTTTTATATTATATTATATTTATTTATTTACATGTTTTTATATGAAAATTAAAAATTCAATGCAGTACATCCTGTTAAGCCGTTAAAAAAAAAACAAAAAACGACCTAGTTTTAAATACCTTCAAATGTATGCAATTTTGATTGTATTTGTAGTTGATACGTACAAATAACAAATAATACGCAATAATAACAACAACAAAATAATTGAATATATTTAAAATCTTCAATGCATCATATGCCAAATATGGCAACATTTCATTTTTCACAAAAATTGAAAATTTAAAATCAAACGAGAATTATTAAATTCAAAATACAACGTTAAAGTATACATAGGTACAAACATATGTATGTATATACATATCTCCTCTGCATTGCCACGTTGCTACGGTAAATTTTTACCGCAACAAAAACCAGCCTTTGGCTGTTTTATTTTTCCTTAGTTGTGGCTGCAAAATATCGGCAAAGTTGAGGGCAACCATGGTCTCATCAGCCACAGGTGTACCTAGCCTTTATTTTGCAAAAGCAACAAAGCAGGTGATCGAGTTCGAGAACGGGAACGAGTTCTTTCGACAAGGTCGCAAATGCCGGCGGATGAGCCGAAGAAGTATGAGGTCAGGCGGACCCTTACTTAAGCAACAACAACTACAGATTTTATTGTAACATTTTAACTTTTAACGTAGATTTATTAAATTAATATTTGATTGTTTATGTATGTACAAAATGGGTTTTTAACGCCGCGTTTTAAAGTAGCTTAATTTAACATTTGGTACGAAATTCACACCTCGAACCTCGCGCATAATTAATAGTAATAGGAAAATGCCTAGTTTAGACTTCTTCTCGATTTTTGTTTTTCTTTGAACTTTCTCGAAAAATAGCAATAGTTGGGAAGGGGTCTTAACTCGGCCATTATGTTTCGGCAAGTTTTGGAAACTCATCCAACAACTTGTCGAAACCATGTTTGTGTGTATGAAAGCAAAGTTTCGCTGAGAGTCAACAACGGTGGCTTTCCTGATGAGCGTAAAGCTTCCAAGAAGCCGCGATACCGTGACCGACAATCACGAAAACGGATGCTTGTGTTGAATGAATGTGTGTGTGACTGGAATGGTCGAGGGAGGAAAAATTAGTTGGGAATTGGCTTGGAAGGCACTCTTGTTAAGAGCCTAACAAGCAAGAAGTTTAAAAAGAAAAAGTTCGAGGAATTTTTGTTTGAGGAAAAGGAAAAATCGAGGAGAAGGATAAAAGGTCAGGAAATCGAAAATTAAAAAGGAAAATTGAAGATTTGAGGATCGAGGTGTGAGGATCGGGGAAAAAAAGAGGAAATTAGGAAGGGAGACAAAGGAAAAGATAAGTAGTGTATTTCTTTTGTTTACTTGTTCTGTTCGTCTATATATATGCATATATATTTCGATCGCGTTCGGTGTTAAGAGCCCATTTTCTTTTGTCATTTGCTTTTTTTATTATTTCATTTCATTTGTAATTTTAACTTTTAAATTGAAAACATTTTGGGTTTTAGTCCAGGGATCTTCAATCCCACGGTTTCCCAAAGAAATAAATATTACATTTAAAACCAAACGTGCGTTGTGTCTTTGTTTACTATCGTTTCACTTATCATAAAGAGTTTTGGAATTTTCTTTTTCGGTTTAAAAAAAAATTCCTGGCGCCCATTTTTATTGCAACGTACCCCACTGTAGATACTTGCAATAACTTATTTCCAAATTGTAACAATTTGATTGATTTAGAAATCAATCAAGATTGTTATAATTTATAAACAAATTCTTCCAAAAGAACCCAGCCCAGCTGAGCAGCCGCGGTTACAGCTTCGTCAACGAGCTGTATTGTTGCACTTTTTTTTTGTTCTCTTCTTTGTGTCGCATTCGTACTCGGTTGAGTGCGAGTTGATAAGTTCGGCGTTACGCAGCCGCCGTCGTCGATTTAGTTTGTTTTATTGATTTGTTTTGATAATCAATAATAATTCAATAATTTAAATACCTTCCCTCGCGAGTGAGAAAATGTGTAACAAATTGGCGCCCAACGTGGGGCCAAAGAAATTGGAAGAATTTTCGTGGTTATTCGTATCGTGTTTTTATTTATTGTTTAATTTTAAATAGAACAATTAATTCCTGTTTTTTTAATAGGTGTTTTTTTCGAGGTGTTTCATTTGAGGTGTTTTGGTTGCTGCTAGAAAAATCGATCGAGGGATTTGGCGAAAAGTTTTTTTGTTTGTGAAAAATTTCATCGAGGGAGTTTACAAGTGAAAAAAAAATCGCAAGTATATTTTTTTTGTGATTGTGTGTTTTGAACTCGTTTTTTTCAATTTTGTATTTGCACTGCGTGTTATTAGTCAGATTTATTCTTCTTTTTTTGAGCATTTATATTTAAATAATAATTTATTTCGGTCGACATTTTGTCTTCTTATTTTTTTTGTTGTTCTCTTTTTTTTTTGTGTGAGAGAGAGTTTTATCTCTAGCGACTTCCAATATTCGAGTGACTTATTTATTCTTGCGTGATAGTTTTATTGCGAGTGTGTTTTATATTTTTTTGAGTGATAGTTGATTTTTAAATTTTCAAAGAATTGAGTATAGTTAGTTCGAGTTGGTGTGACCATCTCAATTTTTTTGATTACTTTTAGAATAATTTGTTAGGAAATAATTTTGTTTGTTTTATTTAAAAATATATGTTTTTTTAATAACAATAAATTAATTTACGAATTAGAATTTTAGTTCGGGGTTACAAAGTAGATTTTTTTTATATATTTTTTTTTTTGTAAATAATTTTTTTTTAAAAAATAATTTTTTTTGTAAAGTTTTTTTTGTAAATTAAAATGAATATTGGTAGGTTAGCGCAGGACGAACTGGCCTACGAGATGAAGGTCAGGGGATTGAAAGTAGGGACCGTTGAGGAAATGCGAAAGGCATTGAGGTCATCGAGGTTACTCGTTAAGAGGAACTCGATGGAAGTTAGCTTAGTTTACCCCTTCACTTATGAAGAGGATGTCGAGGCAATAGAAGCCAAGATTGAGGAGATTAGGGTCCTTCTTAAAGTACCTCCGAGGAATCCAAAGTCATCGGAGTTCATTAAGATAGTGACAAAGATTGAGTGGTGTATAGGCAGGTTAGCTAGGACACCTTGTGAGGCCGAAGATGAAGAAGATGAAGTTAGTTCACTTCGGAACAAGGTTTTATGTTTATTAGGAGATCTCTGATAGTGAGAATAGCGATAGGGAAGAAGAAGTGGAAAAGGAAAAGACTCCACTTAAGGTTCAAACCCAACTTCAGACACAAGTTGGTCAGACCATAGGTGTTGGTTTGCGGTCTGCGTTAGGGCCTACTACAGAGACGTTGGCTGAACCAAGGGTGGGTGTCAGTAGTCCTGCAGTAGGAAACATTTCTGTTAGGGTTCCGTCAGAACGTAGGCTGGATAGGGTCGATGGGTTTTCTGAACGAGTGGTCGTTCAGCAAAAACACATTGAACGTATAGGGAAGTGGGGGGTGAAGTTTACTGGTGACTCAGGTGGAGCATCAGTAAATTCATTCCTAGAAAGAGTGGAGGAACTTCGTTTGGCTAACGATGTTCCTGAAAACCACCTTTTTAAATCCGCTTCGGAGCTTTTGGCTGGTAGGGCACTTATATGGTTTAGGACGGTTAGGGAAGACTTAGAGGATTGGCAGGAACTCGTCAAGGAACTCAAAGCGGAGTTCCTTCCTGCGAATTACGATGATCTCTTGTTGGAGGAGATTAATCGGCGTTCACAGGGAAAGGAGGAAACTTTCGGCGCGTATCTGACCACGATGAGGACATTGTTTCGAAGATTGTCGGAACCTTTGTTAGAGGGAAGGATGCTTTCGATATTGAGGAAAAATGTAGATCCTTTTTATCAGGTTCAGATAGCTAGTGCCAAACCAAAGACGGTTAAGGAACTTGCTATCTTAGGTAGGGAATTAGACACCCTTAAGGTGAATGTTGATAGTTTTACCCCACCTTCTAGAAGCAAACATTTGTTGGAACCGGAGTGCGGTTATCAACCTAGTTCGTCTGGACAACACCGAGTAGCGGCTGTTGCTCCAGTTTCTGAGAATCCATTTAGGCAGTCAGTTAGGTGTTACAATTGTAACAAGGAAGGGCATATCGCTTCGAGATGTAACGTTCAGAAACGTTGCTTCGGTTGTGGAGCTGTAGGAGTATATCGTAGGGACTGTAGGTGTTCGGGAAATGGGGATCGGGTCCTTGTGTCAGCAGGACAAGGAGTCCGTCGGCGTTAGAAAGATCGTCTGCTGACGATCAGCGTGTAGGAGTTCATCTGAGTTTCACGTTAGCGGCAAATGGTAGGGACACTAGACCATATTTAGGAGTTAGGGTTTATGGAATCAAGTTTTTAGGACTTCTTGATTCAGGAGCCTCTCGTACCATTGTGGGTGGTGACGGGTGGAAAATTTTTAAAGAGTTAGGGCTTAGGTTAGGAAAGAGTAGTGTTGGGTCAGTAGAGTTAGCAGATGGAGCAGGTGTAGGTGTAGCTGGGTCTGTTTCTCTACCAGTGGAAGTTGAGAACAAATCCTTTTTGATAGAATGTCTTGTCATTCCGAATCTTCCACCCCAGTTGATCTTGGGTGCCGATTTTTGGGCACTATCGGGCATAGTCCCGGATTTGAGATCGGGGGTGTGGAAGTTTTCGAACCAAGAGAGATTGGCTTCGATCACAGACATGGTAGCGATTAGGGAAAAATCGGATTTGAACGATTTTGAAAATAGGGAATTAGAACTAGTGTTAGGAGAACTTTTTAAAACAATGACCGAAGGTTTAGGGTGCACCAACTTAGTTGAGCACAAGATTAGGACGTCTGCAGAACCGATAAAACAACGATATTACCCTGTTTCGCCAGCGATTCAGAAACATATCGATCAGGAGCTCCAGGAGATGTTGGAAGCTGGAGTGATCGAGAAGTCGAAGAGTCCTTGGGCATCGCCGATTCTTCTGGTTAAGAAGAAAGATGGCAGTTATCGGTTCTGTGTTGACTATAGGAAATTGAATGAGGTTACTGATAGGGATGCTTATCCACTACCCTTTATTTCGGCGATTTTAGACAAGCTTCGAAACGCGAAGTACTTGTCTTCTTTAGACATTAAGTCTGCTTATTGGCAGATTCCAATGGAAAAAGAATCGCGAAAGTACACAGCCTTTACCGTGCCAGGGCGTGGCCTGTTTCAATTTTGCAGGATGCCATTCGGCTTGCACAATTCCCCGGCAACTTGGCAAAGGTTTATTGACGACGTTTTAGGTCCTGACTTAGAACCGTTCGTCTTTGTGTACTTGGATGACATTATCATCGTCACCGATTCTTTCGATAGGCACCTAGAAATTTTAAAAGAAGTTTTTAAAAGGTTAGGAGATGCAGGTTTAAAAGTAGGTAGGGAAAAGTGTAATTTTTGTAGGCCTTCTTTAAAATTTCTAGGTTATGTAGTTGATAGGAACGGGCTTCATGTTGACCCGGAAAAAGTGGAAAGCATGATTAGGATTCCTGCACCGAAAAATGTGAAGGAAATTAGGAGTTTTGTAGGGACAATTTCGTGGTACCGTAGGTTTGTACCGAATTTTGCAATTTTAGTTAGGCCACTTACCGATCTCCTAAAGAAAGGTAAGAAATTTGAGTGGACCCAAGAATGTGAGGAGAGTTTTAGGAAAGCCAAAGAGTGTTTGGTTACGGCACCGATTCTAACATGTCCGGATTTTTCAAGGCCGTTTGTTGTGCAAACAGATGCGTCGGACTATGGCATCGGGGCCGTATTATCTCAGGAGTTTGAGGATGGCGAAAAAGCCATATGTTATTTAAGTCGGTCATTGAATAGGAATGAAAGGAACTATTCTACGACCGAAAAGGAATGTTTAGCGGTCCTTTGGGCGATCGAAAAGTTGCGGCCGTATCTCGAAGGTGTTCGATTTACAGTCGTAACTGATCATCACTCTTTGGTCGGGCTAAACAACCTTAAGGACCCGCAGGGTAGATTAGCTCGTTGGGCCATTCGGCTCCAGCAGTTTGATTTCAAAATCATTCACAGAAAGGGCAAAGAACATGTCGTTCCTGATATGTTGTCGCGAGGAGTTCCAGAAGTAGCTGGTGTCTCTGAGGCGGATTCGGACCCTTGGGTGATTAAAATGAAATCACAGGTAGAAAAGAGCCCGTTAGAATACCCATCTTGGAGAGTGGAGAATGGGCGGCTCTATAAACATGTTAGGTTGAACCATATAGTCGTTCATGATAATGGTGAGGAGTGGAAGTTAGTGTTAAGAAAAAATGATAGGACTAGAATTCTTAACGAGTGCCATGATGCTCCGTTGTCAGGACACATGGGCGTTAAGAAAACTTTTGCTAGGATAGCAGGAAAATATTACTGGCGCAAAATGAGGAGTGATATTAAGAGGTATGTTAGGGCTTGTAAAATTTGCCAAAGTGTGAAGCCGGTGAACGAAAAACCAGCTGGTCTAATGACCGAAAGAGTAGGAAATTCCCAACCGTGGGAAATGATTTGCGTGGACTTGGTGGGTCAGTTACCTAAATCGTCGCGAGGATTCGTATATATTTTAACGGTCGTCGACTATTTCACTAAATTCCCTTTGTTGTTCGCGTTACGGTCCGCAACGGCGAAAGCGGTATGTCGGGAATTGGAAGAAAACGTGTTTCTTCTATTCGGGATTCCAAAGTGGATCGTCTGTGACAACGGTCCCCAGTTCCGTGGCAAGGAACTGAAAACGCTTAGCGAAGCGTACGGGTCACAACTTCGGTTTACGGCGAATTATCATCCGCAAGCGAATACGGCGGAACGGACCCAAATAATAAAGACTACGCTCCGGGCGTATGTTTCGGAAAACCAGCGGAGTTGGGATTCGCAACTGGCAAAAGTGGCCTGTGCAATCCGAACTTCGCAACATGAGGTTTTAGGTGTGTCGCCATACTTCGCAAATTTCGGTAGGAACATGGTAACTAGTGGCCATGAAGTAGGAATTAGGGATAGCGATAGGGACCAGGATAGAACGGAAATTGAAAGGCAGTTTCGGAAACTGAGAGTGGACATAGCCAGGAAGTTGGAAGCAGCGGGAAAGAAGGCTGCTAAGACTTATAATTTACGTAGGAGGGACGCGCAATATCACACGGGTGATCTCGTTTGGCGTAGGAACTTCGCGCTGTCCGATGCAGCAAATTATTTCGCGGCGAAGTTGGCGACCAAATTTGTAGGACCTTTCCAGGTCAGCAAGAAAGTGTCACCTTGGACATATCTTTTGGTAGATGATCGCGGTAAGGAGCGAGGAACGTGGCATGTTAAAGATTTAAAACCGTTTGTTAATGTTTGAGTGAAGTCCCTTTTTAGTTGAATTTTTTTTATTGTTCAATGTCATTTTTGTTTAATTTTAATGTGCCACACTAATGGTTTTTTTTTCTTTTTTTTTCTTTTATATGTAATGATGGTAATCCTTTGTTGTTGTTGTCTACCCCTGGCTGAGCCTTAAGAAATGGTTTGCTTTTCTTGAAAAGTAAACACATTTCTTGGGAGGTAAGGGTGGGATTTTTTTTTACGGTAAATTTTTACCGCAACAAAAACCAGCCTTTGGCTGTTTTATTTTTCCTTAGTTGTGGCTGCAAAATATCGGCAAAGTTGAGGGCAACCATGGTCTCATCAGCCACAGGTGTACCTAGCCTTTATTTTGCAAAAGCAACAAAGCAGGTGATCGAGTTCGAGAACGGGAACGAGTTCTTTCGACAAGGTCGAAAATGCCGGCGGATGAGCCGAAGAAGTATGAGATCAGGCGGACCCTTACTTAAGCAACAACAACTACAGATTTTATTGCAACATTTTAACTTTTAACGTAGATTCATTAAATTAATATTTGATTGTTTATGTATGTACAAAATGGGTTTTTAACGCCGCGTTTTAAAGTAGATTAATTTAACATTTGGTACGAAATTCACACCTCGAACCTCGCGCATAATTAATATTAATAGGAAAATGCCTAGTTTAGACTTCTTCTCGATTTTTGTTTTTCTTTGAACTTTCTCGAAAAATAGCAATAGTTGGGAAGGGGTCTTAACTCGGCCATTATGTTTCGGCAAGTTTTGGAAACTCATCCAACAACTTGTCGAAACCGTGTTTGTGTGTATGAAAGCAAAGTTTCGCTGAGAGTCAACAACGGTGGCTTTCCTGATGAGCGTAAAGCTTCCAAGAAGCCGCGATACCGTGACCGACAATCACGAAAACGGATGCTTGTGTTGAATGAATGTGTGTGTGACTGGAATGGTCGAGGGAGGAAAAATTAGTTGGGAATTGGCTTGGAAGGCACTCTTGTTAAGAGCCTAACAAGCAAGAAGTTTAAAAAGAAAAAGTTCGAGGAATTTTTGTTTAAGGAAAAGGAAAAATCGAGGAGAAGGATAAAAGGTCAGGAAATCGAAAATTAAAAAGGAAAATTGAAGATTTGAGGATCGAGGTGTGAGGATCGGGGAAAAAAAGAGGAAATTAGGAAGGGAGACAAAGGAAAAGATAAGTAGTATATTTCTTTTGTTTACTTGTTCTGTTCGTCTATATATATGCATATATATTTCGATCGCGTTCGGTGTTAAGAGCCCATTTTCTTTTGTCATTTGCTTTTTTTATTATTTCATTTCATTTGTAATTTTAACTTTTAAATTGAAAACATTTTGGGTTTTAGTCCAGGGATCTTCAATCCCACGGTTTCCCAAAGAAATAAATATTACATTTAAAACCAAACGTGCGTTGTGTCTTTGTTTACTATCGTTTCACTTATCATAAAGAGTTTTGGAATTTTCTTTTTCGGTTTAAAAAAAAATTCCTGGCGCCCATTTTTATTGCAACGTACCCCACTGTAGGTACTTGCAATAACTTATTTCCAAATTGTAACAATTTGATTGATTTAGAAATCAATCAACATTGTTATAATTTATAAACAAATTCTTCCAAAAGAACCCAGCCCAGCTGAGCAGCCGCGGTTACAGCTTCGTCAACGAGCTGTATTGTTGCACTTGTTTTTTGTTCTCTTCTTTGTGTCGCATTCGTACTCGGTTGAGTGCGAGTTGATAAGTTCGGCGTTACGCAGCCGCCGTCGTCGATTTAGTTTGTTTTATTGATTTGTTTTGATAATCAATAATAATTCAATAATTTAAATACCTTCCCTCGCGAGTGAGAAAAAGTGTAACAACGTGGAAGCAAAAAAATGTAAACAAAAATTATTCCTTCTTGGTTTGACATTTGTAATTTGGCTATCTCCCTCGAACATATTAATGCTTATGAAACTTAAACAAATTTACTTTTTTCATTCTTTCTTTAGTAATTTTCTCCTCATTATTAATTCCCTACCAAATATTTTGATACACGCAGCGCCCTCAAGGCGTTGTGGAGATGAAATAAAAAAAATTCGTCTCATAATAGTACTATAGTCATTGACATACTATACATGGACTGCTAGTGGTGTGAATTTTCCATACAAAATTTGAATAAAAATGGTTCCACTTCAAATTAGCTACACTAGCCCTTTCAGTCAGGCACAGTGGCAAAAAAGTTATGAAATATTTAGCGACATCTGTTTTTATTTAGTTGAGATAAGCTTTTTCTGACATAGAAAGTATTGACATCTAGTATAATTTTTTGAAGACAAACGATGCCATGTTTTTTTTTTATGTTATTGACAAATTTTGACAGTTCGTGCAAAATGAAGCAGAAGCTGGCTGTGCGCTGTGAGTATTTTGTTTAATTTATGTATATTTATCAAAATAAAACATTTTAAATTTCCATTCACAGTGAATACTTCAAATCGGAACGCCGGGTATAGGTATCTCTGCGAAACTACCAGTCGAGTCTAATTAAACCGAAACCCTCGCCTCACTCAACAAAAGAGTATCTTTTACCTTAAAACATTTGTTTATCTTTTAGCCACAAAGCTTTACATATGTACATATATAGGTTTGTGCGCCGCCTGCGCAGCTCAGACGTAAACGCAGAGGAGTGTAGTCGAGCATAAATATCACCGTCGTGATACAAGATGATACAAGTTGAAATGCCTGAGCTACTGTTGGACAGTTTACTGCCACCGGTTCCAAGAATTATCTATGACAGTGTTGTTAAGTAAGTTCTTTTTGTTTTCTCAAAGAGTCTTCTTTTTAAATGACTTTATTGTTTGTCTCCCAGATATTCAGATATTCAAAAATTCGTTTCAACTTTAGAAGATCGTAAAGTTGTTCGAGAAAATACACCCGAGGGTATGCTGCCACAACACGATGAAGTAGGTCCATCTCTTAAAAACGTAAGCAGACAGTCTTTAAGTTCTTATGTGATGTATGATTCTAAAAAAATATAATTTTTCAGCTCTTTCGTCGCTTGATCTCAGAAGGACTTAACGAGCAAATCGAAATGCAACTCCTCGAAATGAAAGCCTACATTCTCAAAGTAAAGCATAAGCATTCGGAGCTCAAAGAACAATCTCAAAATGGGCGAATTCGTCTGGATTGAGAGGATATACTTTGCCATGATTATCCTCTAATTGATAAATCTTCAAAACTAGATCCCAGAAAGAAAGGTCGTCAAGATGGTGATCTGAACTCGAACTTAGAATGGCAGCATATTTTCAACGATGGACATTCCACTGCAGCATCACCTTCTGGCGATTTGAATGTTTCACCAGTTCAGGCAGGAAGTCCTTCTTCGGTTGGGCAGATTCCCCCGACTGCAGCAGCTTCTCTTGGCGAATATACCATTCCGGAACGAAATCTTTGGACTGGCAAGAAGTTGTGTTATTGTTACAGAATTTTTGAATTATAATTTTTAATGAATTGTTTTAGAGCGCCCATCAGAGTGCCGCTTCGACGTAGATAAGTTGCGAAATAAAATCAAAGGCCGATACAATGCCACACAAAGTTATCATTATCAACGCAGCCATTTGTCGTACCCCTCTGGTTGGCGCATGAATGGAACGATAATAGCCCATTTGTACGAGCACCGTGGTTCGGTAATCAAGATGACCTCGTTGAAGCCCCATGGAGCTATATTTGCCAGTGGCAGTATAGATGGAACCGTTCGAGTGTGGGATTGTAACAAACTTTACGGCCATCATGGCATACATAAATCCAGGCAAGTCCATGTTGCCAACACGCCGATATACTCGCTTGCCGCTCGCGATGGTGGTCAGTCTTTGGCAGTGGGGGGAAAGGATGGAAGCTTGTCGATTATGAGAATCGATAGGAATTCGTCAAAGATGGCTCTGCAACATGCGATTCACACGGATGAAAAGTAAGTTGAGATAAAACGTGTCACAAATATAAGAAGAACTAATAAAATGTTGTTGCCTTGTAGCGAGCACAACGATGCAAACCTATGAACAGTCATCGCCAAGTGTTATCATCTATGCGACTCTGTATGGAGCGATTGTCGCTTGGGATACTCGCATGCAAAACAGTGCTTGGCGTTTGCAGAACGAGCTGCGTCATGGTGTAATAACAGCAATCTGTGATGATCCCACTGGGTCATGGCTAGCAGTGGGTACTTCTGGTGGCAAGCACATTTGCTGGGATTTGAGATTCCAACTGCCAATTGCAGAAATAAAGCATCCGTCTGACTCTTGGATCAGAAAAGTTGCATGCCATCCAACGGAGCCTTCATGTTTGATATCAGCCACACAGTCGAATAATGAAGTGTCGATTTGGAACATTAAAACTGGTCACAGACAGACGGTCCTTTGGGCAAGTAATGCACCAGTTTTGTCCAATACGAGTTTGGTAAGAAGAATACTTTTTTTGAAGTTGTCCAAGTTCAGTGTTGATTTCTTTGTTTTGTTTTTCAATTTAGAATGATCCTTCAACGAGTTGTGGGATATTGGCTGGAGTTGTGGACAAATCACCGTTTGTTTTGACTGGAAGTTCTGATCAAAGAATTCGTTATTGGGATTTGATGTCGCCGAAAAATTCAGCATTAATTGTTCCATCGGCCAAGGATAATTTAGCTGATGTTTCATTTACCTATAGGTAATGTATTTAATTTAGAAATATGCTAGCAATACTGTTTATTATTATTTGTTTTATTTATAAAGTTCCCGCCTAACCGATGGAAGTCAAGTTATAGAGGAAAACATAATTTCTCTAGTGACGACTGATTTGGGATCTCTGCGAGCTTCAACTGATGAAACACCACGATCTGGACCAGAAATGCCTTCGCATAGTCATCATGATGCAATAACAGATTTATTGATGTGCAAAAATGATAAACAACAAATATTCATTGTATCGGCTGCACGAGATGGAGTTATTAAGTTGTGGAAGTAATTGGATTTTATTTTTTGGGAATGTTTGTTTTGCAATGAGTTTACATTATTTTATGTATCTTATTGTATTAGAATGATAATGTCAATGACTATAGTAAACATTGACATACTATACATGGACTGCTAGTAGCCAACTTCACGCTGGTTCCACTTTTAACGGACAAAACACTAGCGCAAAGAGGACTATGCGGAAAAATTGTGTAACATTTATGACACTTGACATTGGAGCTTCTTTCTTTTTTTCTAACAAAACCACGATCTGGACCAGAAATGCCTTCGCATAGTCATCATGATGCAATAACAGATTTATTGATGTGCAAAAATGATAAACAACAAATATTCATTGTATCGGCTGCACGAGATGGAGTTATTAAGTTGTGGAAGTAATTGGATTTTATTTTTTGGGAATGTTTGTTTTGCAATGAGTTTACATTATTTTATGTATCTTATTGTATTAGAATGATAATGTCAATGACTATAGTAAACATTGACATACTATACATGGACTGCTAGTAGCCAACTTCACGATGGTTCCACTTTTAACGGACAAAACACTAGCGCAAAGAGGACTATGCGGAAAAATTGTGTAACATTTATGACACTTGACATTGGAGCTTCTTTCTTTTTTTCTAACATGTTTGTTTATTTTGTAGGATCATCGTTGAAGGATCATTCTAAATTGAAAAACAAAACAAAGAAATCAACACTGAACTTGGACAACTTCAAAAAAAGTATTCTTCTTACCAAACTCGTATTGGACAAAACTGGTGCATTACTTGCCCAAAGGACCGTCTGTCTGTGACCAGTTTCAATGTTCCAAATCGACACTTCATTATTCGACTGTGTGGCTGATATCAAACATGAAGGCTCCGTTGGATGGCATGCAACTTTTCTGATCCAAGAGTCAGACGGATGCTTTATTTCTGCAATTGGCAGTTGGAATCTCAAATCCCAGCAAATGTGCTTGCCACCAGAAGTACCCACTGCTAGCCATGACCCAGTGGGATCATCACAGATTGCTGTTATTACACCATGACGCAGCTCGTTCTGCAAACGCCAAGCACTGTTTTGCATGCGAGTATCCCAAGCGACAATCGCTCCATACAGAGTCGCATAGATGATAACACTTGGCGATGACTGTTCATAGGTTTGCATCGTTGTGCTCGCTACAAGGCAACAACATTTTATTAGTTCTTCTTATATTTGTGACACGTTTTATCTCAACTTACTTTTCATCCGTGTGAATCGCATGTTGCAGAGCCATCTTTGACGAATTCCTATCGATTCTCATAATCGACAAGCTTCCATCCTTTCCCCCCACTGCCAAAGGCTGACCACCATCGCGAGCGGCAAGCGAGTATATCGGCGTGTTGGCAACATGGACTTGCCTGGATTTATGTATGCCATGATGGCCGTAAAGTTTGTTACAATCCCACACTCGAACGGTTCCATCTATACTGCCACTGGCAAATATAGCTCCATGGGGCTTCAACGAGGTCATCTTGATTACCGAACCACGGTGCTCGTACAAATGGGCTATTATCGTTCCATTCATGCGCCAACCAGAGGGGTACGACAAATGGCTGCGTTGATAATGATAACTTTGTGTGGCATTGTATCGGCCTTTGATTTTATTTCGCAACTTATCTACGTCGAAGCGGCACTCTGATGGGCGCTCTAAAACAATTCATTAAAAATTATAATTCAAAAATTCTGTAACAATAACACAACTTCTTGCCAGTCCAAAGATTTCGTTCCGGAATGGTATATTCGCCAAGAGAAGCTGCTGCAGTCGGGGGAATCTGCCCAACCGAAGAAGGACTTCCTGCCTGAACTGGTGAAACATTCAAATCGCCAGAAGGTGATGCTGCAGTGGAATGTCCATCGTTGAAAATATGCTGCCATTCTAAGTTCGAGTTCAGATCACCATCTTGACGACCTTTCTTTCTGGGATCTAGTTTTGAAGATTTATCAATTAGAGGATAATCATGGCAAAGTATATCCTCTCAATCTAGACGAATTCGCCCATTTTGAGATTGTTCTTTGAGCTCCGAATGCTTATGCTTTACTTTGAGAATGTAGGCTTTCATTTCGAGGAGTTGCATTTCGATTTGCTCGTTAAGTCCTTCTGAGATCAAGCGACGAAAGAGCTGAAAAATTATATTTTTTTAGAATCATACATCACATAAGAACTTAAAGACTGTCTGCTTACGTTTTTAAGAGATGGACCTACTTCATCGTGTTGTGGCAGCATACCCTCGGGTGTATTTTCTCGAACAACTTTACGATCTTCTAAAGTTGAAACGAATTTTTGAATATCTGAATATCTGGGAGACAAACAATAAAGTCATTTAAAAAGAAGACTCTTTGAGAAAACAAAAAGAACTTACTTAACAACACTGTCATAGATAATTCTTGGAACCGGTGGCAGTAAACTGTCCAACAGTAGCTCAGGCATTTCAACTTGTATCATCTTGTATCACGACGGTGATATTTATGCTCGACTACACTCCTCTGCGTTTACGTCTGAGCTGCGCAGGCGGCGCACAAACCTATATATGTACATATGTAAAGCTTTGTGGCTAAAAGATAAACAAATGTTTTAAGGTAAAAGATACTCTTTTGTTGAGTGAGGCGAGGGTTTCGGTTTAATTAGCCTCGACTGGTAGTTTCGCAGAGATACCTATACCCGGCGTTCCGATTTGAAGTATTCACTGTGAATGGAAATTTAAAATGTTTTATTTTGATAAATATACATAAATTAAACAAAATACTCACAGCGCACAGCCAGCTTCTGCTTCATTTTGCACGAACTGTCAAAATTTGTCAATAACATAAAAAAAAAAACATGGCATCGTTTGTCTTCAAAAAATTATACTAGATGTCAATACTTTCTATGTCAGAAAAAGCTTATCTCAACTAAATAAAAACAGATGTCGCTAAATATTTCATAACTTTTTTGCCACTGTGCCTGAAAGGGCTAGTGTAGCTAATTTGAAGTGGAACCATTTTTATTCAAATTTTGTATGGAAAATTCACACCACTAGCAGTCCATGTATAGTATGTCAATGATAGTGCTAAAATAGAAACTTCTGGAATTTTTGTGACCTGTCAAAAATGACAATCAATTGTCAAAACAAAACAATGGATTTCGGATTTGAAGAGTAAGTTTTTGTTAATTGTTTTGATATTTAATATAATTTGATATTTTTCAGACCTTATAATGAAGAAAGTATATTCAGTTCATTGAATAAAAAGTAAGTCAAATTGCAGTGAAGGAGGTGCAACAATAATCGATTTATTTTATAGTCTGTGTTTTCATTTTAGATACTGCCAATAATATACCATAATGCAGGAAGAAATTTCCCTGAAGAAATCTGGAAGACAAAGCAAACAAGGCGCTGATTTGCAGGCAAGCTTTTATATATTATATTTCTCTTAAGAAAATATAATCAGTTTTTAACGACAGATACTGCCCATTGTGTTTGTATGTACATCTCAACGGCATAGCTCCCGTAGGCGTTGACGGTGGAGGTGTCACCATCTCTACCAATAGTCAAACGCATTCAATGCAACAAAACCAGCAGCAACAACACCACCAAGTCAATGATGCAAGTGGAAGCTTTGCCATGCAATATTCGACCGCTAACGCCCTTCTCCCAGCAGCTGAGTGTTGGTGTTGGAACGACATACATAATAGCAGCAACTGCCAACTCGGCCTATTCATCAGCTGCCAAGAAATAAAATGCAAGCGGCTCAACAAGAAACGACGCAAAAGCGCGCGGAGATCAATTATGTAAGTACGAATCGAGACATTTATATCGTAGTCTTCATCTTCTAGGTGTAAAGAGTACTACCAATCGGTAGTTCTGCAAGAGAAGCAAGAAAAACAAGACAACAATCGCAGGAAGACTCCAAAAAATTTCCAACCTTGACTGTAAATTAAGTGAATTCAAATATTAAATCTAAAACTAATCCATTCATTTTGCTCCTAAGGATCGCACTGGCTTGACGGTAGCAATCATTCGGAGGCAAATGGGCTGCCCCGACAAGAATCCCCAAAAGGCCAAACAGATTCAAATCCGTCCCTCGGCAGCTACTGACGATGTCGGCGAGTTGAATCCATCGATTTTCACACAGAAAATCAACATCAAAAACAGTAAGTCAGCTTCCATTCTACCTGCCAACCGAGGAAGAGGAACGGCGAATGATCGATTTCGAACAACAGGCGACCGTGCCTGCAGCAACATCGACTCCATCAAACACGAGTCTATCGAGGCAGACATCACTGACCGAGCAACCACGTTGTGTTAAGAGTCCCACCAACGCCATTCTAGACGTGTTGGATTCTTCGTTTGTACTAAATCAACGCAACGATTCAACGGAATTCGGCGAAGAAGTTCAAGTTCAACGAGAGAAACCAAAGTAAATAACAGAAAAATCTAATTGGAAATTCCTATTCTATGTTGTTTCTCAAATTTTTTTTTATAGATTCATCACTTGGGGAAAGTCCAATAAAGTAACAATCAAATTGAACTTTACACCTGAAGAAGGACTCAAACCAGGCGATGATGTTACTCTTGGTTTCTTGGTGCAATATACTTATGTGAATACAGTCACAAACATGCCCGAAAAGAAAAAAACACGCATTATCATCGAAAGTTGTTGTAAAAAAGCCTAGATTTATTTCTATATCTAGAAAATAATCTTTTTTGGAACGACTCAACAGCAGTATCAGCAACTGCAGAATAGTCAGGCAATTCAGGTTAGTAAATTAACTTACGAGTGATCCAAACAGGAATATTTAAAATTATATGATTCTTTAGGGCTTCCCGCTGCCGCTGAGGCTGACACCGCCTGCATAGAAGAGGTAGCTGATACGAATTCCGGCTTAGAAGGAACTTGTTGGGACAATATATAACCTCCTAAATGACGGGAGTCGCAAATCATTAGTAAGTCTTTTTAAAAAATGAATTATAAATAAATTAAATATAAAATAATCTCAGCAGTTTGTATGCACTATTTTAGAATTCCCTGCAATTTTAAGAAACTTAAAGACTGACGAAATAGAATCTGAATTCCACGAATTCATAATTCCTATTGAATCTTGGCTTCCTTCTTGGAGAATTCCACATCTTTTGTTGCAACTATCTCCTTGGTTTCTTTTTTTATCTGAGGATTAAATTAAGTACAAATTCATTATATATTTTTATTTAAATAAATTGATATTTTCGATTTAAATTGTTTTACCTTCATTTGCATTACTGGGAATGAATTTTGTTTTGTTTACATTTTGTTAATCTGTCAAAACTGGGCTTAACTTAAATTGGGCCACGTTTGCATTGCAGTTCTATGGTGCGCCTATACTTTTTGCATGATTTTTTCTGTTTTTAGCGAAACTTTTCATAAAAATCATAGAATTTGTTTGCCAAAAGCAGTCAAATATTATTTTTAGTACAGTTTTCACTGAAAGGAAGTTGCAAAATTCATTTTTCTTAAAATATTGCATTCATTTTTCAATTTTTGAATTCAACGGATCTCTTTTTTGAACGGCTCAGTTCACCTCATAGTTTTTCCCCCGCGGTTGAGCAATATGGGCACAAAATTCCATACCAACTACATTCATAATGGCTTTTTCCCATAAGAAATGCACGGGACAACTAACACATGCTTATCCTTATGGACAAAATCCTCTCAATTTAGCTTGTAGGCCGAAAGAGAGCAAACCCATTAAGTCGGGACTCTAGATTATATATTTCCTCTATGGTCCGGACGATGAAGACGTTGAAGTGGTTGGGAGCTGCGATACACCAATTGCATTTCCACTCGGGCTTCACCATCTGTTTATGTTTAAGTAGATTTGCAACAGCATCCGCAAGCGCAGATAGGATGTGCAATTGGTTTGGCCCCCTCCATTTCCTTTCACTTCTTTTTTGTTGTTCTGAACAATTTTTTTGTACTTTAAATTCAAAGTCAGCCCAAACCTGAAAAAGCAAATATTAAAAATGTGTTAATGTACATAAATAGAATAAACTGATTTAAACCTTTTGCCAACCATCACCATCTTTTATTGGAGGACTTTTCTTGTTGAGTTTATCAGCTACAACATTCCATTCTTTTTTAAAATCGGCTTTGTTCATACATTTCAAAAATCCCCTAGCCAACTGCTCGTTGCTTTCCATCAGCCAGACTAGCGCCTCGAATTGGTTTTTGGTTTGTTAATTTTAACTGAAAATGTGCAAAAATATTTATTTTTTATTTATCGCAAATAGAGTACTAACAAATTCCATAAAATTAAAATTATTTAACAAGGAAACTTACAGCTTTGCGAACTTCCATTTCTTCGTCGTGAACAAATTTTCAAACGAGAGATACCGTCGTTTTTTTCATGCTGAATGCTGAATTAAAGCGTTCAACACATGTTTAATGTGATAGTTTTCACACTTTGAGTTCAATTTAAATGAAAGATAGAATTCAACTTTTTTAAGATAGGTATATAATTTTTATTTGACTTGCTGTAACTACTTGTTGATTGCTTTATGTGTTCAACGATATTAAATTTAAAAATTCTCTTGTTCAATTCAAGTATGTACATTTTTTCGTTGAGTTTCAATAAGAGTAAATTCAGCATAAATTTGAGTGTATACTTTTTAGTTATATCCATACAAATATTTATTACTATTTATAATAATTCATTTTCAAGTAATTTTAATATAAATACAAAATTCATTTATTGAAATTTTAAATTGCAATGGCATTAACATTCTGCCCACTTTGAAGTATCTGAAGGATATCTTCAATCATCAATTGGGATGGGTGCTAATCGATGAACTGCTCTGCGAATGGTTCCATTTTTTGTTTGCACATCAACGACTCGAACCTTCCCATCTGAAGATTCAACCAAATTAGTTACTGTTCCAATGAGCCAGTTTTGAGGATACGAATTATCATCCCCAACTAGAACGAGTGTGTTGACTTTGATGTTTTCTGACGAAGTTTGCCATTTGACTCGTTTTTGCAAATCGGCTAGGTACTCTTTCGACCACCGATTCCAAAAATGCTGCTTTATCAACGATAGTCGCCGCCACCGCTTCAACGCAGACATTTTGTAATCAGTGACCACTGGTTCAAAAACTGCGTTCATTGGTCCACCAATCAAGAAATGCCCAGGTGTAAGCACTTGCTCGTCGCTCGGGTCACTGGACATAGCATACATGGGCCTGGAGTTTAGTATAGCTTCTATATCTGCAACAATAGTAGATAGTTCCTCAAAAGTCAGAAAGGCATCGCCGACTGTACGAAGAAGATGATTTTTGGCAGACTTCACGGCCGCCTCCCATAGACCGCCAAAGTGTGGTGTTCGAGGTGGGATGTGATGAAACTTGATATGCTCTGTAGCACACCAATCACTTATCTTCTTTTCCAACTGCTGATCCAGGAAACTTTGCCTGAATTCCTCTAGCTGATTACGAGCCCCAACAAAATTCGTCCCGTTGTCGCAGTACAAATCTTGGCACAAACCTCTTCAGCGCTGCAACGAAACCTTCGCTAGATAAGTCGGAGACAACCTCCAAGTGCACAGCTTTTACAACAAAGCAAACGAAGACGGCGACATATGATTTGGTGGTTCTATGACCCCGCAGCTTATAAGTGGTTTGAAATGGACCACAAAAATCGACACCAGTCTTCAAAAACGGTCTTGCAGTTTGTACTCTGTCAATAGGTAGATTGCCCATGATTTGTCCCAACATCTTAGGTTTGTATTTAAAGCACTGCCAGCAACTGTCCACGACCTTCTTTGCTAGTCTGCGGGCGTCTAATACCCAGAACCTCTGCCGCACAATACCAACTAAAGCTTGGGGACCTGCATGATAATTTTTGTTATGTAATGATTTAAAAAGGTTTTTTATAAATAGGTTGGATTTAGGGAGAAGCATAGGACATTTAACAGTACAAGGAATGTCCGCATTCAGCAGACGCCCACCTACTCTGAGGAGTTTGAATGAGTCACCATCAAGGAAGGGATTGAGGTTTTTAATGGCACTCGTAGGGCTAATCATAATTCCTTTCTCTAGTTTCTGAATTTCCTCTTGGAAATGTTTTTGTTGAACGTTCCATAAAATTCTTTCCAAAGCATGATTTATTTCGTCCGCGTCCAAAGGCTTATTAAATCTCAGTTCGTCATCCTCAAACTCAGTTCCTGATTTCTTCCTTTGAATTTTCTTGCGGATTATAATGATCCAACGCAATATAAGAGTAAATATTCTACAAGTTTTGTCGATGCTTTTAAAACGTACGTAGTTTCCTTCAAAATCCGTGTCAATAATTTTTGAAAGCAATGTCACATGACATTTCCGCATTCCAGGAGTATCTTTTGCAAGCATGGAAAAATCTTTTTGTACAGGCCACATATCCTGTGGTAGTTTAAGATACTTCGGACCAGAAAACCATATACTTTCCATCAACTCACTTCCATAAGCTCCTCTAGATATGATATCTGCAGGATTTTGCTTTGTACTCACATATTTCCATTTACCCTGTGGCAAACTAGTTTGTATCTTAGAAATCCTATTGGCTATGAACACTTCCCAACAAGACGGATGCGCTGAAAGCCAGCATAAAACGATTTCTGAATCAGTCCAGAGGTGTATATCTTCAACTAGGTGGGAAAAGTTTGGAAGTATCTTGGAAACCACCGAAGACAGCATTTCCGCTGCACATAATTCTAGCCTTGGTAAGCTTTGAGTTTTGATTGGAGCGACTCTTGATTTTGCTGTAATTAAACTGCACGATATCATACCCTTTTCATCAACTGTGCGTAAATACACACAACAGCCATAAGCCCGCAACGATGCACCCGAAAATCCATGAAGTTGAACGTTTTGTGGATGTAAGGCTAGCACATATCTAGGAATTTTGATTGATTCTAACTCCTTCAAACGATTTCAAAAATCTTCCCACTCAGTGAATATTCTAGATTGGACATATTCATCCCAATCCGTCTTTTTAACCCAAAGACCTTGCAACAAAATTTTACCCTTAACAACGACTGGGTTAATAAGTCCTAATGGGTCAAATAGGGTAGATAGCTCAGATAGAATTATCCTTTTGGTGATTTTTGGTTTTGAACTAAATTCTGGAACTACATACTGCAACTCATCTGATGATGGATTCCACTTGATACCTAACGTTTTAATGATATCAGCATCATTTATTCTGAGCGGTTTTTCTCTTTCATCTCTGGGACAACTTCCAACAACGTTCTTTCATTTGTCCACCATTTTCGAAGTTCGAAACCTGCACCATGCAAAAGAGTCCTAACTTCTTCATAGATGCTAAATATCTCCTCTGGCGAATCTCCACCACTGATCAAATCATCCATGTAAAAATCTTCATTTAAAACTTTGGACCCCAATGGAAACTTCAAGGCCCCTTCTTCTGACAAAGTTTTGAGACAGCGTGTAGCCAAATAAGGAGCGGAAGTGGTTCCATAAGTAACCGTATTTAATTGGTATATCTTTATCGATTCTGTACTCTTAGTTCTCCAGAGAATGCATTGGTGTATGCGATCTTTTTGATCCATAATTATCTGGCGATACATTTTTGAAATATCAGCTGTTAAAGCAAATTTATAACAGCGAAAACGCAAGATTATTGAATAAAGGTCGTCCTGCATTATAGGTCCTTTCATCAAGATATCATTTAGGGATTTACCTGATGAAGTCTTAGCACTACAATCGAAAACAACTCTTAATTTCGTGGTAGAAGAATCCGGCCTAAGTACGTACTGATGAGGGCAAAAGTACTTCATATTTTTTGCCTCATCAAAACTTATTTCTGACATATGTCCAAGACTCTCATACTCCTTTAAGAATTCCTCGTATTGAATACTTATACTATTATTTTTATCCAGCCTCCTCTCTAACGACAAAAACCTACTTTTGGCCATTTCGAAGGATTGTCCTAAGGATTCAGGATCTTCCTTAAAGGGAAAGCTTACGACAAATCTGCCTTCACTATTCTTTTTAGTTGTTTTTAAAAAGTGTTCTTCACATTTTATCTCTTCAGGCCTTAACAATTTTGAAGCAGTGGGGTAGTTTTCGATTTCCCAAAACTTTTCAACAAATTCATTGAGATTTTCATCTTTTGACTGCTGTTCACTTCCTAGCAAGCAAACTGTGGAAGTTTTGGCGTTTGACAAATCATGAGAACCCGAAACGATCCAACCAAACAGAGTTTTTTGAAGTGTAATCTTCTCTTCCAATTTGATCTGCCCAATAGCTAGCAACTCAAAGAAATGATCTGCACCTATAAGCAAATCTATCTTAGCTGCCTCATTGAAGTTAGGATCCGCTAGCACAATATTTTTAGGTATCTTCCAACAATCTACCGTAAATGATTGACTAGGCTGAAGATGAGTAATATTTCTGATTACCAGCAAGTCCAACTGAGTCTCAAACTCCGAAATCCTCGATTTACAAGTCGCGTTTGTAGTATATCGAACGTTTGTCACCTCATTTCCTATTCCGCTTATCAGTATCTCTGACTTTGATTTTGGCAATCTTAATCTTTGTGACATACTTTCCGTTATAAAGTTCAGTTGAGAAGCCGAATCTAACAAAGTGCGAACAGGTTAATATCTACCAAAACTATCTTTTATTAAAACCACAGCCGAGGCTAATATAGTTTGATTGGAGGATCTCCCCACTAATGAAGCTGAATGAGATGCTCCTTGGCCTGCATTTTCAACACCCTTGTTGACTGTAAACCTATGAAGCAGTTTGTGATGTGGTAACGAACATATAGTGCATTTTGGTTTAGTGCAATGTCTTACAGAATGCTCTTTTCCCAAACAGTTGATGCATAGGATTCGTTTTTTAACTTCCAGGAACCTCCTTCCCACTGGTAAGCTAAGAAAATCTGGACATGAGTCCACAAAATGTTCCAAAGACTGACAATATTCACATTTAATACGCTCCGCTGCTAAAGTTGTACCTTGAAACTTTCTAAATTGTTTCTTTCCACCTTTTTGTGGACTAGACTGGTCAGATTTTGTATTGATTTTGGCAGCGCTAGTTGGTTTTTGTAGCCTGGCTTCCTTGGCTTCTAAGCTTTTGCAACGGCGGTCCAAAACCTTACTAAATTCTTCCCACGTTGGGAGCTTTTCATAATCTATTGCATCCTGCCATTTAGTTTGAGTTTCTTCATCAACTCGATCCAAAGCTAACGAAATCAATATAGAAGTTGCTATCTCTTTGTGATTTCCAATAGAAAGCATTGCAGTTAAATGCGTATTAAAACTATCTTCTAAATGGCGCAAAGATGAAGCAGATACTTTGGAAATCTTTGGAAACTCTAATAAACTGTTGATATGCTCTTGAAAAATAAGAGTTTTATTATCAAAACGGGTTTTCAATCTATCAAGGGCTTTTTGATAATTTGTTCCAACGACGTTAAAATCTCTAACAGCATCCAAAGCCGATCCTGAGAGACTTCTAAGTAAGTAGTTAAACTTTTGTAAACTATCGAGGCTGTCATCTTTATGAACAAGATTCATAAATAAACCTATGAAATTGGGATAGTCAGAAAATTTTCCAGAAAATGTAGGCAGTTTGATAGGTTCTAGTTTTGACCGAGGGCGAGTCGGTTCAGGAAAATACGTTGCATTTAACTGCTCAGCAGCAGTTGTATTTCCTCTGAGTTCAGATAAAATTGACATTATGCTTGATTTTGCGCTAACATAGATGTCTTCTACTTCTTCTCGAAAGGCTTCATTAGCCGCTTCATCATCAGGATTATTAAATCGTTCAATAGATGTTTGAACATTTAAAATCTGCTTAAAATACGATTCAAATATTCCTAATCGACATTCTAACTCAGGTTCTGACAACGTACGTCCCTTCTGCACAATAATATTTTTTGTTCGACTCAGGTTTCCTTTCGACGATGACCGCAACGCTTTCAAATCTGATAAAGTTTTTCCTAAACTATTCTCACTTTGCGATGATTCATCTTTGCCCTTCGTATTATTAGTATCTGTCATCGTTACTACTTTTTATAAACTAAACTTTTTTCGATTGAAGAAAATCCAACTATCAACAAATCTGCACTACCTTACAGGAAATCAAGAAAAACAACGAAATATTCTGACCACCTCAACAACAATGTTTATTTGTAGATTTGTCTGCAACAAATTTTCTCCTCAACCTTAGCAGCAACAGCAAATTTATCAAATCGATGCAAAGATAGTCTATTCCAATATGGTACAACCACCTCTCAACAAATATTGTATCCTTTTTATAAGCCTCAGAGCAACAACAACAACGATTCGGGAAGGCAATTTACCAGCAGCAACAATAATTTATCTATTTGTTTACCTTCCTGTCAATCAACCTAAACATTTCTAGCAACAATGTAGTTTATATCTAGCAGCAAGTTCTTTTAAAATGTAAGGCCACAATTTTGTTTCCGCAACAACGGATAAAATTGGCAACAAAATTTAATCAGCAACACCGGATAAAATCAACAACAATTTTGTATGTATCAGCCACATAAGAATTATATAATAATTTTGTTTCCGCAACAACGGATAAAATTGGCAACAAAATTTAATCAGCAACACCGGATAAAATCAACAACAAATTTTGTATGTATCAGCAACATAAGAATTATATAATAATAATCAAGCTTACGTGTATCCACTCAATTATGTTGTAAACTATCCTCGATACATTCCACACACGGGCAAAACTCGATCAAAGCTTCTTTCTCATGAATTGAGTCCAATTGAGTTTTTGACTTAAAGATGATTCGTATATATATGTATAAAGCTTTTATTTTCATGCGATGACGACCTTTTCAAATGTTGGAAGTCATGTCATCCAAGAAACCGATGATAAAAAAGCTATTATATGTATACGCTGACAATGACTTTTTTTTTTATTCAACGCTCTGCACATAGAGGAAATATATTATCTAGAGTCCCGACTTAATGGGTTTGCTCTCTTTCGGCCTACAAGCTAAATTGAGAGGATTTTGTCCATAAGGATAAGCATGTGTTAGTTGTCCCGTGCATTTCTTATGGGAAAAAGCCATTATGAATGTAGTTGGTATGGAATTTTGTGCCCATATTGCTCAACAGCGGGGAAAAAACTATGAGGTGAACTCAGCCGTTCAAAAAAGAGATCCGTTGAATTCAAAAATTGAAAAATTAATGCAATATTTAAAGAAAAAATAATTTTGCAACTTCCTTTCAGTGAAAACTGTACTAAAAATAATATTTGACTGCTTTTGGCAAACAAATTCTATGATTTTTATGAAAATTTTTGATAAAAACAGAAATAATCATGCAGAAAGTATAAGCGCACCATAGAACTACAATGCGAACGTGGCCTAATTTGAAATTAACCCAGTTTTGACAGATTAACAACGAGGTGAGTATTTTGACAATTCTACGAAAATGTAAACAAAACAAAATTAATTCCCAGCAATGCAAACGAAGGTAAAACAATTTAAATACTAAATACTAAGTAAATATTAATTTATTGAAATAAAAATATATAATGAATTTGCACCTAATTTAATCCTCAGATAAGAAAAAACCAAGGAGAATGTTGCAAGCAAAGACTTTCCTTAATCGGGCTTTAGAAATCGACCAGTTCTACTTTCCGGCCGTATCAGCGATGGCAGGGATTCTTTAATCTGAGGGAGAAACACAGGAGGCCATTAAACTGTCGAAAAAACAAGCCGCCAGCTATCCCAGTTGCAAGCTTTTCACAGTGCTAGGAGATATTTTAAGTAGCGAAAAAGATTTGGATGGTGCTCTAGAGTACTACACCATTGCTCTTAGGTTTATATAACAAAAAAAAAGTGAACATTTTTAAGGTACAAAAGTTTGTTTAATTTTTTTTTAAGCATGGAACATCATGTGTCACCATGTGCAATGCAAAGCACTTCTTTCAGCCATCGACCGACAGGCCAAGAATTGCAATGTGTACAAGCCATTCCTCGTGATTTAATCTGCAATCCACCGAGAATTGGCCAATTGTTCTATTTCAATATATTCGCAAGCGATACAATTTGCGAGAAAATTGCAGATGAGTATCTTTCTTGTACATGTTTTGCAGAATTCTGTGATGTAGCTGGTAAGGATATTTGTATAAATAATAAAATAAGAACCATCCTATATTTGTCTCTTTTTAATTGAAGGTCTCTTGAATTTTAATAAAATGCCTCCCAATTCATGATATATTGCTGTCGATTCCGTCAACATCTTCAATTCAAACCCGACTCGAAAATTACTCCATTAATGGTAACTGACTGTTAGATTTTTATAAACAAAAATTACTGAATGTTGAAAACAATATTTTTTATAAAATAAAATTAATTTGAATCCTTTAAGGTATTTATTTTTTTTTAACTGTCAATTCGATTTTTCTCATAATTGTACCTGATATCAAAAACGTTATTCTTCGATGCACAAAATTGTTTTGGAGATAAAACCATTTTTAATTGGATTTTTGTTATTGGATTAATTGGATTTTTGTCCAAAAATATATTTGTTTAGTATCACTTCACAATATATGTATAACATAAAATTTAATTGAAGTGTCTAGGGCTAACCAAAATGTTCACCTTTTTTTTAAACTGCTATGGTAAAAAAAACCACCCACGCAATTTTCTTGAGAGCCCTTTCTGCATCTTTCTGCACTATTATTTGTATAACAAAATTTATTTGAAGTCGATATCTCCTCTGGTTCTTGAGCTATGGACGACGAAAAAAACGTCGCGAACGTAAGTACACCCGCACGCTCAGACATCTTTCCAAAAATCTTTTATTTCGACTCAATTTGATGACAACTTTATTTTCAGAAGTGCGATTTAACTACTCCTGGTTACTTTGAATGGGATTATGTTAGGCCATTGGTATAAGCCAAGAAACCAGCAACTCTTGAAGCATTGGAAGTCAAAATTCAAGCCACCATTGACGACATACGGTAAAATTTAATGGAAAAAGTAGTTACTAGTTGGACTGATCGAATAAACGACGTAAATCGTAGCCTCGTGTTGTATTTATCTTGAAAGTTCACAACCTAAGTTTTCATATTAAATTAATATATATGATCAATAAGAGGCATTAGTTTAACGAAATTGTCACTTTTACTGTTTTTGCGAGATTCATTCTCTTGAAATTCATATTTAAATCTTAGTTCTAGAGCATCCAAAGCAATTTCACCTTAAAAAGTAGATTTCTTCAATCATAAAGATCTGGTATAGATCTAAAAAGTATTCGTATTTCATAGATAATCAATTTAAAAAGAAATAAACACTTAACACACTTTTATGTATGTGCGTCAAAAAAATAAGATGAGATTAAAGATGAGTTTCATGTTTTCAGTTTGTTAAGCCACAAAGTGGAAACCGAAACCGCTAAAATACAATTTAGTTTTTATATATAATAAATAAATAATTTGAAATACAAGGGGTCATATTTAATAACTCAATACGATAACCAACAATTATCTCCCAGTGTGAGGTCAAGACCCTTACGACACCACCACCACCCCTGGATTCGCTATTCTTGTTGTTGGCATTACAGAAAGCTGCAGTTTTGTGTTTCTTAGTGGAAGACAATTTTCAAAAATCGGATTATGAAGATTTGATGTTGCTATGAACCGAAGCACAGTCGAAAGCTTTTGAACGTGTCTTGAAGTTTTTAAAAGAACATTAAATTTCAGAAAAAATTTGGTGCGCTGAAAAATTATTTCAAGTCATTTATCCGTTGCCTAAAATAAAAGTTAAAGCTGCCACGTTCCACGAATCAAGTCTAATACAAACATTATTTGAGCTTCATTTTTCGCTTGTTTCCTCTATCCGAATTCAAATCAAACTGACTAAATATTGTCAAATAACAATCACTTGCAAACCGATTTCCATTTAATTGAAAGGTATCAACAAAATTATGCTCGACTTACAATGGAAGAGGAGGAAACAGTTTTTCACCTTCTCTGTACTGTACATGCCCTGCTCTAGCTCAAAAACGCAAGAATTACCTAGGAGAATTCTTCTATAACGATCTCAATCATATTGAGATAATCAGTCTTTCACGTTTCGTAAGGGACTCAAACTGGTTTCATTAAGCTTAGGAGGAAGCCTCAATATTCATGTGGTATCACAATGGGCCATTAAACTGGCCTAAGTGTGTCCTATTCCATCACAGACAGCCACTTTAACCTAACATAATCTACAATGGAACCAAATGGCGCACTGCGACGTCTGTCCTCCACTTTTGTCTGTCGTGGCGGTTTTATTTTGGTTTATCAACCGGCCTTCCTAACTTCCAAGCCGCTTATTGACACTAGACTATGGAATACCTCTTCTGAAAATCGGTAATCGGCTGATGAATTCGAAAGAGGATCGTAAGAAGACAAAGCTACGACGCAGAAGTGTTTGTTACCTTTTGCTGTTCATTCCGCCCTCTACCCAACCCTATAAAAGGCCTTTCTTTTAATAGCATAATAATTTTATTCCCGACAGTTTTTGATTGAATTCCAAATTACAACAAAAAGTAGTAGGTATTAGTAGTTTTTTTTAAGATTTACTTTATTCTCTTTTATTGTTTGCTAGTTCTTTTTTCAGTTTTTGAGTTTTCTTATGTAATCTTACTTAAGAAAGAAATGCTCTTCAAAAGTGACTCGATCGATCTTAATTTTTAATCATTTCAAAAAGCACGCTTTCTAAAATAAAATTTTAAAAATGCATGTGTTTTGTTTTCGTTTGGTTATTCAGAACAGAGTAAAGAGTTTAAGCGCATACCTACGGTTATTTTGTTTTTCTTTAAATGATTCGTACATATCGATTACAGTTTTTGTTTTTCTTTTATTTGTTTGTTTTCTATTTTTTTGTTTTAACTTTTATATCGTACTCTTATTAATTAAATTTCTTTTTTCATTAATATCTCACATATTGATGGTTTTAAGGTGAGGCTGCATTTAGTTTCTCTTTGAAGATGTTAATTGGGATACTAATACGCTATGGTGGAAAATTAACAATTACACTTTAAGCCTGGAAGGTGGACAAGAATTTCGATACGACTTCCTTGAGTTTTCCATCGACAGTTGGGGAGATTTGACCTTCAGTGGCGATTTGGTTGAGCAGGCTCTGTTCGCTGGTCTTGATGTGTTGCAAGAATTCCTTCTCGAACTTGGTGATCTTGGCGGGGTCCATTTTTCCAAATGACCACGGACACCACAGTAGATGACAGCAACCTGTGAAAGGAGAAATCAGACATTTTAAAAGATACTCCAAATAAAAATGTATTAAAACGCACTTGATCTTCAATGGACATTGGCACATATTGTCCTAGCTTCAACAGTTCAGTAAGACGAACACCACGGTTCAACAATTGTTGGGTGGCAGCATCCAAATCTGAACCGAACTGGGCGAAGGCAGCGACCTCACGGTACTGGGCCAACTCCAACTTCATGGAACTCCATAATGGTTGTGGTCATATCGTGCATAGTTGGGTTAGTTAGCTTGAGGATCGATTGAGTGGACGTGCCAGGCTTCAGTGGCTTTTCACAACGCACAAGCAGAACGTCGGGCACATGATAGTTAGCGAACAATTGAATGCGATACTTGATTGACCCTGAATGGTACTCCGGCTTGATGGCATTGTGTTCGCATTGTCGACAACGCGGAGATCGCTTGACCCACAAACACTTCCGCTGCGGATAGAGGTTGTTCACACTGAATTGTTGTGACTATAAAGAAATTAATTTTCATTATATAAGGAAATCTCAAATGGAAGTTGACTTACTGTTTTTGATGTTGATTTTCTGTGTGAAAATCGATGGATTCAACTCGCCGACATCGTCAGTAGCTGCCGAGGGACTGATCTGAATCTGTTTGGCCTTTTGGGGATTCTTGTCGGGCCAGCCCATTTGCCTCCGAATGATTGCCACCGTTAAGCCAGTGCGATCCTTAGGAGCAAAATGAATGGATTAGTTTTAGATTTAATATTTGAATTCACCTAATTTACAGTCAAGGTTGGAAATTTTTTGGAGTCTTCCTGCGATTGTTGTCTTCTTTTTCTTGCAGAACTACCGACTAGTAGTACTCTTTACACCTAGAAGATGAAGATTAAGCGAGTTGACTACGATATGAATGTTTCGATTCGTACTTACTCAATTTATCTCCGTGCGCTTTTGTTTCGTTTTTTGAGCCGCTTGCATTTTATTTCTTGGCAGCTGATGAATAGGCCGAGTTGGCAGTTGCTGCTATTATGTATGTCGTTCCAACACCAACACTCAGCTGCTGGGAGAAGGGCGTTAGCGGTCGAATATTGCATGGCAAAACTTCCACTTGCATCATTGACTTGGTGGTGTTGTTGCTGCTAGTTTTGTTGCATTGAATGCGTTTGAACATTGGTAGAGATGGTGACACCTCCACCGTCAACGCATACAAACACAATGGGCAGTACCTGTCGTTAAAAACATTGATTATATTTTCTTAAGAGAAATATAATATATTAAAACTTGCCTGCAAATCAGCGCCTTGTTTGCTTTGTCTTCCAGATTTCTCCAGGGAAATTGCTTCCTGCATTGTGGTATATTATTGGCAGTATCTAAAATGAAAACACAAACTATAAAATAAATCGATTATTGTTGCACCTCCTTCACTGCAATTTGACTTACTTTTTATTCAATGAACTGAACTTGTATATACTTTCTTCATTATAAGGAATTTTGGTCTGAAAAATATCAAATTATATTAAATATCAAAACAATTAACAAAAACTTACTCTTCAAATCCGAAATCCATTGTTTTGTTTTGCAAAATTGATTGTCATTTTTGACAGGTCACAAAAATTCCATAAGTTTCTATTTTAGCCCAATCCTTCATTTTGTTTTTTTTTCCTCACTCACATGTATTCACCGATAGCGAATTTGAGAGAGTTCACCTCGAATTTGAGAGAGTTCACCACGAATAAAATTTGAGGGTGTTTCAGGTAGGACGGGTACCGGTCGGGACTCTAGATAATATATTTCCTCTATGGCTCTGCAATTGAGTTAAAAATTAAATTAAGTAAGGCCGCAAAATCACGACACAAAATAACTGCGCAAACTGAAATTTTACTCAAGTCGGTTTGTGCAAAACACGATACAAGTGAACTGCACAGTTCTCATTTTAAAAAAGTTTTCATTCTGTAAACATGCGTTCAAAATTAGCTCTTTATATATTGCTTGCTATTGCAATAAAAAAAAACACGAAAACTCAGTGCAAAAAAGGAGTACTGGTTTCTTGATCTTCCAGAAAAGATAGTATTGAATAATACCATAAAGATGGTTCATATACATATGTCATCGGCTCATGCACCAGACTTTTCGAAGCATTTAACTTTTTTTAATTATTTTCTGTAGTTTTTCCGAAAATTATTAATTTTTTTGACAACTGTGACAACGGTCAGCTTCTGGGTTTTTTTCTTTTAGTTTTAGAACCAAGAGCTCATAGGCTTTACTTTTCATTATCCTGTTGCTATATTCCGGGCTTTTTATTTTCCATAGAGCCGGATGTTCTTAATAAAGTTCGAAGAACTCGCTCCAGAACTTTTGTTCATCAGCCATTATAAAAAAAAAACAATGTATACTGGCGTAAATAAAATTTTTATACTGAGCGGTTGCACAGTTTTTGACATTCACGACACAAATAACTGCACAAATTTAAGACTTGAGCAAAAATATCAAAATTGTTTTAATTTTTACACAGTTAACTGCACAAATCGCACAAACAACCCCATTCACAACACAACTAAACTGCGCAATCCCCAGTTTGCGCAGTTATTTTGTGTCGTGAATTGGCGGCCTAAGAGATTACCAGTTCGTTTCGATGTTAGCTCTCTAGGGTTAATTCTCGTTCTGTGGTCTTCCTCAGAATTGATTTTCTTATGAGAATTTGATGATTTTTTAGTATAAGTTTTAGTTTTATATTAACTATAGTTTAGGTTGATAACTTTTTATTTTTATGATGGGAATACAAGATATTCCCGGGTTTCGGCACCAATGTTTAATGTGATAGTTTTCACACTTTGAGTTCAATTTAAATGAAAGATAGAATTCAACTTTTTAAGATAGGTATATAATTTTTATTTGACTTGCTGTAACTACTTGTTGATTGCTTTATGTGTTCAACGATATTAAATTTAAAAATTCTCTTGTTCAATTCAAGTATGTACATTTTTTCGTTGAGTTTCAATAAGAGTAAATTCAGCATAAATTTGAGTGTTTACTTTTTAGTTATATCCATACAAATATTTAGTACTATTTATAATAATTCATTTTCAAGTAATTTTAATATAAATACAAAATTCATTTATTGAAATTTTAAATTGCAATGGCATTAACAACACACTTGACGTTTACACACGACAACAAAACGAGTGACAAAAGTTAAAAACGACTTATGGAATGCAGATTGTGTCGTGTCGTATATTTTGCTGTCGTTTACGACATCGGTAATAGGGTGAATTAAATGCAATTTCAAAAAACTTATGTAAACATAATAGAAATTTTAAAAACTCCAAATTTAAAAATATCCAAATAATAAATTAACTCATATGTAATCTCCAAAAATAAAATTTAATTATGTTAAATATCAGAGCTAATAGTCCTCGCAGCTAGGCTCTATAAAAAAAAATTACCTTGTAGCTTTTAAGTATCTGCTAATAAATAATAATAATTATAAAACTCAAAAAAGGCTACTAAATTGGTAAAAACTGATTTTCGGATGGGAAGCTATCATTGCGGTCGCCTCTTTTTTATTTTAAAATCAGAAACCCCATGAGGCTAAGCTAGAACAAACCAAAAAGTAATAATGAAAAGTTTTGTCTAAATCGCCTTTTTGTTTATTTTATAGTTTAATCTTAAGAGTTAAGAGAGTTATTAACAAAAGGTTATTTATACAATTTAAAAAATAGTAAACAAACTCAAACTACAATTGATTTACTAAAGAACTCGGTCCTGGCATGATTTCAACTTTTGGTTTTTTTGGTAGTGTCGCAGCTCTCAAGTACGGGTTGTCAATGTTGGGATTATTAAGTATAGCATTGTTTGTGGTTGAGTTTGGTTTTATCTCCGTTTCGGCTTTTTGATCTTTTTCTTGCTTTTCAGATTTATTATCTTCACCATCGTCTTCATTGCCACTTTCTATCTCATTATCTGTGGATAACATTATTATTAAAATTAAGATTAGAAACTTTTCAAAGTCACCTTTACTCGGAGCGTCTTCTGTTCTGTTTGCCACTAAGTAGTGGTACTCCAATTCTTCAAAGTCGAACACCTGATCCGTAGGATTAAGGGCTGCTAAGTAGGGAGGGAATGCGGGTTTGCACGCAATCACTGTAATGCAATAATTATTAAAAAAAAATATAGTGAAACGAAGCTACTTCAAAAATTACGTGGAAACATATTATCTTCAGTATCGAATAGACTGTGCGTTTCTGAAGTCTTCGAGAGGAATTTGGTTAATGCCTTTTCAATATCTCTTTTTTGATTTGCTGCCTTTTCTCGAATGGCTTCATATTCGGTTACAGGTTGTTTATGAGTCTTAAAAAAAATAATTTTGAGACACAATTTTTAAAACATAAATTAAATATTTGTTTTGCTCACTTACAGGAGTTCGAATGTATGCATGCGGGTCAGGAAGGACGGGGAAATTGCTTGGTATATGAGGAGGATGCGAGTTTTTTGTACCAGCTTGTAATAAGTTTAATTGTTTCTGTTGCGAAGCCTGCGGTGGCAATGGTATTACTTGACGATTATCACGTTTAGCAAATGCTTCAAGTCCTTTAATTGAGATTCCCATATTTATTAGAGCTACAACAACATCTCCAAGTACAGGAATTGTCCGACCGGAAAGTTCACAATAACTCCTTGCTGAGTTTCCCACCTCTGTTATCACTTTAATTGAAAATTATTGAATATTCTAGTCTTTTCAATTTGTGTTAAACAAGAAAAAACTTACAACTTTGTATCATTTCAGTGAGTGTTTCAAGGCATTCTTTGTCAACGCTATCGAATCCTTTTTCTAAAAGGATTCCAGAAACTGCCATGTTAAGAATTTTTCTGCGAGGGTTCCCATTGGGTATAGTAACTTCGGGTTTTTCCATTTTAATTAGGATATAACTTGAGGAATATTCTTGTTCTTTGAAAAAACAGTAAATAGAATGTTAGCGTCGTCGTCGTGCCGCACGTCCATAGATCTAAAATATTATTTATTTATTAGTACAATTTATTTTAATACAGCAACAACTATCAAAGTAAACATCCATTCATAATAACAATACACAAAAGACTTGTAAAATCAAAAATACACATTTTTCAAGATAGAAAACCTGTGCTGCCATTTATGTTTGCTTATATGTAAGAAAGTGTTCAAAAATCATACCAATCCAAACACATTTCCTCCGGCCAATAAAATAGCTTCTTTTTCATAATATCATGGGCGTGTTCAATATCGACTTCATCCTGACCAACAAAATCTCATGGTTGTAAATTGAATGTTTTCTACAGTTTTTTTAAATTCAGGGCAAATACAAATTTTTATTTCATATTGTAATTTTAAGTGTCATATTAAATTTAAATAAGTTGAACAACATCATATTTAATATTTTTTAAACCATGGTAGTATCATTCAGTATTTCAACAACAAGAACAAAACCTTTAACTCACAATAGGCGTTTTTTATTGGTAAATTTATACGCAGCGCAGCAAAATCTTACACACTAAACAACAGCAAAGAAATAGTACGGATTAATAAGACAGTAAAATAGTGCATATAAATAGTTCAGATAAAGTTTTGGAATGCTTGGAATAGAATGACACTTCATCCAGTTCCAGAAATATTTTTTACTTAAAGGTTGGCAGGATTTTATTATTTGGGGATGTGTTCGTTTTTTTGTGCTCTGTTTTCACTAGAATACAAATAAATTGGTTTGAAATCTTAATCTACGATTAGACTGTCAACGTAAATATTCAATGCGTTGACTACTTGACATCACCCAAAAATCATCAATAATCACAGTGCTATCTCTAAATTTATTGACGTGTGATGTGTGTTAGGGCTCGCCCAAAACCAAAGCGAAACATTTGATGCGAAAACAAAACTTTCGTCATTGGTCGGGTTTAAAGGCTCTCCCAAACCAACGCGATAGTGGCACATTCGCCGACGCGGCATTGTTTATTTGTCATTTTTGTTATGATTGTGAATGATTCGCCCTGATTCGCTTCGCGTCAGTTATCGCAGTGTAAGTTTATTTTGAGAAGAGAAAGTTTAATTGTGTCGCTGAATGTTTCGCGTTGATTTGTCCCCTTTCACACAGGAAAACTGAGTTGCCAGCAACTGGGAGCTGGTAGGCAAGACGGGCTTACGGGGAAGGGTAAAATCTCCCCTCACACCCTTCTTTTGGCTTTTAGCGCCTGTCTACATTGGATTTTTAATGCTGGGTTTTATTATGTTCGTTGTGTCCATACGATGAAGAGAAAATCAATCTGCACATACATACCTATCTCACACCCTTGAAATCTATCTATCTTTCACTCATACAATACAAAATCTTTCATGTTGAATCCAAGAATATTGTTTGCATTTGGGCTGTAATCTACTCAACTCTCTCTTTTTTACTCACATATAATCTGTCTCAGTGCTAGCACCTAACATTAAAAATTTAATGTGGACAGGTACTCTTATGTCATTTCAATCTTTCAATTCATTCTCAACTCTGTTCTGACTGGACCTGCATGTACACATTAACTTGAACTTTTATTCAACTTTACATAAAAACAACAATACTTTTTCAACACATCCCTTGAGTACGTATTTTCAAAACTGGTTGACAGCTGATTTTGACATAAGTATTATTGCACAGATACCAACTTGGAGATTTAAAATAAGAGTGCATATAATAGTGAACATATGTTTTATTCACACTTTCCATTACTGCACTTACTTTCCATTACTGCACTAGCTAATAATTTACCAATAAAATACGGCTAGTGAAACTAATCAACTCACCATTTTTTCTTTAATTTGAGACAAAAAAATTCGTAATTTCGGTAAGAAAAAAGTTAATAAATTTTGATTTTTTTTTTCAAAAACAGCTGGGCGGGCACATGTTTGGCTTATCAAAAGTTAGCCCGCCCAACGGATTCTTAATCTAGAGAGTCTAAGCTTTCATTTGATACCTCATTTGTCTAGTCGGCGGATGAGGTAGGTTTGTACCAAAAATACCGTTTTTCGAGATGGGCGGACAAGCGGTTTGGCCCGAGTTTTTTTTGCCCGCCCTACTGTTTTGAAACCTGTAAGTAAATCCCAATAGACCCGTTGTAGATTTTTGCAGTCGGCTGATGAGGTAGGTATGTACCAAAAAACGGTACCGGAAGTAGCCATTTTGCCACCACAAGGCCCATCGAAAGTTAGCCCACCCTGAGTTTTGTATATGCCACGTTATGCTCTATCCATTTCTGGCACTCAATTCCAGTCGGCTTATGAGGTAGGGTACCCTACGGTCGCCTCCTGGACTACTAGTTTTCAACATTATTTTCGTATTTTTTCCAATATATTAAAAAGAACTTGATATTATAATCTTAAGACTACAAATTCGTAATAGGAAATAGTAAACATTTGCAAATGGAATATTGAAGAAAGATATAGTAGATTTGGATAATCATCACACATTTTTTTGAAAAGAAAACTACTTTATGAATTTAGATAGCCTCGAAAAGCCTTTCGAATTAAAAATAAAATATCTCAAAAACCTAAATTGATGGAGTAATTTTCGAGTCGAGTTTGAATTGAAGATGTTGACGGAATCAACAGCAATATATCATGAATTGGGAGGCATTTTATTAAAATTCAAGAGACCTTCAATTAAAAAGAGACACAATTAGGATGGTTCTTATTTTATTATTTATACAAATATCCTTACCAGCTACATCACAGAATTCTGCAAAACATGTAAAAGAAAGATATTCATCTGCAATTTTCTGCAAAATTGTATCGCTTGCGAATATATTGAAACAAAATAATAATAATTAAAAGATAAAACTACTAGCCTAAGCATCTACATCCGACCATATCGGATCGCTTTCTGATTCGCCATCTGGATTAGCAGCAGCTGCTGATGAAAACTCAACTGCTTCAATTGATGGTTCATCATAATCAATTGGCCATTCTTCATCCTGCGAAGTTGTTGCTAATGAACACTCATCTTGTTTTGTTGTTGTTTCAGATGCCTGGCCAAGGGCATTTACGCCTTCTAAAGCTCGGTGGTTTGTGGGTTCCATGCTTAAAAAAAAATTAAACAAACTTTTGTACCTTAAAAAGTTTCACTTTTTCTTTGTTATATAAATGGTGTAGTACTCTAGAGCACCATCCAAATCTTTTTCGCTACATAAAATATCTCCTAGAATTGTGAAAAGCTTGCAACTGGGATAGCTTGCGGCTTGTTTTTTCAACAGTTTAATGGCATCCTGTGTTTCTCCCTCAGATTGGAGAATCTCTGCCATCGCTGATACGACCGGAAAGTAGAACTGGTCAATTTCTAAAGCCCGATTAATGAAAGTCTTTGCCCGGCGTTTTGTAACGGTATTCGAAGAGTACAAAAGTGTACTGGCAAGTAGCTGTTTATATTTCATCAAAATTCATAGTAAGTTAAGGTAAAATGCAAATGAAAAATAACAACAAATACTTACCAAATAGCTCCTGGGGCAGTTCCTGAAATAGCGTGCAGCCAATGCACATATTGTCTGTGCATCTTTTAAGCGCTTAAGTCCGATGTAACAACCCGCAAGACCTTTGTATATCTCAAAACGATAGTTAGCCAAACTCTGAACTGCCCTGTTATAATGAATTGCTTCCTTATATCGTTTCAATTGAAGAAATATCTTTCCACGCAAAAGATACGCTTCAACGTTTGTTGAATCAACTGAAATTGCTTTGTGGGTAAAATAGGAAGCCTGTTCGTATTTTCCTTTTGCCGATAGACTCTCAGCCATGACAAACCAATTTTCCGAACTAAATTCATTGATATTCGATTGCTGGCTAGCCAGCTTTTCCAATTCTGATAGATTATTATTCCGCTCATAGACCACGGCTAATTGCATGATATGTTCTGTGCTATATGGACTTATCATGTGTGCTGTTTCTACATAGATACTGCTGCGCCTGAGCATGGTGCCCATTGTAGTAGAGAGCTTTTCCAATTAACGTTAGAATATAATCGTTTTGATGAAGTTTTGTGTTGTCGTTAATATATTGGAATGTTTTTGACGCATCCAGATGTTTATGAACGTACATACATTTGAGCATGGCCTTTTATCCACAAACTTAACCACTCAACATTCTTTGGAGCCGAACTCACTATAAAATTATAAAAGAAGCTTAAAACACACAAAATATTTAAAATCATTGCTTGCTTACCATTCACCAACGAATTGACTTCAATTCCATCGACGCCGACTTCCAAGAGTGAACTTATAGCCTACATGGCCATTGGACAATCACGCAGTACTTCTTTGTAAGAGGCAATAGCCTCCAATAGATTTCTTGACTGTCGATGTTGTAGCTTTGCTAGAAGCATGTTTATCTTTGGAAGTCTAGGCTTACTCAGAATCGATTGCAATGTCGAAATAGCCAAATTGGAGTCATTCAGCTCACGATAACACATAGCCAGAAGATATTTGATTAAAAATCAGAACATAAGAATCCATCAGATTAGAGCGATTTGATTGCCAGGAAAAAAATCTTGTTCACAAGTGTAATTTTAACTAAAAAAAAAAAAAAACAAAATAATATTCATATAATTTGAGTTTAAAATTAACGTAATGAACACACTTACCTTGAATTTGTACCTCTTCGCTACAGAATATGTATCGTAGCCCAGCTTACCTTTTATAAACAGAAACCTTCGGAATTAAAAGTAAAAACACAATGATTTTTAGAGTGGAAAAATATATAAAAAAACCACTATCCATCTTTATTCCATTAAAACCTGCGACCGTCTTCCTTGCAACTTATATTAAGACTAAAAAACTCAAAACCATGCAACGTTTGATAGCTTTCGTTCGCAGAACGAACGCCTTACCTTCGTTAAGTTATTTACTATATATTTTTATATAGGTTTTATTTACCTTCTATTTATTTCTGGAACCATCGACTGCTGAGGTTGTAAATCTCATGCAGTTCGATACAGTCCCGGCGAAAACCTACGGTTTTCCTACTCTTTCTCTTTTTATTCTATGTGAATACCCTACTTTACATAATCTTAGATATACATATGCATATAAATATAATAAATTGTTGTAATCATATTATTCCTCCTCCATCGGAATCATGCAAATCTTTTGCACCGGCCTTGTCAGTTGATTGGCCGCTGTTTGAATAACAACGCTTCGCACCAAGCCATCCCTGCTTGGAATAAGTTGTGAAATCCGACCCATTGCCCATGCTGAAGGTGGGAAGTTTTCACTCTTTATGATGCATAGCTGTCCTATCCTGAGACCATATTTCTCCCTGCGCCATTTCTTCCTTTCATATAGAGTAGAAAGATATTCTTCTTTCCACCTAGCCCAAAAATGTTCGAGCATCGTCTTCCGCTCTCACCACAGCCTTAGCCCCTTCGTGTCTGGTAGCTCATTGGTCGCAAATGGCAATGGTAGCACAAGTGGTTCCCCTACCAGAAAGTGTCCCGGCGTTAACGCCTGCAAGTCGTTCGGGTCGTCACTCAACGGATGTAGCGGCCTTGAATTCAAAATTGCTTCTATACCTGTAAGTAGAGTTAGAAATTGTTCATATGCTAGTACCTTCATGCCTACGATCCTTGTCAAATGATATTTCATTGACTTCACCGCAGCTTCATAGATGCCACCTTGGTGTGGCGCCGCAGGTGTCATAAATTTCCATTCTGTGCCTTTAAAATACAAATGTTGAAAAGTTTCCTTCACGAGCCAACGCTCTTTAGCCTTCCGTAATTCCTTCGCTGCACCAACAAAGGCTGTGCCATTGTCACTATATAATCTTTGACACCTTCCCCTGCGCGCAATGAACCTTTCGTAATATGCAATGAAAGCATACGATGTAAGGTCCGAGACCAAATCAATATGCACTGCCCTAGTTTTGAGACAGACAAAGACAGAAACCCAACATTTCTGCTTTATAATTTGCTCTCCTGTCCTATTTATCATTTTTATATCGAAAGGACCTGCATAATCTACCCCTGTGTGTAAAAAAGCCTTTCCTGCAGTTACCCTCTTTGAGGGTAAGTCAGACAAGAAATCTCCTTCCCATAATATTTTTCCTGTTCCTTCTTTAGTAGATAATCAATTGCTCCAATCTGCTCCTCAGAAGATGGTTGATACACTACTCCTGTGCAATCTTTCCTGTCTACCTTCTTTTCTAGTTGCCGTCGAGAGTATCTCGGTTTTCCTTCATCCCGCTTCCGTTTCTCTATCTTTGCTCTAGTAGCATGGATAAATCGGAATGTAAAACTTATTATATTAAGTGCCTTTTCCAAAGAGGATGCATACTCAATTATTGGAATCCCTTGTCCTGACCCTTTCACGTGTATAGATAATGGTTCTGTAAACCTCATTATCATGTGTACCTTCATTTCATCCTTCCCCCCATCTGAAACATTTGGCACAAACTTTTCAGATGACCAGGATGATCGCTGCTTTGAAAGCCACTCTGGACCATGCAGCCATAGATTGTTGTCAATTAACAAATGTGGTCGAACGCCCCTGCTCAAAAGATCTGCTGGGTTCTCCTTCGTACCAACATGCCTCCATCTTTTGACTTCCGTATTAGTCTGTATGGATGCAACCCGATTTGCCACAAATGTTTTTAAATCACATGGCAATTTGTTAATCCAATGCAATGTGACCAGCGAATCCGTCCAGAGATTATACTCCGCATCTTTCCATTCCATTGATTTCATAACCTCTACTACTAACCGTCCTAGAAGCTCAGCCGCTGCTAGCTCCAATCTTGGAATGGTTATTGTCTTAAGAGGTGCGACACGCGTTTTTGCTGTCAAAAGACTAGCTGAAATTTGTCCGTTCGGACCTATAGTCCTTACGTAAATCACTGCCCCGTATGCTTTTTCAGACGCATCTGAAAAACCATGTATTTCCTTTCTTATACCTTCCGCTGTTCCTATCCATCTATCAATCTTAACCTTTTCTAAGAATTTTATTTCCTTCCATACATCTTCCCATCTGTTTTCTATTTCCTTCGGTAATCTCTCATCCCAGTCGACGTTTAGTCGCCATATATCTTGAATAAGAATTTTCCCTACTATCGTTACGGGTGCTATAAATCCATTAGGATCATAAAGCTGAGCCACGCAACTTACTATCTTTCTTTTTGTCATTGCCTGCTCAGTCACTGGTGTTTTCACCACAAATGTGAACTGATCCTTTTCTAATAGCCATTTAATGCCTAATATTGAAGACTTCTCATCATCTTCAAACAAAATTGATTCCTGTTCTTCATAATTCATATTTCTTACTAACGCTTTGGAATTCGATTTCCATTTCCTGAGCTCAAACCCTGCACCCTTCAATACTTGATCGATGTCTTTCGATAACTCGATCGCTTTTTGTTCAGAATCAGCACCTGTAGTGCAGTCATCCATATAGAAATCCTCAATTATAGCTCTGGCTGCATCGGGAAATTCATGTTCTGCATCTTTTGCACATTGTATCAATGCTCGAACAGCATTATGTGCGGAAGACGTCATGCCATAGGTGACTACAGTGAGCCAATATTCCCTCAACCTGTCATTGGGATTTTCCCTCCAAAAAATTCTTTGCAAGTCCCATTGTTCTCTTGCAACCTTCACCATGCGGAACATCATCTTGATGTCTGCACTTATTGCTACTCGATGCCTTCTGAAGCGCATCAGAATCTCATGTAGATCCTTTTGTAACTTTTCACCTAACATTTGCACTTCGTTAAGCGAAATACCCTTCATTGTCCTGCAGCTAGCGTCGAATACGACTCTGAACTTCTTCGCAACACAGTGGTGCGGTATGTGGTATATTATTCTGCTGTGAGTCACACCAGTCACTGGTGTCATGTGACCCATCCTTTCATATTCCCTCATGAAATCAACATATTTTTGTTTTATTCCTAAATCATTCTGTAATTTCCTTTCCAAAGCTAAAAACCTTCGTTTTGCTATAAGTTCTGAGCTACCAATCTCCCCTGCTGATTCCTTTAAAGGAATTGTGACAATAAATCTACCAGAACCATCACTTGAATACGTATTGATGAAATTCTGTTCTACCTGTTCTTGCTCCTGTGATCTGTTTGATAACAATTCAATGTCATCCAACTGCCACAATCGTTTGAGGGATTCATGCAGTTGGTTATTATCTATTGCTATGATATTCAACCCCTGCTCTGTATTGCCTATTGATTTTCCTTCAAATTCTCCCAAAACAACCTTCCCAAACAATGTTTCAATGTACAATGCTTTACTTGCCTGTCTATCTAAAATGGACAGAAAAGATGCCGCCGCAAACCTGCAACCTAGCAACAGGTCCACGGGACCAGCCTTCCAAAACTCAGGGTCAGCCAACGGCCGCCCTACAATATCCATCTTTGGCATTTCCAAATCGTGTGTAGGAACAATCGGTTGCCATTTATTATCCTGCGGTAGTATATAGAATTCTTGCTGTATTGCGTCCTGCGAATTAAACCATGGGCTTACCTTAAGCGTAGTTTTATATTTAATGTGAAAGGGTTCACCTTCCACTCCAATCAGCCTGCGTGTAACTGCTGTTTCACTAAGCGATAACCTGCCCTGCAACTGATGGCTTATTAGATTAGGCTGTGCACCTGTGTCTATAAGCGCACGTATGGGACCATATTTTTTGCCATCTAGTTCGACCCTCACCTGAGCCGTTGGCATCAGAGAGAACCTTCCCTCTAAACTACAATCAAAAAATTCGAATAAGTTTTAATTTTACCTTTATTGACATCATTTCTTTTAAAATCATTCCAAGAATCAACCTCGTCTGATTCTGAGAAATCGTCCATCAAACTTGCTCCCAGCTTTTCACCATCCGAGCGCGGCCGTTTTGCAGGCCATGGCGCTAGTCAATCTGGCTTCTTCTTCATATCTACCTGTGGTACATTTTTCCTTTTCCTGCTATCCTGTACGTTTAAGACTGTGGCCTCAGCCTTACCTTCACCTTCATTGGGCACAACACGCTGTTATGCGCTGGTCTACCTGGACATTTCAGACAAGGCCCCTGAAAGCAATCACGTGCAACGTGTCCCGTCTTCAGGCAGTTTGGGCATAACTGCTTTTCGTGGACGAAGTTCTGCCTTGCCCTTAGATTTAGGGCATTAAAGTGCGGACAACACCACCATAGATGTTCCATTGACCTGCATAAATGGCACGGCCGTTTTTTGACATCTGCTTGCTGCTTGGGGTGACCATGTTGCCCCGTCTGCTTAGGTCTACCTTTGGCACCTGCTGAACAACCTCCTTTCTTCTGTTGTTCATTGCACTTCCGAGCGCTTCAGCCCGATTGCCCAGGAACAGACAGAATTCTTTCGCAGTCGGCAACTCGGTTGTGCGCGATTCTTCCCATCTGCAAGCTGTCTGCTGGTCCAGCTTCTCATGAATAATGATCATGTCCCAATCATCTACACCTTGCGCTGCCAGCTGCCTCATTGTTTCATGACAGGTGTTTGCCATCCTTTGAAGCCCCGTTGCCTTCGGGGTACCTTCGAGCATGGGCAGTCGAAAGAACTGCCTCAAAAGTTCCCTGCATGTAGCATATTTCTTATTATACACCTCTTCCATCCGCTTCCATGCCTCATAATAGTTTTGGTCAGAGAGCTGCCAGTATGCCAGAGAGCTGCGAGTATCCCTTCGCTTACTTGCATTTGCTGCCATGCTTCCTTCAGTGCCTCGAGTCTTACCTCGAGCTCTTCCAGCGATGACTCCTGAAATCCATCCATTTTTGTATATGACAGCATCCTGCTCACCGTGTGCCTGCCTTTTTCGAATAAATACTCATGATTTGCACCTTCCATTTTACTCGGTGTTTTTTTTCTTTTCTAAAAAAAAAGAGTGATAAGTATGTTACCTTGTACATAAACGATATCGTCTCAATCCGATTGCAGTAGGTACTTAAAAAAAATAAAAATATATTTCCCACTATGCAAATCGTCTGAGTTTTCTTAGGTGTCGTGCTACTATTTGTGCCGTTGCTGTTGCTTGTTATTATTTATTTTGTTTGTATTTGTTACCCCTAATGGAAAAGAAATTGGCGATCACAGAAGTACTCCGCAGTAGGTACTACAAAAAATATATTTCCCAGTATACGGATTTCTGTGATTGCCCTACAATAAAATATCAATTTTGTTGACGATTACCCCTACCTACGTAAACCAAAAAAAAAAACAGATTCGTCTGTATTTATTTTTCATCTCCTTAGCCTGAAAGTTGTGTGTTTTTATTAGAAGTCCTAATTTTTATTTTACCTTTTTTATTAACCTCCATTTTCACCGGCTATAATTGGTTCAAAATAAAATTTTAATTTATTCAACCCCTTCTCTCATCTTATTTCCTGCTCTTTATTATGGCAACTCGTACTACTGTACTTTGAGTTCCACCGGCTTTATATACCTTCTCCTCATTTCCACTCAGCCACACGTCTGCAGCTGAGTGCCTGCTTTTCCCTCCAAAATATACACTAGGTATATACTACGCTCAACAATGTGTACATGCACCGTATTTTTCATTCCCTCGCATATGCGCACACACAGCGCTAGCCTACCTATATACTACACACAATCTACTTGGCGGCAGGAGAAAAGAAAGAACCAAGAGAAACATAAAGATAACCCGCCGCGCATGCAGATACATACACACAACACAATTTGATGCAAAAAAAGAAAATAACTATACCACAACAGCACAGAACGGCACAAAACACCGAAAAAAATATGGAAAACAATATATACCTTCTTTTTCTTGTTTAACGTACATATGTATAAAATATTTTATTTTTGCTGTTGAAATATGTTGAAATAATAATACGACGGCGCGCACCGACTAATAAACATCAACTGAAGAGAAGACTGAACAAAATTCCAGTTCAGAATTCATATACCTGCTTGCACATGATCCTTTATGTATGTATTTATGATGGTAGTCACTCTGACTATTGTCATCTTCTTCCTCCTTAGCCACGGCACATAGGCCAGTGGTTCCTTCGAGCTTGTGTTTGTTGTTTCAACAAACTGAAATCTTTCCAGGCGTACATTGTTTTTGCAATGCTGCTCAATTAAGATAAACCGAAGGAAGGAGAAAAAATAGCGTTTCCATCATTCCAATATATTTTGTGAATGTATATAACGCTCCATGCTAGTGGACTGTACTTTTTGCATAGCACCAAATTGCCTTCAAATTTGGTATACAAAATGTAAATTTTGGCATACAAATATATTTAAATTCAGTGACCAATAAAATTCCTTACTATGTTTTGTAGCTTTGTACAAAACTTCCTTCCAGCACCTTCCTTGGTAAATTGGCACAACACGCTGCTTTTCTCCGTTTTTTTTTTATTTTTTTTTTTTTAAACTTTATAGGTACCTTCCCGCACTGGTACTTATCCGGCTCTAAATGGACCAAATGTATCGTAGCCCAGCTTACCTTTTATAAACAGAAACCTTCGGAATTAAAAGTAAAAACACAATGATTTTTAGAGTGGAAAAATATATAAAAAAACCACTATCCATCTTTATTCCATTAAAACCTGCGACCGTCTTCCTTGCAACTTATATTAAGACTAAAAAACTCAAAACCATGCGACGTTTAATAGCTTTCGTTCGCAGAACGAACGCCTTACCTTCGTTAAGTTATTTACTATATATTTTTATATAGGTTTTATTTACCTTCTATTTATTTCTGGAACCATCGACTGCTGAGGTTGTAAATCTCATGCAGTTCGATACAGAATAAATACGTCGGCGTTGCTGGCTTCCTTCTCGGGAGATTCCACTTTTTCTGTTGCAATTCTCCTTGGTTTCTTCTTTATCTGAGGATTAAATTAGGTGCAAATTCATTATATATTTTTATTTCAGTAAATTAATATTTTGTATTTAAATTGTTTTACCTTCATTTACATTACTGGGAATTAATTTTGTTTTGTTTACATTTTCGTAGAATTGTCAAAATACTCACCTCGCTGTTAATCTGTCAAAACTGGGCTTAACTCAAATTAAGCCACGTTCGCATTGCATTTCGAGGGTGCGCCTATACTTTCTGTATGATTTTTTCTGTTTTTAGCGAAACTTTTCATAAAAATCACAGAATTTGTATGCCAAAAGCAGGCAAATATTATTTTTTGCACAGTTTTCACTGAAAAGAAGTTGCACAATTCATTTTTCTCAAAATATTGCATTAATTTTTCAATTTTTGAATTCAACGGATCTCTTTTTTGAACGGCTCAGTTCACCTCATAGTTTTTTCCCCCGCGTTGAGCAATATGGGCACAAAATTCCATACCAACTACATTCATAATGGCTTTTTCCCATAAGAAATGCACGGGACAACTTATCCTTATGGACAAAATCCTCTCAATTTGGCTTGTAGGCCGAAAGAGAGCAAACCCATTAAGTCGGGACTCTAGATAATATATTTCCTCTATGCCCCCTGGTTGGGATCACTATAGGATTTAGGGTAAGTGCGAGTTTGGGTATATGCAAAGTACTTTTTGCATATTATTGCACTAAAATCAAAGAAATCCCCAACAAAAAAAAAACAAGTATTTCAACACTGAACAAAAAATAGGGAAGAAATGTCAAAATCAACCATTTTTTCGTGTTTCTCTCTATCTCACAAACATTAATTTTATATGTAGCATCCCTTTTTGGCAGAAATCAAATGCAGATACAAGTAAATCAACCTTAAAGCCTAGTACATACTTGTGAACCATCTCGTGAACCCATACAAATTTCAGCTTTTGGTTCACCCGTGAACTTGCTCGTGAAGCTGAGTGGAGAACAAAGTGGAGAGTTTTCGTTCACGGGCAATTCACGTGCAAAATGTACGGGAACTGTTGGTGAAGCTTTGACGTGTACTCACAAGTGTGTACCAGTGAGCAATGTCAAAAGTTCACTTTCTCCACTGGCGAACGTTCACTTCACGAGGAAGTATGTACTAGGCTTAAGAGTAAATTGTTTCTATTCAATATGTCAAAGTCGGCAAAACCGAACGCGTTATTGTGTAGCTATAAATAAGTCTACAAATGTGTAAACGCAGCCGTCGTTTGGCAGTTGACAAATCACTTCACTTGTTATTAAAATTTGTATGTTAAGGTTTTTATTTTCCACGGAACTTAACATCTCAATATTTATTTGAAATACGCAATAAAGTTTAGTTTTAATTTTTATTCAAACTTGAGAAACATATTAATAAGATAATTATTTGCAAGAACAGTGAAAAGCCAGAATTTAAAAAAGCGTATCAATCTCTTGGTTATCTAATACTTTAAATACGACCATCAAAAGATACACTTGATGTTAGCAACAAGAATCCCCTAAAGGGGGCTCAAGCGGTACAGCGTAGGTGAAGGCATAAAGGTAAGACGTACAAAATTGCAGTTCTAGATTATTGTATCTTTTCTTTTAGGTAAATCTGAAAAAAAAATATTTTGTAAGTTGGTTACTCTTTGGGTGTTATCAAGGGAGCCAAGATAATATTAGGCCAGGATCATGTCTTTCCGATTGCTTAGCCATCGACTTGCCAACCATGGTCGTCATTTTTTACAAAGTTACTGTAAACGAGATATATACACCAACATTTTGGAACACACAAACAGACGTTGTATTCCGGCGACAATAACAAAGGTGAGTAATATTAATATTTCCCAATTTACGTATTTATAGCAAATATCTCGCATTTCTCTAATTTCTTTTAACTGCTAGTTACAAGAGTTGTAGGTAATCATATATTTTGAGATTTGGTTAATAAGAATCAATTACAATTCATTGAGCTAAAACTTACATTGCATTTTAAAAGCCCTAGACAACTCTTTAGGATTGAGAAGACTACACGCATGAATGAGTTCTAAGTATTGAGAGTAATGAGGTATAACAATACTCAAAACTTGTAGAACCCTGACTTATAGTTTTTAATGTAAAAGTTAAAATTCGTCGACATAGTTGGCACTAGTATATTGATTTTACTATCTAAAAAATGCCATCGATTTGTGCATTCATGCACCTCAGCATACACATGTATTAAAAGTGTATTTTGTCGATATGGTCTTTTAAAACCAGGTTTAGTTTTTTTATTGTAATTTATTTTAAAGCTAAAATGAAATTCAATAGTAACTTTTTCTTAAAAACAATTGGTGTAAATATAATAATAATAATTACTTTAAATAATGAAAATAAGAAGGAACAAGGATGACCAAGATGCGGAAACGGATAACATTACAAAATTTGAAATACAGGGTCTGATTAGAGAAATATGATTCAATCCACCCTGGCAATTTTCTTTGCATAACAATTTGTTTTTATTTAAAAAAGAAAATCATGGCTAAATTAATGGAAACCTCATAGTATGAACTTGGTTGCCTTTTTCATATCGAGAAGAATGTGAGATGTATATTCTGTAAGATAATCAGTAGTATTTCTATCTTTAAGGAAGCCTCACTAATATTCACTTATCATTGTCACACTGCCAGAGTGAAGTTAGATTAAAAAGGATATGTCCATGTTATGTTGTAAAAAGTTCGCTTCCCATTATTGCATTGTTAATGTAGTAAAGCACATTTCGTCACCAGTTCTCACAGGCTTCAGTGGAAGTAGTTCCGATATTCTTTATGGAAATCCAAATCGACACGAATAGAAATTCAACTTTTAATGGATTTGGTGCCCCGTCCAACGTACATACGTACATACAATTCTTCTGGGATTTGTTTTTTGGTCAAACAACAACCGATTACTGATTTAACTCGAACTCGAACTACAGACGTTGCCGGTCAATTCTCCAACACTTAAAACATTTTTTTACCTCTGGCCCCATAGAAGTGACGTGAATCAATTCAAATCCTGGTAACACAAACAGTGATTGTCAATCATTTGTTGATGACGCCCATTTTAAGCTAATCTTTTAATTCACTTACGAAAAATATCGCTTTGCGCTTGAATAAAACTGAAACAAATTAGAACCTTCTCCAACGTGAGTCCTGTGTGGCAGTAACAGCTCGTTTTTGAAAAGAAGTTTTGCACGACCATTAACCTTGTTTCGTTATTGTCCCACGTTATTATCTAGAAAGTAATGCATCGGCAGAGAGTGAAAGCTTGAGTCCGATTGTGAAGCCAATGTACTAGGTTAGGTTAGGTTGGAGTGGCTGTCCAGATGTCATCGACTCACTTAGACCGCAAGGGTCCATTGTGATACCACTAATGAGGTTACTCATGGGGGAGTAATGAAAATTAAACAAACCATTTTGTGCTTTTAATAAAGTTAGAGAGACACTTTGTGTCAATCGTTGCCAGTTCACTGGTATTGTCGAAGAAGGGATTGCCAAGAAAGTTATTCCTTCTAATGGAGAGTGCTGCACATGTACATAGAAGGTGTTGGACTGTTTCCTCTTCCTCCTCGTCCATGCAGCTTCTACAAAAGTCATTTGTGTAGACCCCTAGCCTCAGAGCATGTCTTCCTATGAGGCAGTGTCCTGTTATTACTCCAATTGTAGAGCTTATATTTTGTCTGCTCAGGGATATCAAGCCTTTTGACCGATTTAAATCTATGCTTGGCCATATTTGCTTGGTTGCTAGGCATGTGGTACTCTGTGACCATCTAGCATTTGTTGCTTCTAGAGCATATTGTTTGAGAAGATATTTGCATGTAGCAAGTGGTGTTCCTATGTTATGTTTTTGTCTAACATTAGGCAGAAGTGTTCCGTTTTTGGCGAGCTCATCGGCTTTACAATTTCCCGGAATGTCTCTGTGGCCCGGCACCCAAATGAGGTGAATATTAAACTGTTCTGTCATCTCATTCAGAGATGATCGACAATCGTGGACTACTTGTGAGTTTGTGGAGACAGACGCGAGAGATTTAAGAGCAGCCTGGCTGTCCGAGAAGATTCGTATATCCTTGCAAGATATAACGTTTTCTCTGAGCCAGGATAGTGCCTCTTTAATCGCCATTACTTCTGCCTGGAATACACTACATTGATTGGGAAGTCTATATGATAGACTTAGATTCAGTTGTTCCGAATAGATACCACTTCCAACTCCGTAATCGGTCTTTGAACCGTCTGTATAGAAGTGTATCGCATTGTCTTCCAGGGGTCTCTCTTCTTCCCAGGAGGATCTTGAAGGGATGGACACATGGAAGTTTTTACCGAATACCATTTTAGGGGTGGTATAGTCTAAGCGATCTGGGATAGATCTGAAATTGTCTAGAATGATAGTATGTCCAGTATTGTTACTGTTCCATTGAGAGGTGGCTCTAAGCCTCACACATGAGTTGGCTGCCACCATTTTGGAGAAGATGTCAAGAGGTGTTAGGTTTAAAAGCACATCCAGGGCTGCAGTTGGTGTTGAGCGAAGTGCTCCTGTGATGCACATACCTGCTGACCGCTGGACCTTGATGAACTTATTTAGATTTACCATCTTGTCCAGTGCGGTCCACCATACGACAACTCCATAAGTGAGTATCGGTCTAATTACCGAAGTGTATAGCCAGTGGGTTATTTTTGGGGAGAAGCCCCATTTTGATCCTATGGCCTTTTTACAAGTAAAAAGCGCTACAGTAGCCTTTTTTACTCTTTCATCAATATTTGCCTTCCAATTTAGTTTTTTGTCTAAAATGAGGCCTAAATATTTAGCTTGGTCGGAAAACCTTAATGGTATTCCTTTAATCTTGGGTGGGCTGAGCTGAGGAATTTTGTACCTTCTTGAAAAGAGTACTAGTTCTGTTTTATGTGGATTGACGTCCAGGCCACATTGCTTAGCCCATTTTGTTAGCCTATTCAAGGCATTTTGTAGGAGTTCCGCGAGAACTTGGGAGTGTTTTCCAGATACAGATATTGCAACGTCGTCAGCATAGGCAATCACCCTGAAACCCTCTGCTTCTAATGATGTTAGAAGGTCGTTTACTACCATGTTCCATAAGAGAGGCGAAAGGACCCCTCCTTGGGGGGTACCTTGATGCACCGATCTGGTGGTAGTAAAGCTTCTCATGCTTGAAGTTATTGTCCTGCTTTTGAGCATGAGACTAATAAAATCTATGAGTGGTTTCTTTAATTGCAGCTTTTCCATTGCTGTCGTGATCGCCTGGTAACTGACGTTGTTGAAAGCTCCTTCAATATCTAGGAAAGCTACTAGGTTATATTCTTTGTATTCGAGGGAGTATTCAATACTGCGAACCAGCGAATGAAGTGCTGTTTCTACTGATTTTCCCTTAGAGTAAGCATGTTGAGCTGTGGAAATGAGACATGGTTTTAGGTTATGTCTGATGTAAATTTCAATCAATCTTTCCAAGGTTTTAAGAAGGAAGGATGATAGGCTGATTGGTCGTAGATCTTTAGGGTTAACGTGGGAGGGTTTCCCTGCTTTAGGAATAAAGACTACTTTTGCCATTCTCCAGGCTTTGGGAATATATCTCAGCCTTAAACAGCTTGTCAGAATGATTTCCAATGGTGGAATGATCATGTCTGAGCATTTTTGTAGTTCGGCCGGGATGATTCCGTCTGGTCCTGGAGATTTATATGGATCAAAGCTATCTATGGCCCATTGCAGTTTTTCCCGCGTTATTAGATCAACTAAATCGCTTGTAGAAGCTTGAGACTCTGATGTTAAGTCGTTAAGTAAGTTAGAGCTACCTGGAAAGTGGGTGTCTAATAGCAGATTAAGAGATTCTTCATCTGTGGTAGTCCATGTGCCTGCATCTGTCTTTAAAGCACTGGGTATTGTTGGACTTTTTGAGAGAATTTTTCTGAGTCTTGAGGCTTCTGAAGTATTTTCTATTTTGCCACAGAAGTTTCTCCAAGAAGACCTCTTACTCTTCCTTAATTCTTTTTTATATTGCTTTAGAGCTTGTTTGTATAAGTCCCAGTCAGAAGGAGATCTAGTGTATTTAGATCTATTGAAGAGTTTGCGACAACTCTTTCTGAATGGTTCTAGTTCTTTACGCCACCAATGAGGTTTCTTTTTTCCCTTTGAAATGGTTACAGGGCATGAAATTCTCATTGATTCATTGAAGGCTTCAGTGAGATGATTCACAGAAAGATCTAGTTCATCTTTACTGGAGGAGCTTTTAAGAAGGTTGTAATCAAGTAATTGTGTTAGTACCTCCCTATATCGTTCCCAGTTTGTATTCCGGTGATTGCGAAAACCCGTAGATATGTTTGCCACATCTCTGAGCTCAAACTGAATGTACTTGTGGTCAGAGAAGGAATTTTCTTTTGAGACATGCCAGTTTGAAATCAGATTGTAGATCGAGTCAGAGGTAAGTGTAATATCAAGTACCTCTTTCCTATTCTTGGTTACAAAAGTGGGTTCATTACCAATATTACTTATGAGTAGGTTAGTGCTTAGTAAGTAATCAAATAAGGACTCACCTCTCTCATTTATATCAGAGCTACCCCATACCGTGTGATGAGCGTTAGCGTCCGATCCAATTAGGAGACCAACTTTTTTCGACTGCGCGACCGCAATTGCCTTCCTCAAGGTGTCACCTGGAATTGGGCTGTCGTGGCCAAGATAGGAGGATATGAGCCAGTAGGTGGCTTTATCCGTTGTTAAGACAGCGGTGGTTGTGTCCTTGTCGCTGTAATTGGGGAGTAAAAATACATTTAAGTCATTTTTTACTAACATACATGACCTTGGTTCACCTTTCTCCGATGCATACAGTAGCTTGTAACCAGGAGTCCTGAGGCCTCTGATGATGGAATTTGAGACCCACGGCTCCTGTATCAAGACGATGTCATCCTTGTTTGTGTGCAGTCGGAGTGTTAGGTTGTTTGTGGCCATGATGGCGTGATGGAGATTAATCTGTACTAATCGCAGCATTGCTACTATTAGTCAGATTAACCTCCACCACTGTTTTATCGGCGTTTTCATCGTCTGAGGAGGAGTGAAGTAGGTCTTCCTCACTCAGAGTGATGCCTAAGGTGGCGTCTTCAGTCTCCATGTCGGAGTTACTGTCGACTGTAGGTTTAGCCTCCACGTCGGATGGCTTATTTGGGGCTGTGGAGGTCGATGGTTCCACCTGTGGTGTTGCATCGACCTCCATTATTGGTGGTAATGAAGCGTTTCCTTCCGCTGAAGGGGCTTCTGTCGGGGGCGTGTTAAGCAAATCTTCGTCTTTTTTGTATATACGGATCACGATTTCATCGAAACCATACCTAATCACGCCTTTGGTCGCGGCCAGTGGATCCAGTGATTCCCTATTGATCAACACGAGAGCTGATCTATAGTGACCCACTGTCTCCTTCTCAACCTTTGGGACTTTCCAGTCGTGCGTAGGCAGGTTTGGATTACTTGTTTTGATCAATTTCATGATCATATCTGGGCAGTTGTGTAGTGCCGGGACCATTATACGTGCTCTTGGCCGGCAAGGAATATTCTCCCTTGCAACAACCTCGAGCTTGGCACCCGGCCAGACTTCTGGCAAGCCATTGACAGCAGCCCTGTATAGATCGAAAGATCTCTGATCACCACAGGCGATGAGTTTGATACGATTTTGGTACCATCCTGCATCGGCTGTGTCTGGGAGAGGTCCCGGATTCTCCTCGATGACAGATAAAAATCTGAAACCGAGGTGAGCCCTGACGTTTGCCCATTGATCATGAGAGATGTTGCCATCCACATGACCCCTGTCAATGACCGCTGCTATGATCTTACCTTTTAGCGCGTCGCTAAAGGAAAGATCCTTATTGAAGGCTGTTGTGCTGTTTGAATGCACCTTCTGCCTTTTTGGTTCGGGCTTGTCGCCCTCGAAAGACCTATTGCGCTTTGATGTTGAGTCGCTGCAGGTCTGTTTGGTGATATTGCTAAGAAAGCCACTAGCCCACTCGAGTTTTCGCGTTTGCTCCGGGGTTCTTTCCGCCGCCGGTATGACACCGACTGCGGCTAGAATCCTCTCAGCATTGCGTTGGTCTCGTTTGGCTAGTGACTTCCTGGACTTCTTGCTGGCCGACCCAGAGCTATGTCCGTGTGACACAGTTGTGGGTCCACCATCAGAATTCGTCGCTACCGATACCAATCGGGGTGTGCCCCCACCTTTTGAGACAATTCCACATGTCGCAGATTTTGTCTCTCCGGATGGGGTGTCCCTTCTTGGGGTCGCTTGCGACGTCCTAGCAGGAGCGGGGAGGGGGTGGGGTGTGGAATTGCCGCCCTTGGGACAGCCGAGCGTCACAGCTGTACCACTGACGGGTACTTCCTTCAAGTATAGGTTGCGGCTAGTAGAGGGAGAAGGACTCCCGCTACTAGTGGCAACCACAGGGTTGCCAACACGTTCACACCTCTGAGTAGACTCGACAGCCTTTTCAGTGGATGTGACCGCATTGGCAGCCATGGCGCGATTTTTGTTATTATTCTTTAATGTTTTTCTGTTTGATGTTTTGTTTGGTTTCATTTTTGTTCCCACGAGTAAAGCGGAAAGACGGTCAGCCCCGGCAGAGCCGCTTGCCGGGGTAAGGCAGAAATATGACGGACCTTGCCACAGCATCCGAAAGAGCTCGTTAATGGCTGGTTTATCCCCCAGCCTTTCATTCTTCGGCACGGTTTTCGTACAAGTACGCTCACACCACCACTGAAATTAGGAACCTCTAAACTATGATTGAATTGGGTTTCCGAACGTTGCACTATTGAGGAGCTACAACAATTCGGCTATCCAACTCAACCTTAGCTAATCACCATCCTGCCAAAAACGCACAGGACTTCTGTGGTGATCCTTGCCCGCCTGGCACCCACTTGGAGGGTTTGAATGAGGATTTTGCCAAGCTAAAAAAGCCAATGTACTATATTTCTTCGAAAATCGTCGTCTTGGCGATATCAATTTGTCCCTTTTGGCCTTTTTTGTGAGAAACCATAAAAAGCAAATAATCTGGAAACGATTCAACCGCTTAAGGCTTATATCAACGACTTGAACAACGATGCGTTCCATAATTTAAAGTTTTCAAAGTTTCGGATGGAATTTGGAGCTTATTGAAATTGGACACAATTATAAAACACATTGGTAGAAGGTAAACTCTAGCATTAAGATTTTTTGGTGGAGATTCTGTTGGTATTTGTGATTTTGGTTGTTGGTGAAATCCTGTTTTTGTGATTTTGGTTGTTGGTGAAATCCTGTTTTTGGGTAGAACTCTATCGTCTTAGAAAACAGAGAGCAAAAATTCTTGCCTGCTTCTTAATTAATCTGGAAACATAAAGAGATTGGGCCGTTCATATTAATAATGCCGAAACCACAACTATAATAGAAAAAAGATGCAATGTTTTAGAAGTATGTAAAGCAGCAGTGATACAAAAAAATAAAATACTTTGGTATAACGCATTCAATGACGTAGTGCAATAAAATTTGTTGAATAACCTATTCCGTCCCCTGAATTGGCTCATGTCTAGAACATTAGTAGGGTTTGAATACTACAACACAATACAACAACTTGCTACCACAAGGCTGGAATTACATAGCAATCATTCCGCTGCTAGATGCCGTTCGAAAAACCGTGTTATTCAAGGAGCTTTTGCTCCTAAACTAACATCTTGTTTTTATTGAAATGGGACTTCATTTTAAATCGAATAACTACAAAAACTGCTAAGCAATTTAATGGTTTTCATAAGTTTTAGCTGTTGAATCGAGTTAGTAACTGTAGTATCTTTCACTTTCATTGGTTTAAATAAAAATTCGTCTGCTTATCACCGTGGTAGTGTACAAAGTAAAAAACAAAAATACTCCATTTACCAAGATCGGAATCTTTCGTACGTTTCACTCTCCAAAACCCGTTTGTTTACATTGTTGTATTTGTAATTTTGACAATTAATCCATGAATAGATGTGAAAACAAACAAAAAAAAAAACGATGCCGTGGGCTAGCGGCACTTTGCAAAGCAAAAACAAAATGGGGAGGTTAATAAGTTTTTTCCGATTTTTCTTTTTACTTTTTTTCGATGAACAACTCAGTTTTAAGCTTTAGTTTTGCAGTCATTTTGTTGATAGCGAACCAATGTACATTTTTGTCTTGAAAAAAGCATGTTCAACATCAGTTTAATATAATTAATTCACTCATTTACAGCAATCATTACGAAATTCTTTAAATTTCATAATTAACTTCGGATTATTGTATCAAAGATGCGTTCGAAGAACCATCAAGTTAAGGGTGCGAGCGCAATTTATTGAATTCAAATATTTTTTTTGCAAGTAATTAAAATCTGTATCAATTTAATTAATCCAACAATATTTATAGTTTGTTTTTAATGATTTAAGCTTGCAACTATTTTTTAATTCCATTTTGATTAATAAATATTAAATTTAAAAAAAAGTTATAATCGAAAAATACCTCATCCATAACATTCTTGATTGATGGAAGCATACATGTATTTGCTGTCAAAAAAAAATATGCTTCAAAGGAACACCAATATTTAAAAAAAAAATAATCAGAAAGATTATAGCGAACTTGTTGAATAAATGCAGAGCAAATAAAATACAAATTTTAAAGTTTATCACAAAATGAAAACGTCAAAAAATCGTTCTGAATTCATGCACAACTCATTCAATAGATCATATAATCGACATGAATGTTTATTGTTGACGTACAGAACTTTCTTTTAGTGAATTCCTACAGTTTAACGCAAAATACAATTTTCATTCATTCCTTAAAAATGTTTAGTTACCAAAGTTCAAGTTTACTTATTATTGTTTGAAGGGTATGTTTAGTAAAAATGCTGCTAATAATGAAAATAAATTAATTTACGTACATATATGTTTTTGTTTTTCTTAATATAATAAATACTACCGTAGATTACTTTTTATAAATGCAGAACATAGAAGAAAATATACATAAACAATAGTTTTCAGATATAAAGCAGAGGTTAGCGTAGAAAAATGTTTTTGAGAAAGCCAATAATATTTTAGGTATGTTCATTAAAGAAATTTCCGCTTCGGCTAACCTTCATCAACTTTTTAGAAAAAAATTTAGCATTAATTGCAGCCAATTATTGGGTGTTCGGTTTCCCCATATTGGAATAAAAAAAGTTACTTAAATCTATTTATTGCACTGATTTCGTTGGTATTGTGTAACCATATTGCCAATTTCTATTCCTTAAAGATGCTTTACACAAAGCAACTTATTTTTAAAACATGGTCCCCTCAAATTTGTATTCCAAAATCTAACTACAAACAAAATTCTAACTTTAACATAGTCCCTCAAAAGGAAATTTTCAGGAATATTTCTGCAACAAACAAAACTAAAATTTGGTCTTGCAATTACCGAACTGCTTAAATGATGAAAATACTAATCTAATTGAGGAATCTGAACTAGCTAAAGTTGGCAATGGAACTTTACAAGTAGCATTTTCTGTACAAAAAAAATACGGGGCACACGCTTATTGTTTCCACCTGAACTTCTAACGTCGCCAAAAAAATGCTCTAAGCAAACTACAGCTGAAAAAATTATCTGTTTTGTTGTTTAGTATTAAGTTACCCTTTTGTCCATTTCTAATTATACTTAACCAGTTGCAGCGCATGTTGCGTTCGCAAATAATTTAAGTAAACAAAATACAGCACTAATAAATCGTTAAATATGTATTTGGTCAATTTTATTTTATTTAATATATGTACATTAACAACATTTATTTGGATTGAAATTAAAAAGCTATACAAATCTTCCAATTTAAGACCATGTCAGCACTTCAGATTTTGTTGGTTAGGATTGTTTAGTTTTTGAACGAGGCCATGAAACATTCAAAATGAAGCATTTAGTTGGGCTGATTACTATAATGAAGCATTTTGATGGGCCTGAGGACTAAATGTGAGAATGTGTTTGGTTTTTTGCATCATTTCACGCACACTTTCTCACATTTAGTCCTCAGTAGCTTGTAGGCAAACCGAAATGTCAGTCTGAGATTCCGATCTTGGTAATGGAGTATTTTTGGTAAAAAAGTCATCTTTATTTGTTTCGTTCGTTTCTGACATTTTACAAGTGCTGCCAGGTACTTCATTTCTGGCATTTAAACAGTACTGCCAGATACTACATCTATTCCCTTTTTTTCATAATCAAATTGAACTTTAAAAAGAAAAGAGTGGAATTCAAAGCGTACAACTTATAATTAATAATTTTCCATTGACAAATCGTAGCCCTGGAGATGCGTGGGAACGTTTCTCTTTCTTGCGATTCTAGCCGATGTCTGTATGTCCAAAGGCTCTTCTTCTGGCGCCGCGTTTGCCTGTGATGTTGGTGATGTTATGTTTGTTGTTGTTGTAGCTATTAGCTGGGTTGACGTGCTTGATGGAATCTTTTTAACATGTGTGACGTTTCTCCGATACCGAGTGCCGGTACCCTCATTTTCGATAGTTACCTCCGATCCTTTTCGTTCCGTGTCTCTGTAAACCGTGGGCTCGAATCTAGTGGCTAATTTGTTTGTTATCATTTGCCGTTTACGCAACTCATCATCGACTCCTACACAAATGGTAATTTGTCACGAATGTTTCGGTTGAACATTAGTTCAGACGGTGTCTTCAAAGTGACCGAATGGGTAGTTGATCTGTACATCAGCAAGAACTTCTGCAAATCTTCTCGCCAATTCCCTTTTTCATGCTGACAAATTATTAGTCTCTTCAACAATGAGCGATTTTGTCGCTCCACTTCACCATTTTCTTGTGGCCAATATGGTATCGTACTTTGCAATCTGATATTATTAATGCGACAATATTTCTTAATCTCCTCACACACAAGCTGAGGACCATTGTCTGCTTTTAAGGAAATTGGTAAACCAAATCGAGCAAAAATGCATTCAAGGTGCTTAATTGTCTCAGCTGCATCAATGTTTTTCATAACATCAACCTCGAAGTACCGGCTATAATAATCCACGAACACCAGCAAATTGTGACCAGATGGTAACGGACCCTGAAAATCAATTGCTAAATGTTCCAACGGAGCTTATGGTAGCTCAGTTCTACTTAATGGCTCCGGTGCAGATGGTGCGCTCACTAAAATACAGCCTCTACACTTTTGCACAAACTCCTCCACATGCGTATCCATCTTTGGCCACCATACTTTTGCTCGAAGCCTCCGTTTCATAACAGTCATTCCTGGATGACCTTCATGACCCAATTGCAAAGTTCTCTCTCGAAGTATTTGTGGCATAACGACTCGAGTACCACGAAGCAAAATGTTGCCTGTGAAACAAAGCTCGATTTGGAATGCTTTGAACAACGATGCTTTGCCAGTCCATTCATTTTCATGTCTCTGTAAACCGTGGGCTCGAATCTAGTGGCTAATTTATTTGTTATCATTTGCCGTTTACGCAACTCATCATCGACTCCTACACAAATGGTAATTTGTCACGAATGTTTCGGTTGAACATTAGTTCAGACGGTGTCTTCAAAGTGACCGAATGGGTAGTTGATCTGTACATCAGCAAGAACTTCTGCAAATCTTCTCGCCAATTCCCTTTTTCATGCTGACAAATTATTAGTCTCTTCAACAATGAGCGATTTTGTCGCTCCACTTCACCATTTTCTTGTGGCCAATATGGTATCGTACTTTGCAATCTGATATTATTAATGCGACAATATTTCTTAATCTCCTCACACACAAGCTGAGGACCATTGTCTGCTTTTAAGGAAATTGGTAAACCAAATCGAGCAAAAATGCATTCAAGGTGCTTAATTGTCTCAGCTGCATCAATGTTTTTCATAACATCAACCTCGAAGTACCGGCTATAATAATCCACGAACACCAGCAAATTGTGACCAGATGGTAACGGACCCTGAAAATCAATTGCTAAATGTTCCAACGGAGCTTATGGTAGCTCAGTTCTACTTAATGGCTCCGGTGCAGATGGTGCGCTCACTAAAATACAGCCTCTACACTTTTGCACAAACTCCTCCACATGCGTATCCATCTTTGGCCACCATACTTTTGCTCGAAGCCTCCGTTTCATAACAGTCATTCCTGGATGACCTTCATGACCCAATTGCAAAGTTCTCTCTCGAAGTATTTGTGGCATAACGACTCGAGTACCACGAAGCAAAATGTTGCCTGTGAAACAAAGCTCGATTTGGAATGCTTTGAACAACGATGCTTTGCCAGTCCATTCATTTTCATAGAGTGCTTTCTTTACTGCTTGTATTTCATCGTCACCTAAAGAAAGCTCTTCAATTTCAAGCAGCGTTATGGCTTTAGCAGGGGCGATTCCTCATAGTTAGCTGGTTTAGCGGCGCTAAACCAAGAATTTTAGAATAAATCTAATTTTTTAATATGTATATTATTTGGTAATTGAATTACTAACCAAAACTCAACAGTTGACCATAATGTTAAAAAATTCGGTTGTAGTTACATAACTTGCATTCAAAGTGACTTTTCTACAAATAATTTTCATTTCATGCAATAAAACTCTCATACAATACTTAATCTATCTTGAAACATTGGGCTTTGGTCATCGCAAAAGTTTGCGGTATCAAATTTCATACATTCTACACATACAGATAAATACACACATTCAAATAAAAGCCTATACAAATTAATAGAAGGGTAAGCGCAAAAAAAGCGATAAACCAGACGAAGTATATGCAAATGCAGGTACACATTAAAGACACACAACAGAGAGGAAGACCAGGCTCGACCAAGAGTTTGATGTCTCCTCTCTTTGAACTTCGTATGGACTATGGCAGGAAGAACAAGACCGAGCGACGATTCGAACATGATCGTCGAACACATGAACTATTCATACCATATTTTTTGTTTTTAAAAACAGATAATAATAATTGTGCGAGTGCGAGGTTATTTATTTGTGTGAAATTTATGTTTTGTAGCGAAATTGACCCAGCACGACAAGAATGTATCGAACAAGAGCATGTTTGTCAGTTAGCGCTGATTTTAGCGATAATACTCATTTTTGGAGTCGATATCAGCGTTACCACTTCTCAAAAAAAGTGGAAGTAGATTTTAGGAAAAAAGTGAAGTAGATTGAGAAAAATGGAAGTAGATTTCAAAAATTAGCTTTTTCATATTTTTCTACATATTTTTAAATTACATTATTTCAATAAAAAATTTAAAAAAAATAGAATTATTTGAGCCTTCATATCATATAATTCTATATGTTAATGTAACATTTTTTAAATTAATTCTTGGTTGTTTGCAACGAAAACGCAAAGATTGGGCTCGTGTTGGTCAAATGAAATGACTTTAGGATGTTTTGATTGCAATGGACGAGGTCTACAAGAAATAGTTATTGTTATCGTAATACAATAATTTCAGTACATCAACAAACCTTTTATCTTTGTTTTTGGACAACTTGAAAATATCTTTTCATATTGAAAACAAAAAATCAAATCCAAAATAACACTAGAGCACAACTTAACACAAATAACATTAACAAACAGAAAAGAAATAAAATGCACGACTGGTTCGCATGAACTCGCTCATGTATCCAAAAAAGTCTGTTTAAAACTATTTCCTGTATTTTAAGAATTTAAGAAAAAAAGTTTGTTTTCAAAAATGTAAATGACATTTGATTTCTCAAGAAAACCTTAATTTTTTCAATTTGTATTTGAAAATCGTTTTTGAATTTTAGTTTAAAAATATATTTGGTATATAGTTTTGAACTTATTAATTTATTAGACGTCTTACATTTCAATTTTGTAAAAAATGATGACATTTTCAAGATATCAAATTTCGAAAAAAAAAAAAAAAAATTAAAAACAATGACATTTTTGGCAGGAAAAAAATAGTTTAGTTCTTGAGAAAACCTAAAAACAAAATAACGGTTCTATCTAGGGTACCCTTCTGGAGTAATACAAAAATATTTCTTTATATTGAAAGAAGCCAAACTAAGAACACAAATTTTAGCAAGAATTTAAAAAAATCTACCGGTTTGTTTTTGATAATATTGGAATTATCGTTTTTTGACCGTACAAATTTGTATTGGGACTACTATATTTTTTAGTTTGAAAAAAAAAACAGGAAAGACATACAGCCAAACCGACAAAATCGGGGGACCCACTTTTTTCGACTTCTCTACCTTCTTCTACTTCTTCATGTTTGATTAAAATCTCGAATTCGAATTTGTTTACGAATGCAAAACTTGCCATACAGGTCCTATATGTCGAAAGTAAAAATGACAAAAGGCTTAAACTAGAATACATTAGATAAAACAGAACCTCACCGCAAATGCGATTTTTAGTTCTCTAGAAAATTTTGAGACTACATACAAGAGTGATAAGGAGAAAAAAGGAGTAGATTCAGTCTATTTTTATTAAAATTGAAGTAGGTAGAAACACAGATCTTAAAAATGAAGTAGATTTCAATATTTTGATGATGGTGCGAAGTAGGAAGTAGATTTTTAATTTATTTGAAAAAAAAAGAAGTAGATCTACTTCAATTGAAGTAAAGTGGTAACGCTGGTCGATATGTGAGTAAAAGGAAATTTCACACAGATGTTAGAGCATAGGCGGATTTTTCAATTTTTTAATAGGAAGTAGTTTTTGTTTGGACGTGCTTTTAGACTGAAAGGAAAATTACTTCAGAAAGTGCTTTTCACTAGTTAAGTATTTGATGTGTTATGACCGGTATGTTTTATGTTCATTTTTTATATTGTAGTTATTTTTAATATAAGTCCATACCAATTCATATCTGCAAGATACTAGGAAATTATTTTACTAGATTTGTTTAAAACAAACATTTTACTTTTAATAAAAAAGTAAAATCACACCTACCTACGAATTATACATTTTTTAAAGCCAACGGGTTCTCCAATCAGGCGGTTTTTAAGTGATATTAATTCATAATTTTCGAAGAAAAACTAAAATTTTTCAAAAAAGTATAAAAATCAGTTTGAATCGTGGTTTTTCAAAATTTTAATAAAGTAAATATCTTTTTTCATTCAGAATTCGTTGCTCTTATTAATACTTAAAAAAAATGAATACTATATACGACTTTAAATTGAAAATTACCAGAACGAAAAATAAAACAAAATAAAATAATATAACGACTTATGCACCTGCATTACTTCAAATTAAATTCTTTTTCAATTAAAAAGTATAATACAAATTGTATAAACTTTAATTTGCAAATAATATTCAATACAAAAATTAATTTGACTTTAAAACCATATAATTGCAATTCTATGACCAGCTAAATAATTGTATGTTAAAAAAACGAAACAATTTCGGCACTTTACTATACCATTATTATTTTTATTTTATTTTTTCATATCTTCTTAGTATATAAAATATTATGTATCTGGTTTTAGGCTATGAGTTGCGACGATGTAACCAGATTCTTCTTTGTTTGTTTAAAAATAGATACTTTATTTTCATGATATTGGAATGTTCATGATCTCGGAACTGAAATGAAATCCAAGCAAAGACCATAATTGAAGAATTATTAGAAAAAACATTTAGAATAAAATCGTTTTCGGGGAAGCTATTAATAGTTAATAATAAGCTTCCATGTCCAAAGCTAACAGATTTAAAATCAACATACAAAGAAGAATAATCGAACCTTTATCGAAAATCAATATTGCATTTGAAAATGGCTAGCTGGTTGCGAGAATAAAAATAAATTGTTTTGCTGGCCTTTTTTTTCCTGTATCACGCATGCTTTCTTGCAAACCCGAAGTTGTCCCTAAAATAAAGTTGGCAATAAAATTTCCAATAGAATCAGACAGTCAGAATTTGTCGCAATTATGCTAAACGAGACTTCAGACGTTCAATTACAGTCCCAATTATATAATGTTTTCCGATATTACTTTAACAAAAAAATTCATGAAAAATGTTCTACATTTATCGATGATGTAAGCCTAGGGCGGAAGATTTTAATAAAACAAATTATAGTTCTTGAAAACTTATCTTGTACCTCTAGAAGAAAGTAGCTAACCCTAACGCTATGACCAGGAATCGCCACTGGGCTTTAGGTTCAGCATACGACATAATCCACCTGATATATTCTTCTGTTTTATTGGTCGTATCAGCTTTCTCATTGGTGTCAATCAATAAACGAGACAGGGGATCGGCAATATTAGTTTTATCTGGCTTGTATATCACTGTAAACTTGTATGACATTAGCCTAATTAGCCAACGTTCTATTCGAGCGCATGGCTTTGATTTCGGTCCAAACAGAGTTTCAAGTGCCTTATGATCCGTCACCAATTCAAAATGTCGTCCAAATACATAGATAATAGTGAAACCGTTCAACAGCCCATACCAAGGCAAGGGCTTCTTTTTCGGTCTGGGCGTAGTTCAATTCCGATTCTGTCAAGCTTCGACTGGCATATGCTATAATTCGTGTATCGCTTTGTTGGAATTGCGTCAATACTGCTCCCAAACCAACTACGACTTGTGTGCGATACTTCATATTATAGTACCCAAGTAGTAAATTGTCGGTCAGATTTCGCTTAAGTGTTTCAAATGCCCATTGTTGTTCTGAGCCCATTCAAAGCTGACTTCTTTCTTCGTGAGTCGTCGCAACGCTTCACTAACAGTTGCCGGGTTAGGGATAAATTTGCCAAGATAGTTCACTACACCCAAAAAACTCCGGACTTCCTCAGCACTTACAGGCGTACGAAATTCTTTCACAGCTTCAACTTTGTCGTGTTTTGGTTTTATTCCGGACATTGATAAAATATGTCCATAAAATTCAATTTCCTCCACCCCAAATCTACATTTTTCCTTGTTTAATGTTATGTTGTATTCCCGTATGCGATCTAATACTTTGCGTAATCGTACATCATGAATCTCTTTAGTTGGTGCGTAAACCACGATATCATCAATATAACTTATAACACCTTCGCACCCAATTAGTATTTGCTCCATCAGCTTTTGGAAAATCTCAGGTGCACACGTTATTCCAAACATCAGGCGAGTGTACCGAAAAAGTCCCTTCCGCGTCATAAAAGTGGTAATTTCTCTTGATTCAGGTGAAATTTCAACCTACAAACAAAATATAATAAAATAATAAAAAATGGAGGCGGAACAAAACAGCATACTTAAAGGAGCTTATAAAAAGGTTGATGCTTCAAATGCATTTGATAAACAATTAGCACATCTCGACCTGTGACGTCAGTGGTCTAAAGTAGTGGAGTGCGTAGTGCACACGACTTCTAAGACTGAGCAAATCTGATATGCGTGGGTTCGAATCCTATGTTGTGCATAAAGTTTTTCAAATAAAATTGGATTAAAGCTCAGCACCACAAAAAAGGAGACTGATGAGTGCAAAAGTGGCAAAGCACGAAATAGCTATATCTCCAGCCAAAACAATGAGTGGTAGCACCTTTAAGTTGTTGTTGTTGTTCAAAAACATTCAATAAAATTAAAAAAAAAAATAAAAAAAAAAAAAAAAGGAATGGTCAAGTCTAACAAGCTGACATTCTAGTACGAATAGTACAATACAAATAATAAAATATAATAAATCTTATCCCACAAATAAGAATATAGATATAGACATTGTTTTTTTTTATTTTTTTTCATTTAATTAACTCATTTAAAATTTCACAATTTGCTCATTTTAATTACTACAATAGTTATTCAACTTAACCATGAGAGAAACCAGGAGAAAAAAAATAATAAATAATAATAATAAAAAAACAAAAATCCAATGAACAAACGAAAACTAAACCTGGTGATATGCTTGCTTAACATCCAGTTTTGAAAACCACTTCGCTTCGCACAAATGAGGCAGAAAGTCATCCATGGTTGGCAAGGGGTGGTTTTCTCGCTCAACTGCCAGGTTTGCTCTGCGCATATCAACACAAATGCGGACATCATACTTTCCTTTTGGTGCGATCACCAGCGGCGACACCCACTTAGCAACACCGTTCACTTGCTCGATAATCCCTTCACGCAGCATTTGATGAATTCTGTCATCAACCAATTTTTCCAATGCAACCGGGACTCGCCGATATGGCTGTGCTACTGGTTTCACATCCGAACTGATTGGAATGTCAACCATCACACCTCTGATTTTACCAACCGATTTGCACTCGATTTCCTTTGAATTGATAGCATTGACGTTCACGCTGCTAGCTTGTGACCCAAGGTTGACTCCGATTTTCAGTACCCCGAGAGAATATCCTGTTTCATATCCCAGCAACACTTTTCCTAGTTCATTTGCCACGTAAAAATTGGCCAAACTTTCGCTTTTTCCTGCCTTGATGACAGCGGTGAACATTCCGATGAACTTGAGTGGATACCCCCATATGCCCGAAAATCGATATCCACCTCCTTCTGCTTGTGCACTATCACAATGTTCTTGGCCTTCAAATCCAGCCATGACAGCTTGTCAATAACATTGTATCGGACACCCGAGTCCACGACTAACTCGATTTCAATACCACCAATAGTACACCAGATCTTGTTACCTTCATCATTTGAGTCGATGGAGAAAATGTCTGCATTTTCCTTTTCATTTGAGTCAATACAGAAAATGTCATCACACTCGTCTTCAATATTTTTACAACCAAGCTTGGAATCCGCGTCAACCATTTGTACGTTTTCTCGCTTGAGTTTGTTGTTTGCTTGCTCAATATCCGGCTTACTGTCAGCGCCGGCCCCAGCCAAACTTGCGCCCTGTGCAAGATTTGTAGAAAGCGCCCCTTTTTTATATTTTTTTTACACATAAACTGATACACAAGCATAAGCCTTTCCCAGATTACCCAGGAGGTAGACTTTCAATGCGTTTTTTTTATTGAGGTATCCCCAGGAGGCCTAAACCATTAAACTAAAACGCAGCGAAGAAATGAGCAGAGGGGAAACTTTTAAACTTGGAAACTTACTTTTCTGGCCTTACATTTTGCAAATTCAGAAATGAGATCATCAAAGTCTAAAGAATTTAATAATTTCTTTTCAATGGACATTATAGAAAAACCTACCAATATCTCTTGAGTCATGGTTGTCCTAAGATAATTTTTAATAATTTGAAGTTTAGAAAAACTACGTTCTCCTGAAGCTACCGTGACTCGTGACCGGGATTGTATTAAGAATTTGGAGATCAATTACTAAATTCGGGGCAAAATCTTCAAGGTTTGAACTAAAAATAAAATTTAACACATCTAAACTTGAGCTTTGTGGTGTAACAAGCGGCGATATTATGGTTAACTTTTTAAACAATTCTTTTCCATCTAAATCTTTAAAACTACCTAATGTTAAAACATTCTGCAAATTCGCTTATGTTACTTATAAATTAAAAATTGATACTATACGTATTAAGCTGTTTAAACCTTTCTGTAATTGATTAAATGGCTTGATCAAGTATTTTGAAAAAAAAAATCTACTTTAAATCTTTGCTTCGGGTCTAATATAGTTTCAGGACATTCATCAGCATAAAGCCTTTTTCTCCGTTGAGATCGTAATGATGAAGCTTCAGGAAACATATTTGGTGTTTCTAGGGCACTAGCAATACACTCAGTTAATTGAACATACGAGTACCTACTCATTAAATTTTTCATCGGAACGCATTAAAATCAAACTGTTTTTTGTATTTTCTAAAACTTGTATTCCAGTTGACAGATTAACGGACGGACTTTGCAAATATTTACTAGTTTAATTTATATTTTCTAAAATATCAAACCAAATTAGCAGGCAGCAAATAAATGTAAAATCAAAAGTTTTATTTCCTAACGATTCTGCAATGTTTTTTGCCTCTAGATTTCTTAATTCTAAAAGGGCTTCATATATTTCTTCTTAATTTGTTTTTAAAGGCCTCAATGCATCTAACCTGCTCTCTCATCTTGTCTCAGAAGGGGGTTTCAAAGTATGACTTGGAATTTTTTTCTTATAAATATCCAACCTCGTTGTGGAACTTTAAAAAAAGTTATACAAACATTGAATTGTATCGAAAAATTTAACTGCATAAAATAAGCACCGAGCAGCATCATTAACCACTAAATTTAAGGAATGCGGGCAACATGAAACTAAAAATGCTCTTGGTTCCAGGGTTCGAATTCGATTCTGAACACTCGCTTCTTTTCCTTTTATATTCGAACCATTATGTATGTATGTATGGATGTACTTTATTGAGATTTTTTTTTTACACTTATGATTCTTTATTCTATGTACCTATACTATACATAGTTATTTCAATAGCTTGTTATTAATTTGCCGACTTAGAATTGGTCAGGCTACACAGTTTTTATTTTATATTAATTTAGTTTATTTTTGTAAAGCACATTAGTTGTTTCTTAGACACAGTCTCTTAGTTTTATAAAATTACGTCCACTCAACAAGACGAAGCCTATTCGAACCATTATCATAACTTTGGCTTTGACAGTTAGATACTTATTAAAATTTCATGTAATTCAAGCTTGTCTAAAATCAACTGAGTCAGTCACATTACGGTCTTGTCACAAAATACGTCACTTCTATTAAAAACTGATAGCTATGTATTTAATATTAATTAACAACAAAGCGAAAAAACAATTGCAACAATCTGCATTCTGCACCAGACTAGATATACATTAAAAGTAGCCGTTACAACAGTCATTAACTTTCACAAAAAAAAAAAAAAACAAACTGCCTGCGCAAGAACAATTCGACTCCACATAGATTCATCCCTCTTTAATATTTTCACTCTATGCTCCTTCTCCATTCTAATAAAATTTTCATCTCCTGTAAACTCTTACACAGATATATAGTGTGTGCAATAAGAAAACCTGCACGCTCTGACCCATATGATTCCGTATGAATAAGTTTTTTTTAAATATCTCCCATGTTAGTTTCGATACTCAGTGTGCAAAAAAGAAAACTTGCACATCAATTGACCATACCTACCTACCTACATACATACCTAATTTCCAAATATTTCACCCTGTTCATACAAGAGAAAAAAAGAAAAAATCTCAACACAAAAAAGTTCCATGCTACCTCATATGTGCAAGATATATTTTATGCACACCGAGTCCCAAAATTAACATAGAGAGTATGACGAAGCAAAATACTCATTCATATTGAATCGTATGGGCTAGAACGTGCAGGTTTTGTATCACGCACAGTACCCTGTATGTGAGACTCACATGAGACATTGTGAGTTCTCATCTACAAAGAAAACAACAAAAAAATGTCTGAAAAAAGAGAGCAGGTAGGTTTCTGTATTCTGTGCTACGGGCTACCTTCTACTACAAATCAAAGACACAGCAAACAGCATATATTTTTGTTGTTGTTTTCTTTGTAGATGAGAACTCACAAATGTCTCATGTGAGTCTCACATACAGGGTACTGTGCGTGATACAAAACCTGCACGTTCTAGCTCATACGATACGATTCAATGTGAATAAGTATTTTGCTTTGTCATACCCTCTATGTTAATTTTGGGACTCGGTGTGCATAAAATATATCTTGCATGGAATTTTTTTGTGTTGAGATTTTTTTCTTTTTTTCTCTTGTACGAACAGGGTGAAATATTTGGAAATGAGGTAGGTAGAGTTTTTAGTTCTGCGATATCTTGAGTTAAATTTTCATTGAATGCAACAATGAAAGTGATGTTATTTAGTGCGCAAGAGATAACTTAGGACAGTTGTGATGGATGTTTTTTTGAGATTATTTTAAGAATGTTTGTGGTTAAAGAATGGCAAATATGTAGTAGTACATATTTGTTTGCAAGATCAGATTACATTTTCTTGCTCCTGGCAATGCGCCCCCAGAATTCTGCGCCCTGTGCATTTGCACATCTTGCACATATGCTTTGTCCGGCCCTGCTTACTGTTCCTTCGCTTACCAGTGAAAATATTCTGACTGGCAGACTCACGACGAAAACAGCACCTTGAGAAATGATCCTTTAGACCACACGTGTGACACGTCTTTCCTTTGGCTGGACAACTGGCATCCGATGCTTTGTGACCTTTCGATCCACACCGGCCTTATTATTATTATTATTATTATTATTTATTATTATTATTATTATTATTATTATTATTATTATTATTATTATTATTATTATTATTATTATTATTATTATTATTATTATTATTATTATTATTATTATTATTATTATTATTATTATTATTATTAT